>OZ010572.1:113218865-113296365 GCA_963932145.1 Acanthosepion lycidas | reverse complement strand
TTGCTGATAGAATGAAACAACATATAGCATTTTGCAAGTTTCATTCTAGAGATTATTGGCAGCTCTGCAAGCATATGCTGGACAATAACAGATCCTCAATCCATCCTCTTTTGCCTCAATTCGAAGTCTTGACATCTACAGCAGACAAGGGTGAATGCTTTGCTTGGAAATTCTCTTCCAACTCAACACTTGACTCCTTTGGAGTACCCACACATGATTTCCCCAATAGGACAGACATCCTACTGAGTGATATGCACATAAGCCTGTCACTGGTCTCAGACATCATTTCTAAATTAGACTCTCATGAGACAAGTGGAGGTGATAGTATTCCAGCCATCATCCTAAACAAATGTGCCTTTGAGCTGGCTTTTCAGCTTGTTGGAAGTCCTTCTCTGTAGTTCCTGCTTTTAAGAACTCTGGAGAACCTTCTGACCCCCTTGACTATTGCCCTATTAGTCTACCACCACTTTCTGGCAAAATATTCAAGGCTTTAATCAATGCTGAAGTAGTTAAGCACCTTACCTCTCATGACCTACTCTCACAAACAATATGGCTTCTGTTTTGCCAGATCTACCACTGATGTGCTAATGGCCATCGCTGAATATGTATATCAAGCTCTTGATAACGGTGAAGTTCAAGCTGTGGCTCTTGATATCTGGAAGTTATCTGACAGGGTTTGGCATGCTGGTCTCCAGGGCTACAGTATTACTGGATGACTGATTTAATCGAATCATTCCTATCAAATTGCAAAATGAAGGTTGTTTTGAATGGGTTGCTTCCAGATCCTTTCACATGAATGTGTCCCTCAAGGTTCTATCCTGAATCCTAGGCTGTTTCTGATCTTCATCAATGACCTTCATGATGTCATCAATTTCCAAGTAGGCATTTACTCCTGTCTCAATAGCAAATCTGCCAGAGCTGACAAAGTTAACCTGGCCATTGATCTTGAAGAGGATCTCTCATTCAACCACCATAAAGAATCTTTCCTGCCTGCCATCAACACGGCTGATGTTAGACTCATAGAAAGCAATGCACTGTGGCTTCTTGGACTTGCATTTTCAAGTGACTTGAAGTAGAATGATTACATCAAATCAATAGCTGCATCTATTGCAAGGAAAATTGGGTCACTGTGTCATGCCAGAATGTTTTTCTTGTCAGAGTCCATCTTGCACATTTACAAATCTGCCATTCACCTGTACATTGAATACTGTTGCCATATCTAGTCAATTGCTCCTGCTACTCATGTTGAGGTTACTGACAAAATCCAAAGAAGGATCTGCAATGTAATCAATTCCTGACTTGGCATCCCAACTTCAGTTTCTTTCTCACTAACATAACATGGCTTTTCTCTGTCTTTTCCACAAATATTTTCATGGCAACTGCCCTGATGAGGATTTAAGTCTACTGCTAGATTGGCATCTAGGATCCACCCTTTTACTGTTTTATTAGTTAAATGTAACCACCACTCCTACTCCAACAGTTTCTTTTCTTGCACATCCAGCCTATGGGAGTCCCTTCTGTTTCCTTGCTTCCCTGATAACTACAATTTTCAAAAATTTAAATGCAACATCAATCGCCATCTATCTTCTTGAACCCCATTTAGCTTTTATCCTTTCCTTAGTCCAGCTTACCCAGTTTTTTCTCCCACCTTCACTCTCTGTAACCGTCTGTGTACCAGTGACATTCCCACCTTGCTTTGGGTGAAATAATTAATATATATATATATATATATATATATATATATATATATATATATATGAAGAAATATACTCTTAAGGTGTGCTATATTCATGGGATAAAGTGCTCAATATTGTCAGGCCATGATTGTGTCTAGCATGAAACAGCCTGTCACCTTTAAGTGTTGACTTCACTGTTCACTTTTATATTCATATATATATATATATATATATATATATATATATATAAAACACACTTGGGGCTTGTATAAGAAACACCACATGGTAGGAACTGATATTAAACTACGAACAATAAATAAACTCCAATCCCAGACTGCTTCACCTGAGATAAGATATCATACACTCTCACCAATCGCTAACACAAACCCATTCTCATTAACAAGGCGTCTGCCAGAGGAGGGCTGACATTGAAAATAAATTTGAAACAATGCTCCAAGACAGACACTTAGGGGCTGATGATAGCCATGTACAGAACAGCTTGAAATAGACTATCCTCTATGTTGAGGTAATTTTTGCTTTTTTGCTGTAAAAATTACATATGTTCTGTTATAATAAATATATTGAGCTCTCTGTGGATCAGTTTTACTAACTAATATTACTAGGATCCACTCAGATTATATACCAACAGATCAATTACCTGTACTATATATTTATATATATATATATATATATCACTTATAATGATCTCCCCTCCTTATTAGCACAACTGTATGAATTTAAGCATACTACTAGACTGGATACAATGTCTCATCATTTCATTGTTGAATTAGTGAGATGTAAGTGTAAGTTCTATTCTAATTATTTCTTTTCTTGCACTTTTCACCTGTGAAACTCTCTTTCAGTTTCTTGTTTCCCTGCCACCTACAATCTTCAGAAATTTAAATGCAACATCAATCACCATCCTCTGTCTTTCTGAATTCTGATCATTTCATTTCCCTTCCTTAAAGTCTTCTCTTTCTCTTCCACTCCCAGTAACGCCTTGCATTTTAGTGGCATTAACACCTTCCTTGGGGAGAAATAATTTAAAAGAAATCTACTAATAGACCTAACAATCAGAGCTCAGATATTTATATAAAAAAGCAATAGCTGTCAGTATGTTTAGGATCTTCTAATACAACATTATTTCCAGGATTAGAAATTTATTTCCTGATTTAGCAGATATTATTTAAGCACGTGAACACTGAATATATCTTAAAGAATACTTGGCAATGTTTAACCTTTGTACCTGCAAAAAAACAATGTTATCCCCTTGACACCACTATTACTCTATACACTTTTGACTCACTCAGCAATATATATTGTTTTAAAAAACAATGATCAAATGATTAAAAATTTAATAAGACCCAACCATATGAAAGTGGATTTATACCTTTTCATTATTCTTGAGAATTGACTACAATAGTTCATTGATATTGTTATAAAATTATGAATATATAGACTTGTTTACATAGTTATTTATAAAATGGTAAATAATAAATATTGCATTGTAGTAAGTTCACATATTTTGATAATATTTTAATTTTTTATGAATCTTTGAATAAAAAGATTTCTTTACAAATTTATTTCTTTATAAAATGGTAAATAATAACTCTTTATAAAAGGTAAGGTATATAAAATAAATATCACATGGTTCCCATATTTTTATAATCTTGTAAATAAACATTGCTGAGGGAGTCAAAAGTGTATACAGTAAGAGCAGTGTCAAGGAAATAACTATCCTTTTGAAAAGTGAAGGTTAAACACTGCCGAATATGTTTTACTTTATTCATCACCAATTTAAATCTTTTATGGAAAATCTTCTTGTGCACATGCTAACATTTTGTTAGTTTTAATTATTTTCTTTGATACACCTTGTCATGAGAAAAAGTAGAATTTTAGATAAATATATACAATTAAGTACAAGCAAGCTTGTAGCCATGGCAATATCCCTAAGTCTATAGCTGTGATAACAAGATGGAAGAACAGAACTTTTTTTATTGGAAGAGGCTATTTTGCCAATCCTGGTAAAATAGACAAACATGCTTTTAAGCTTATTTTACTTGGCTTGGTAAAATAGACCCCCAAGCTATTGTGTTGCCAAATATTTTTATTATTATGGAGGTAGGTAATGTTAAAAATAACAACGCACAGAGTTTTTGATATGTTTATTTCCCCCTTTCCATTATTTATTGTTTTATAGACTGCTTATCAAGTCAGTGATGGTAGTGAGAGTAATAGTTGACTGATATCATATTTCCTCAACACTACTCCAGTTATAATCCTCATTCTAACCCTCCAGTTGACAAGTTAAGGGTGTGATTTTCTTTGATTTTTGCCAACTTTAAGTTGGGCTAAATTTAATTTGTATATATATATTCAGAAATAAATAATAACCAATTTAACAATTATGGTGTTGTTAGTTAACTTTTATTTATTATTGATTATTTTATTGTTGGGTGTTATTACTGCATTTTCTCGGGTTTATCTGTGTGTACATGGTTTGTTAAATTGGTTATTATTTACTTAATTTATTTCTGAATATATATATCTGTGTGTGTGTGTGTGTATGTATATATATATATACGCACACATACACACACACATTCTAACTGGGAATATTTAGACAAGAAAGAGATTGAATGGAAAACTACTAGTCCTCTTGAGATCAAATCCACTGTTGAATCTAAAAAAGCTTGAACAGCCAAATAGAGAGCATTTTCAACTGGAAGATTCACACTTCATATGTGAGATTTGTTCCAGAATATGTCTCAAAAGCAAGACACAAAAGTCATATGTAATCACATGCATTATGCCAAAGATTTAATTATGAGTATTGTCACAACAACTATTTGCCATAAGACTTGCAACTTGATTGATTGAGTTGTTTTTTTATCACTTATCAACCCATTGTGGGCTATTTAAAGTTGAAATATTTTTGAATTGTAAGAATAATTCTTTTTTTTGCAGTTGAATATTGCATTAACAATCTTTTGGAGATAACAATGATTTTTCTGCATACACATCCTACTAATTAAACTATATGTGTGGGGAGAGATGAATTCATACTTTTCTCAAGAGTATTTGTGCATAAGTGAATGTAATGAACCCAAGTAGAATTTGAACTTAGCTCTCCAATTTCTCACTCCAAGTGGTTGATGTCCATTACAGTGCCTGCATATCCAGACATGTATATGTATATGAGAATAGTTGCTAACAACCAGGTCCCAAACACACTTATTAGGAACAGTGAGCATATATGTAGGGTTTGTTATAAAGTGTGCAAGTTGTTAGCTGATCTGAAAAGCTATATATGATTCCATGCTCAACCCAAGAACTCAAATGCATGGAACACATAATTATAAAATATACATTAATTGGGAATACAGACTTGTATAAACTAAATGATGGTCATCCTCATTCATTGAATGGACAGCCACCACCAGCACCACTACCAGCATCAGCACCACCACCACCACCATCTATAATAGGGTAGTTAAAATTTGCTATTATTGTTTCATTTTGTGCAGTCCTTTGTTTTTCTATTCATCAAATTGGACATTATTTAAAATTTTAAACAAATTTGATAATTATTTACTCTATTTACATTTGGACTATTGTTTCTGTTATCAAAGTGTTTCAGCTGTTGTGCCCTCCAGCCTTCTTCAGGTGTATACTGATCTGGGTAACCTACAGGGAATTCTGAACTGAACCTTTTATTTAATCTATGCAGGTAGACTGTTCTTGCTTTACTGCTCATGTTCTTAAGAACTAGACGATATCCTTAGACATGAGCAGTGAAATGAGAACAATTTATCCTGTAGATTAAATAAAGTTTTTAGTTCAGAATTCCTAGTAAATTATCTAGATCAATATACACCTGAGGAAGCCTGAAGGGTACAATGGTAGCCAAAATGTTGTGATAACAACAAACATGAGAACATTGGTTCAAAAGTAATGTAAATAATGATAACTTTTCTAGATCTTTTTGTACTGATACAAGTGTCCCTTGGTACTACTTTGTTCTTAATTTTCATTAACAATTTTCCTGATGGCATCAGCTCTCAACTTGGTAACTATGTGGATGATACAACCATTTACTCCTGTCTTGAGAGTAAGTCTGATTAGTTTGATGAGATCAAATTGGTGGCTGATCTAAAAAATGACCTACAGTCTGTTGGGACAAAAAACGGCTTGTTAATTTTAATGCTTCCAAAACAAAACTGCTCTCTATTAATTATCTGAGTAACCCCATTCTGCCTTCCATGAGAATCTAAGAAATAATCTTGGATAAAAATTAATTCCAAAAATTACTCTTATGTTTTGGGTACAAAACTAAAGCTAGCAGATATAGATTTGCAGGAGTTCCATCAAGAAAATGTGCTTTCCTTAAATAGGTAATTATAACCACACCGTGTCAGGTTGGCTCCATGGCTGAACTTGTAGAGATACACTTTAGTTAGCTGAAAAAGTGGTTTTCTTGATTGGGAAAAGGGATGAAGGTTCGATTCCTGTTAGAGGTAAAATTTTTCTTTAGTAAGACTTCTCAAATTAGGCCGGTTGCTATTAATTTCACTATTTATTAAAATAAAAAAAACATGGTTAGTAACTCAAACATGTGTACACATTAAAAATAACATCTGTAGTAATAATAAAATAAATATATGATTAAATAAGGAAACAAGCGGGAAAACCATTACAAATTTAATATATCTTGCTATTTATTTTTAGCCTCGTTAGAATTCTGTTTGGTGGAAATACGAAATGTAATACTGTAGTGTAGACTAGAGTGTAGAGAATTATAACCCTGACATTTGTTAATATGAAATTTTGGATGCTTACATTTTATGCTTTTCTTTTAAAAAATTCTTTTAAAATATTAATTAATTTTGGGTGTGTTTATGAAAAACCTTTTTTGTCGATTATTCAAAAGGAAAAAAAAAAGGAGAGGAGAAAACTTAGATTAGTACATAAAAAATCGAGAGCTAAAATTCTCAGGAGAATTTTGTTAGCATAGTAAGGGAGGTAACTCTGTGTGTCCCATTTCTAAATCTTTTCAATTATCATAATGCGACCCAGACAAGAAGGTCTCAAGTTCAAGCTTCAGTGTCAAGTCGATGAACCTTATTAGCATAAACTGACTAAACGAAGGGAAGTTTTTGTTAAAACTGTAGTGACTGATGTTTAAAAAAGGAGATAATAAATGATAAAATATATAATAAACCTATTTTCTAACAGGAATTATTTTATAAAACTCTAAGAGATATAAATTTAAAATCTGACATTTTCCCAAAACAGAAGATTTAAATGCATGAAGATTGAAGCCACTTGTGAAAGTCACCATTTGTGAATCATGGATGTCTAATGGTTTGAAGCAAATATGTTTTCACAGAGTTGGGTTTAGATCTTTTGACTATGTTTTTATTATTATTACTAAGTGTATTAATATTCTGTAATTGTAAAAAAAATATGCAGTATAATTTAAAACTTAAAAATCATGTTTTCTGTGGACCAATATTTTATTTTTATGATTATCTATTTTTATTAATGTCAATTTCTAGTATTTTTTTTATTGTGTAACAGCTCCTTTTTACCAGAAGATTTAACTAAAATAAATAATAATATAATAAAGGGCAAATTCATTCCATTTATTATTTTCATTAAAAAATCTATCTTGATTGCCATTTAATGTGATGTCATCAAACACTATATAAGTAAAATAACTAGTTGCATTTCTCTCTCTTTTCCTGCCTTTTCTTTTACCATGCCATCAGTTCTGTGTAAGGACCTACAATATAAGAGAACTATACTTATTGTAATTGTAAAAAAAATTTTTTAAAAAGGGAACTTCTGTGAAATATTTACAATTTATTTAAAAATATTTCTACAGCTCTATATCCTTCAAAATTAGGAATTTGGGGTTGTCTTGCAGTGTTTTGTAGGAAAAATTTATATAAATTAAGATTTAGTAAATTGAACAAATTAAACAGATTTGTAGTAGGATTAAGTAGCAGTAACACCATATGGAAATATACACTTTCATTTTCACTAAGAGAGTGACAAAGAAAACTAGTTTTTAGTGATGATGAACAGCAACACAAAAAAAGACTTGGATAAGTTACTACAAGTATTAAGTGACAATAACCTAAAAATTTCAATAGATAAGTGCATATTTAGTGCAACAGAACTAGATTTTCTAGGCTTTCACGTCAGCAAAAACGGTTTACTACCTACACAAAAGAAAATTAAAATTATTGAAAATTTTCCTAAACCAACAGATTCTAAAAGCTTAAGTCACTTTTTAGGTATGACAGTTTTTTTAGCAAAAACTTATTCAAAATTATGCAAGCATTATATTGTCAATTTTCTGAATGCATGTGATTAAATCCTAGATCAGTATTTGAGCTAAATGAATGAGAATCTAAAGCATTTGATGATATAAAAAATAAGTTGGTAGAGATAACAGCATTAAGACATCCCCAGTCTTCAATAACAAAGTACCAGTTAGTAGCTGATAGCAGTATACAATGGATGCAGCTTTATATCAAATAGTAGACAAACAACCTATACCAATTGGATTCTTTTCCAAAAAATTTTCACAAGCACAGACAAAATATTCCACGTTTGATCAATAGCTTCCACGGCCTATCTCATTATGTTGCATTTTCGCCACCTCATAGAGGGTTGCAGTGTAGTGCTGTTTATGGATCATAAGTGGTTATGCAGAGTATTTCATGGCCAGACCCCAGCAAAATCCAATCAACAGCAATGTCATCTTTCATTGTTATCTGAATATATATCGGATATCATATATATCAGAGGCAAGCAGAATATAGTTGCAGACTGTCTATCTAGACCCATGCTCGCAGTTCAAATAGATGCTTGTGACTTGTCAGAGATAGCACAAGCACAGAAACAAGATGACAAAATTAAGTCACATAAAAATCTAAAAGAATATAATATTTCCACTAAAATCAGATCCCCACTATGTGATATTTTCACTATACATCCTAGGTTATTTGTTCCTAGGGGTATGCA
This sequence comes from Acanthosepion lycidas, assembly GCA_963932145.1. Taxonomy (NCBI): domain Eukaryota; kingdom Metazoa; phylum Mollusca; class Cephalopoda; order Sepiida; family Sepiidae; genus Acanthosepion; species Acanthosepion lycidas. Next base: position 113,287,654 of record OZ010572.1, on the reverse strand, counting down.
TAAAACAATATTTACTAGCTTATATTGCTTAGATATTTTAGGCCTGAAATGGACAAATCCATTGAGACATTCTGTGCAGAATGCGTTGTCTGTCAACAATCCAAGATTCACAGACACAGCAAGTGTGCTGTGCAGAATTTTTAATTACCTTCAGCAAGATTCCAAACTAAATATCAACAGTGTCAGGTTTTTACCACCAACACAAAGGGAATCAGAACAATATATCAGCCCTTATGGATATTTACTTACTTTTATAGATCGTGTGACATGTTGGATTAAAGTACAACTTATGATAGAGATCACTGCAAAGTCAGTAGCCCAAGCTTTCATCAATGCATGGATATTGTGATTCAGCGTACGACTATACCTTGTCACTGATCATGGTTGCTAGTTTGAAAGCAAATTATTCCAAGAATTAGCAAAAGTAGTAGGATTCTATATATTAAGAACAATGGCATATCATCCACAAAGTAATGGATTGATAGAAAGAGCACATTGCACATTAAAAACAGCAATAATAGCTCAAAGGGAATCTTGGCTAACTGCCATACCCATTGTACTTTTACGAATTCATAGTACTCCAAATTAATCTAATTTTGCACCATTCATGGCAGTTACTGAAGCGCCAATACTGATCCGTTACTAATTAGTTGACAATGCAAATATTAAAGATATTGCCCATGTACAGGAAGAGTATATAAAAGATTTGTGTAAATCTATGTCGCAATTTGACATGTTAAATGACAGAAAACATCATATTACACGAACAAACACTTTCATCCCAAATTCTTTACATACTTGTGATAAAGTATGACTTCGAGTAGATCGAGTACGAAAATCTTTGGAAGCACCTTATACAAGCCCTAACAAAGTTTTGCAACATTCACTGAATCATTACTTAATAGATTTAAATAATGACATACATACACAAGTATCAATCGACAGACTAAAACCATATATAGAGCTGTCTGTACAAGAACGTAAAAATAGTGCCAAATTACAGGCAAAATCAAATAAATACACAGATAGTGAGAAAAATGTTACTACCAGTACATCTGATGAAAATAGTACAAGCTGTAATACCAAATTGTACACATCATAAAACAATCAACCAATGACAACACGTCCCACCAAAATCAAATGGAAAACACAGATGTGTTGAGCCCAATAAAAAGAAGAAAAAGAACATGTGTGCAGCATAAGTGGTAAACTGGTTTGATGTAGCAGTTTGAAACACAAGGGTTGGAGATTCATTGGATATGAGTTTGACCAGACATGCAGCTCATGAAGAAAAAGAAGAAAGGCTGAATTCAACAAATTCATTTCTGTCAGCCAAAAACACGACTCTGTATGATCTCTCAAATCACAAAAGGACTAAGACGATAGTCACCCACTTTAACCACTGTAGCCAAATGGAGTCAACAATAAAATGTTACCATAGACAGTAAATTTAGCCTTTACTAATGTATTAGCCCAACCTTCATTGTTATATACCATAGATTCAAATTATAGTAGACGCATTATTTGAACATATTTTATTAATTAACCAGTTTCAAACAAAACAAAAACTTTTTTATTGAAAATTATTAATAAGAAGCAATATTTCAACTGAGTGGATACTAATTTAAAATAAAATTTATTTAATTTGTAATTTATGGAGAAAGATGAAATTTACAAAGATCGGAGCATTTATATTTAAGTTATTAGAAATGTTATACTCTTCAAGAAATACACTTTCAAATAGAATCAAGCATTTTTCAGTTAAATATCTGCACCCATTTTGTCTCCTGTGACATACAGGTATCAAGTAGTAAGTTTGCATGATAGTACAAGTAGCAGATGAGTGTAACAGTCCAAGCAGACACAGTCATTAAAATATATTACTATGTCTAGTCTATTTCCTGTCAAACAAAACTGTCTTCATAAGAAGAAACTGGGCTAAAAGAAAAAATTTTCAAGTCACCTCAACAATTTCTGGAATATAAAAATTTTTGATTTACACTTTATTTGCTTTCTTCTTTTCTTTTTCTTTTCCTTTTCCTTTGTAGACAAGTTGAGTATTTTTACAAGGCCAACTTTTCACCCTATAAATCTTCCACAGTCTCTTAACTTAAATGAATTCTTTTCTAATATTTAGACTCTTTCAAGAATGCTATCCAACAGATTTCCTTTGTTCTAATTTTTTAAAGGAATTTTTAGCTTCCATGTGGATATTTGTTCAATTTTGGAAAAAGAAACTAAAATTTAAGCAATATCTAAAAAAGTTACTGTGTATGTCAACATACAAGGTGACCATATAACCTTAAAAAATCCTCCAAAATAGGAGACCATCTTATACTCCAGGTATAAAATGTGAACCTTAAATCCTGATGTTTATGGTAAATTGTTAGCATGGGAAATTTTTGATACATCCTTCTTTCATTGATGTTGAACAAAAACACAACTGAATGTGTGTTTCAACAAGCCATTTAAAGATCATATTCAAGAACAGTGGAAAAAGTGAATGGTTAGCATGGAAAAGTCATTCAGGCTACCCTAATAGCCTACCAAAAACAAAACACCCACTGAGGTATTATAGATTGTGGTAGTTAAATGACACTATCTCACCAACATTTCGAGTGAAAAGGAAGTATATTTTTACTGAATTTAGCTAATAAATTCAATACAATAAAATTCTTAAAATATGATTGTCAGTGGAGGTTGTCTTGAATATAGCCCGAAATATACATTTAAACTTGAAAATTTTGGAATTATCTTATACACCTAGTCACCGTGTATACCATCATATACAGTACTGTATGTTTTTAATTCACATGCTATAGAGATTTTCCCATATAGCAAAAAATGTATCAATCAGTTATCTCTAGATTCACAGTTAAAAAGGAATTCTACTCTGTGTGAAATTGAAACAAAAAGAATTTATTTATATCAATTACTATGAAAAGAATAAGGGTATAGAGACTTGCTTAAAATATTCTTTTGAGTATCTAATAAATATTAAGTAAGGAAAAATGTTCCTAAGATAATGGAGGACTTAATATTAGTTTCTAAAGCAAAAAATAATGTCCTTGGCAGAGTGACAGTGAAGTTAATTTTTTGACCATTCAAAGTTAATAGGTCAAGATAGTAGCAGTTGAAAGAAGTGCCAAATGAAATATATGATAAACTTGTTGAAGATTGTACAGTCTTGTAAAATTATGGTTACAGCAAGCAATTTGTCTTGTATAATCAAGGAGAACCTGATTATAAAAGATCTCAAAAATGACCTACAATCTGTTGTTAACTGGGGCAATAAATGTTTCACTAATTTTAATGCATCCAAAATGAAACTGCTCATTTTTAATGTCTTAGAGAACCATTTTTGCCTTCCATCAGAATGATTGATGCTGATTTCCATGAGAGTGACTCATCTTCTCGGGCTTACGTTTTCCACTGACATAAAGAGGAATTATTATATTGAATCATTTGCTAGGTCTGCTGCTAGGAAAGTTGATTCACTGTGTCATGCTAGATAATTTTTCACTCCAGAATCTATCTTACACATTTATATGTCTACCATTTATCCATGCATTGAATATTGATGCCATATCTGGTCAAGTGCTTCTGCTATATGTTTTGAGAATCTTGATAAAATCCAAAGAATTTGCAATGTTATTTTTCCTGACCTGACATCTCAACTTTAGTCACTTTCCCATCACTGTAACATAGCTTCCTTGTGCTTTTTTCTATAAATACTTTCATTGTAATTGTTCTTATTAGCTTTCCTCTTTAGTACCTCAACTTTATGAACATAAGTGCAGTACTAGATTGGTAGCTAGGTCTCATCATTTTAAAATTGAAATCGCTAGAAATATCCATATGCTAACACTTCTTGCTTTCCAGTCAATTTTGTTTTTCAAAAATTTAAATACAATACAAATATTATCTTTCATCATCTTAATTCCTGTTCTTTTACTGTTCTTAATATTTTTCTCATATTTTTTCACACTCAGTAACTCCTTGCATCTTAGTGACTTTTTTGCTTTGCTTGGGTTGAAATGATTAAGAAAAAAAATTGATCTACCTGATTATAGTTTCAGATCAACAAGTTCAAAATGATTTGTTTTAAAGTTTTTTGTGATTTATGGAATTATTGGTTAGTCACTTGGTATCTTGGAGTCCAGCATCCTCTTCTTGATTCACTACTGACAGTAAGTTGATCTGATGACTTACATCTCACTTGACTGTTCATCGTGTGATGAAAGAATAGTAATTTAAGCCTGTTGACTAATCCCTTATATTTGCACTGGTAGGCTCACAAACCTTTCAAAATTGCTGCAAAATTTTTTAAAAATGTGCCCTCCAATTGGTTAAAAATAATCTGGAGAAGTTCTCTTTGTAATCCTTTTTCCCAGAATATTCCTTTTTTTATTATTCTGAACGAGATGCAGCATCACTACCATAATCAGACTTAGAAATAAGGCTTATCAAAAATGTCCCATCTGAACATGTCATTGCTTGAAAATGTTTCTAGATAGTAGAAAATTTGCAGAGGCTCGTATTTTTGCAATATAAATTTTTATAATGTTAAATCAACAAAATTTGAAAGTTTTGCCGACCTAATAATAAATAATAATTAAAAAAAACTATCAATGATACATATTAAAAAATGTTTAATGATGTATTTGTATTTGTTATTACATTTTTATAAACATTTATTTTCTGTAATTTCAAAAAAATTTAATTAATCTATAATTACATTAATTTTTTTCCCATTTGTTCAGAAATTGCAATTGGTTATATTCTCTGCATATACAATTTAGGATTTTTGCACATATAAGTAATTCTATTGTTGTGTGTAACAAAGAATTTTGTCTTTTAAATAATTTAAAAAAAATACTCAAGGTTACCTGATTCAAATAAATTACCTATGTGGTGTTGTACTCAGCTGCAATTCGATTTCTTTCTGATTCATACTACATATCAACCAGATGTGAACACCAAGAAAGCAAAAAACAAAATAAAAAAGTCATTTTCATGGGCTCCGAGTACCACATCCACTTCACAAAACAAATCCCTGCAATAAAAATACAATAACCAATCACAAAGTTTCTCCAAAGATGACCCTGGAAATCACCAGATTTGCTTAAAAGAAGCTCTTTGTAAACAACTGCCACAGTAGCAGGCCAAAAGGCCACCTAATGACACACAAGTGCACAGTCGATATCACCATCATGATTGCCTATCTTGTCACTACCATGACCTCGCCCAAACTTCATTAATCTCACCTAACTCTTCACATGCAGAATGTGGCCAACAGGCCAGCTTTGACTCTGCTGGGCTCCTGACACCACCAGCATGATTTCTAACACCTCAACATTTTCATTATCCACTCCAGGCCTCCTTTGTCATCATCAACAACAGAGATATTCTATTCCCAACCCACCAATCCATCCTCTGTACCAACAAAGTCAGATTCTTGGTTTCCCCTGTCTCATCACATTGTATCAGCAAAATCAAATTCATAGCTTTGCTAACCACTCCAGGCCTCCCTCACAGCCACCACCATAACCTTGGCAACCAACTACCATTGTATCTTATCAGTCCTTACCATGAATCAATGCATTACCATGACCTCAATCAATCAACCTGACAACACACCTTACTGGGCTTTACTATAAATCATCTCCACCGGCAACACCAGCCTCATCACATAACCACTGGCCCATCAAACACCTCACTAGTGTCGATTTCAATCATGACAAAAGGCATACATCGAACCTCACTGACAACACTACATTTGACTTCACTAATCTGCTGCCGACTTATCTTCTAACCCCAACTGTGACCTTAACCAACCAACCCAAGAAATTGGACAACTCCTGGCCCTACTGAGAACACCTTTACACCTAATTGCTTTCCTTACCAACAGCAACTAAGGAACTACATATGAACAATTTTTGTCACCTTTCACACAACTATGCATAAATTCTGAAATTTGACAAATATATACTATTGAAAATTTTAATCCTTATTTGCTCCTTTTCTTTTCAACCATATGCTTGTTATAACACAGTAGTCTACAAAATTCTGAGGAATAAATAAAGCATCTGGCATACCTTTAAATTTTTCTCCTCTTAATTCTTTTACTTTATAACAAATGTGCTACAGGATTGTAATGGATGAGGTTACTATTGGTTACCAGTTTGTAGTGAGAGGAGTTAGTATTTGTTATGGCAGAGGTGGAAAATTTAGAAAAGAAATGAATTCAACATGTGAAGGATTTTTATATATATTTATATAAAGAACAACATAGCGAAGAGAGAAAGGTAATTATATTAAGGAAGAAAAAACAGCAAAGTTTAACCTTTGTGTCCACTATGGAGTGTCAAAAGGATGGTTTTTCCCTTGACACCACTATTATTTTAAATACTTTCACTCTCTTGGCAATATTTGTTGTTTTAAAAAGCAATGACTAGAATTTTAATAAAACCCAAACACAGGAAAGTTGAATTTATTGACAAAAGTATTAAACACTATTTATTTATTAGAGTGTTTATTTACAAGAATAATTTTATATTTACAACATTTTAAAAATGGGTACCAACTACTAATACAATGCAATGTTTTTCATTTATCAATTCTTTAAGAAATAAATAAGAAAATAATTTTTTTATTCTCAAATTTATAAAAATTTGCTAAATCATGAAAATATTAATTCTCTCAGCAATGTTTATTGAATTAAAAAATAATAGTGGGACACCTGTGAGGATTGAATGCACTATACACATGAATTGGTTTCCAAGAGACAAGCTTTCAAACCACTGTGCCATGGAAGGTGCCTGGGTGTATATAAATAAATATACTTGCTTGTGAAAATATTCAATAATTTAAATGTGTCTAATACAAAGAAGAATCTGTAATGTTATCAGTCCTGATCTAGCATTGCAGTTTCAGTAACTTTCCAACCATCATAATATAGATTCTATAATTTCCTCCAGTGCCTTTTCTGATGAGTTTTCCTCTTTTGTACTTTGGCTTTACAAATTTACGAGTAGTACCAGATCGGTAACTAATATTACAGTTGAAAGTGCTAGATATAACCAAAAGGTCAATGCTAACAGTTTCTTCTATTGCATGTCTTGCTAGTAGAACTCTCTACTGGCTTCTTGCTATTCAACAAACTTCAAAAATTTAAATGTAATCTCAAACGTCATCTTCCGTCACCTTAATTTCAGTCCCTTTATTGTCCTTTCTCTTTAATAATGTTTTTTTTTTCAGATCTTTTCACACTCAGTTTGTGTCTTAGTGACTTTGACATTTGTTTGAAATGAAATGATAAAAAAAAGATTATTGTTGGTAACATTTACTGAGATAATTTTCCTAAGGTTGTTTATGTAAATAACTTTTATAACTGTGAAGACATAAAAATACAAAATTGAAAATTTTCAGTTTAAATATAGTCAGGTCATAAAGTTTTCTAAAGTTTAAACATTGTCACATTATAACATTTTTAGTACAGAACAGGTTTTAAATATTTTTGGAGTCAGTAATTAGCATTTTTTTTATAGTTTATATAAATATGATATCAGTTAATTTAGTAGTTTTATCTGACCGTGACTATATATATATATATATATATATATATATATATATATATATATATACACACAGACACAACATCCTACACATGTGCACACAGACAGGCATCTACACACACACACAACATCCTACACATATGCACACAGACAGGCATCTACACACACACAAACATGCATACAAAGAAGTAAAATCAACCTATCACCAATAAAAAGTGCATAAATTATTTTTTTAACTTAATATAAAAATAATGAAAATTGATAGACAATTGCTGATACCTCCTGATAAGTAGACCAAACAATTAGACAAAGGTTCATCTATGAAACTCTGTAGTAGATGTGCTGAATATTACACCAATCAACTAATTGACAAATTTTATATTTGTATTAATCCTATAGGATTAATACAGGGATAGATACACCAAAATTCACGAATTCTTAAGTTCCTTATATAAAATGGTGTAGTATTTGCATATAACCTATTATTCCCTTTGTCCTATAAGTTCATAGTATTTTTCAATAGACGTCATTTGAACATGTGATTTCATTTAACACATGAGTGAAATTTATGATATGCATATTCTGAAAGGTGACATTTCAATGCATTTTTTTATGATTGCTGTGTAGATTTTATGTTTTTACGTTAAAAGTGAAAATGGAGGAAAATAAGATGCATTTTTGTGATTTGATACTCTTTTATTTCCAAAAAGAAAAAAAAAAAAGAAAAACACTGTACAAACAGCAAAAAGGTTTGTGCCATTTATGGAGATGGTACCAGAGTAGCTGAGAGTGTTGTTTGTAAATGGGATGCTAGGTTCAGAAGTGGAAATTTTAATCTGGAAGACTGAGAATGTTATGGCAGGCCTGCAGTCATTGATGATGATCAAATTGAAATAGTGATTAAAAATAGTACAGGTAATACTACATGGGATATTGCAGAGATACTCCCCCATATCTCATAGGAGCATTATAAGTTTATAATGAGCTCTCTAGCAGTCTAGGAGAAAGACAACTCTGAATTGAAAACCATATGTACTATACAACCATGGAATGGACTATGGAATTCTCAACTGACTTCAACTGAAGTTGATGAGGTAGGTAGGTATAATAGCAAGAAAGATAAAAGCATATATTTACCTGTCTCATCCACAGTTTATGTGAAAGTGTCAGTGGAGATGTTGTTCTAAATTGCAATTTATGGATCCAAAAGTAAAAAATAGAAAGTCAATATTTGGTTCATTGATAAGAATAGTTCATATGAGAACCTGAGAAGAAATAATTTAGCAAAATGTTTTCTCACTAAGTCACTTCTGTTTACTTGTTATTCATATTGAACTTACTTCCTGTATCTTTCCAAAAGTGTAGCTTACTAGTATAGAATGAGAAAGAAAAGTTCATTGCAATATAGTTATTGGGTGCTGGTATGTAAACTAAGAGAGGAAGGGAATTGTGGGATTATTACACCTTGCTATCAGAGGACTTTTCTTAATGCTCACTAGGTGGCATTGTATAAAACAATACAAAGTTTTTTTTTTCTTTCTCTCTCTCTCTTCAACTGCAGGATGTGATGAAGCAAAATGTGTCTTGTTTCTCCACAAAGAAGACTTCTTAATCCGAACTGAGCCATGTTTCACATCACAAACAATACTCTATGCTATTTCTTATTCAAAAAATCCTCATGCAACAGCAATAATATCTTCACTTCAATCTATCACATAAATATATACATCTCTCTCAATATATATATATAAAGCTGAGGTACCTGGCATTGCCCAGGTGTACATAGCTGTAATTGTATAACTGCACCCCCCCTGTAATCCCTGTCTAGAAATGTCTGCCTTCATCCCTGCTTGCATGCAGAATCTGTTGGTATACTAAGCTACTTCACCCCTCATCTTTTTTTATATGTCCTTTGTAAGTGTCTGATTGTTCTTAATAAAGGAGTCCATTGATAAAACCTTCCTGTGTGGTTGTTGCTTGGGGTTAAATTGTTTCAATGTTTTAGATATTCAGTAAATTTCCTATGTCCATAATAACTTTCAAATAGTAAATCATTGTTCCCAAATCTAATAATGAAACAAAAACAGGGATGAAGGAAATATCAGAACTTGATTCAACTGCAAGTGCAAATGCATAAACACTTCCCTCCTTCTTTGCACGTTTACTGTAAAGCTGGGCTTAATAAGAGATTATTTGGGAATTTTTCTCTTTTAACACCTCAATAATCCTTCTCAAACAATCTTTGCATCAAATGTTGTTCGAATGACAATTTAGGATGGACTCATATGAAGAAACTATTGGCTATAGTGCAAAAGCTGATATTGAACCTAGTTTGTTGCAGATTTCATCTATTTAACTGAAATAATCTAAACCAAAAATTCATGCAAGACAATTTTTGTGTCATATGTAATTTACATGGCAAATTTAGAAAGCATCAGATGAAAAACCAGGGAGTTATGGTCAAAAAACAGGCTTTTTGAACATTATCACTTCTCTGACCAGCTTCGTATCACTATTCTGACTCGGCCCTGTTTAGGGACTATCGCCTTCGTCAAGTGTTACACTTAGGTGTGATCCCGCCTAAGTTGGTTGATCAGTCCTGTGAAGTCGTATCACTATTCTGACTCGGCCCTGTTTAGGGACTCGTCCTAACTGATACAACGAATCTTCGTGCGACAATTCTCCCATCTGGCAGTCGACCAGCTACCGCCGCCAGCCAACTCTACATTTCGTTTCGCCGATACAACCGGCATCAACTACCCCTGAAACAAAACCAGTCATACCAGACCCAACACCAATACAAACTTATTTCTCCAGAGTACACTCTTGCAATTGACGTTATTGTTTCTTAAACCTTTGCCTTTGTCCCCTCATTGTCTTAGCTGTTCACACCTTTCTTCGTAAAGCTTGCGGGAGGGCGACATCCTTATCGGCCCCGCAACAATATGAGTTTTCTTAATTCATCAACGAAGATATAAAAACCATTTTTCCAAATCTATTTTTGTCCATATACCATAAAATCACCACCTGAACAAACGAAACAATATGGAACACTCACAAAATAACACTCATTACCAAAAACAATGACTATTTTTACTTTAAATAGGTATCCATCGCTACCAATTAGCTTCACTATTTCGTGGAGATGTTATGTAGGAACATTGTTATTAATTGAAAATTATAAATAAAATAAAATTTAAACCATGTTTAAAATAAATTAAAAAAAATAATAAAATTAATCCCAGCATGAAACAGGGACTGTTTCTACCGGAAATATTCATTTTCTTCGTCCAAGGGCTGTCATGTTGACGACACGTTTATAACTCTCCGTGATAGGACTTGTGATATTACAGAGTGACTTATTCCCTTCTATAACATGAACCTTATCACAATTGTAATATAAAACACATACACTAATACACACGCATAAATAAAATTATATGAAACTACCATACAGTTTACCATGTTTTTCTTATTATTGTTTGTTTGTTTTAATTTTCCTCGTGAACACAAGCTCCAACTTATGACTACATGGTGTGAGTGAATATATCGCCACAATCAGCCCGTAAAGAGAAATCCACGTATAAGTTGTATGGGCCGATGAAAAAATATCTATGTTGCACAAGTTACACGACATTTGTGGCAGAGCCAAAACAGGAAGTGTTCACTCAATCCGATTGTAACAAAACGGTTTATTAAAAATTTTCTCTGCTGCAACACTAAACAGAGCAATAAAAGGATACATATATATATAAAATGCATATATTTTGGCAGCATATTTTCATTAAGACATGTCTCATTAAATAATTTAGACTAGTTTTGTTTACTTTTAATAGAATCCTCTCGTTAATTACGGACAAGTTTCTTCGTATACTTAAAGGAAGAAAGAAAATTACCATGTTATATATATATATATATATCCCTTTATATATATTACCAAGTGTATTTGTGCGTAAATGAATACAACTGGAATTGGAACTCAGCTTTTAGCAGCCCGCTACCACCTTTTTTATCAATATCAATTTTCGTACAAAAAGTGGATCACAAAGCTTATTCAGCTTAATGTATATTTTCAGAAAATCTCAACTTCTAATTGGTTACTTAATATTTAGTAACATCAACCTAGTTCTTGACCTGACCAAAAAGATAATTCCGCCAAAATCTATTAAGTTTCTGTGAGCCTATCACGTGACCAAAGTTAGCAATAAAATATGAAACGTCTTTCATCTTTGACAGTGCGCCGATCGAAATCCTTTCCAGGCTTTACGTTAAAGTCCTTAACATGATTCCAGCCTGAGAGAACACTCATTCACACAGCAATATTTTAAAACAAACAATCAACTCAAGTTTTCCACATTCAACTTAACACTTTTTCATACGCTTTCAAGCTCAACGTTAATTATTGCAATTAACATAGACACAGCTTGTTAAGAACCATTTATCCCAACTAGAATATTCTCTTCGAACAAGTGAAAGCAAATCAAAGAGCGACAATTCTGTAAACCTTAAAGTAAGTCGTAAACAATATTCCTCTATATCAAATACAAACTTTAACTGTTTATTTTTTCTTAAATTACTATAATACCAAAACACACTTTCTCATTATTGTACAGACCATTCAGCAAGTTATAATCTATCAAACCAGAACTTTGATAACCTTTCATCTAAACATAAAAGGACGTTTGAACTTTTTAAGACCACCTCTTTACTCCAGTTGTTTTTGTATGTCTTGTTTATATAAATATTTTATTCATTGTTGTACAAAAACTGTTGTTTCTCATGTTGTCCTTATGCTATGCTTGTTGAATACTGAAAATTAATGTGAGAGGAAATTGTTAATTTCATCACGCAGCCTAATTTACTCAACAATTTTTTATTCATATAATTTAATTAACACAACCTCCACAATTGGTAACCTCGACGTTTCAAAAAAAAAAAAAAAGAAAAAAAGTCCACCACGACATCCGCAAGTTGGCATTGCAACAATATAAAAAAATTACAGATTGAAAATTACAGCCATTCAAGATCCAACTAAACTGTTATTCGATTCCTATTTAAGCGCGAAAAACCTAATCATTGGAAGACCACGTACTACCAATGCTTTGAAGGAAATTACACATCAGTAATGGCGGAACAAAATATCTTTGCAGAAGCTACTTTCACATTAAATTTGCAGGTATTTAATAGCAACGTGCAAGTTTGGTTCGCACAATTGAATGCAATATTTAATGCGAAACGCATTACTTCTCAATCTTCATGTTAGGATTACGTTGTTGAGAAATTACCAACAGAAATTGCGGCGGAAGTGTCAGACCTCTTAAACAAAATGCCTTCAGATAAACCGTATAAGACGCTCAAAGAGGAAATTTTGCGTCAAACAGAACATTCTGAAGAAAGAAAAATTTGCGACCTCTTTAATAATATCACTCTAGGATCAAATAAACCTTCACAATTGTTACGAAGAATGCGTACCTTACTAGGGAATAATGCTATGTCGGATAATGTCTTGCAACAACTATGGCTAGATAAACTCAATACAAATATGGTGCAAATCCTCGCTTCCCTACCTGGTGATATAGCTCTACAGAAGCTGGCTGAAATAGCCGACAAAATCGCAGACAAAGAACCAGCTACTTCTGTATATACTACTACCCAAAAAGACCATGTAATACCTTCTACTGATAATTATGAAATTAAGATACTTGCTAAAAAGATGGAACAACTTTCATTTCAAATGCAAGAAATCCAAAGAACGATGCGGCAACGTACACGCAATTTTAATGACCAACCAGTTAATTCAGGCCGTTAGCACATATATAGGTCACCGTCGAGCTGACGACGAGTATACAAAGACCCTATTTGTTGGTACCATGAAAAATTTGGAAAACCAGGCTCGCAAATGTGAAGAGACATGCAAATTTCGCAAAAGATTTGGTTCCAAGCAGGAAAACTCAACATTTGGGAAACGATTTTCCTGGCAACAAGTAAAAATCTCTTATTCTATGTTAAAGACACTAATACCAGATTTTTCTTCTTAGTAGACACAGGTGCGCAGATAAGTGTCATCCCGCCTAAAAGAAAAATGTCAGCAAAACCAATGTCATAAACTTCAAGCGGCAAACGGGTCGAATATTGACACATATGGTGAAGAGACTCTTACGTTAAACTTAGGTCTCCGAAAGAAGTTTACGTGGAAATTTACGATAGCGCAAGTTAAGACGCCTATATTGGGTGCAGATTTTCTTATGACTTTTTCTCTCGTAGTTGACATGTCAAAACGTGCACTAGAAGATACGAATATGGAAATTTCAATTAAAGGTATTAGATCTTCGTTAACCACCGCTGGTATATCAACTGCTGTATCCGAAGTAAATGGACTCCAGCACTTATTGCAACAATATCCTGAAATATTAACACCCTTCAATTACAAGGAACCCATTCTACATAATGCGAAACACAATATTGGAACTGATGGACCCCCAGTTTACGCTAGTCCGAGACGATTACATCCTGAGAAATATAAGATTGCTAAGGCGGAATTTCAGCATATGCTGGATTTGGGAATCATTCGTCCATCGTCCAGTCCATATGCAACCCCCTTACATATGGTCCCTAAAGCCGAGACAGGAAAGTGGTGACCTTGTGGCGACTTTCGTTTACTGAACGCACAGACAGTCCCTGACAAATACCCTATTTCACACATTAAAGATTTCGCGATCACTTTGCAAGGAGCAAAGGTTTTTTTTTTTACACTAAAAACCATACAAAGCTATGACGAAAGTAAGTCTCCTCTTTTTTTGGTTCAACGTATTTAAAATTACTGCTACCGCATGCAATGAGTCAGCAGTCACACACATTTCATTAGCATGTGCTTCACTCACACACGTTAGTGTACAATACCGCTTGTTTTCCACACTCGCAACAAAATCCTTTCGAACAATCGAACTATTGGTCTCTTTATGGCCACAACAAAGAACATTGAATTTTACTATGTAAATACATCTATCTGGCTGTATAAATGTTATTGCCATATATAGCTTGGATTTATTCTTTTTCTGTGAAAATCATTTCTCCGCGTGGTTTATAATTTTGTGTTGCATTTGTGGGCACGACACTCAGATTTTATTTTTCCACCTAAAATTCAGGTAGACTGACCCCACACATCTCTCTCTAAGCTTGTCGGTGTTGACGTCGAAGCCAGTCTGCTTTAGATTTGTTTGAATTAGAGAATATATAGTCGTCAGTCAGATCCAAATTAAGATTTGGGTTTGCTTTTTATTAAAGCGAATGTATGCGTGGAGCCTATGCGCAGAAAACGTATTTACGCAGTCTACTTTGGGTCATCGAGCAGTCCACATCAGGTTTGTGTAGAAAAATGTAAGCGGCATGACAGATATAACAACACTTTAATACAAAATGGAACGGAATAGCTGAAAGAATATAAATGACTAACATGCTTTGTTCTCAGAAGGAGTTTTATACCGCTAAGTCATACACAAAATTATATACATATATTTACATTTGTTGCACAGAGAGAAACTATAACACATGTCTATATCACAAACAATGTGAACAGGAACAAAAAGGTAGGATCTTAATTCTAATAATTCCCAACAAGAATTGGAGCTGCCGGAGAATCTCTGTGTTTTTAGAGAAGTCATATTTGGGATTCTAGACTCGAGCGAGTCAGCTTTATCTGTTATGTAACTAACAGGAAACAGTGAGTTATTGTTTTTTTTTCCTCCAATATGAGGACTGCAGAGATTGTTTCTATATCTGGTGAAGATACCTTCTTCAAAGGAAAACGGCGCCATGATCTTGTAAGCTACACCCCGTGCTAGCTGGCCAACCCGGGCAAAATGGCCAAGTCGTGTATCTTGACTCCAGGTAGTTAACTGACAGGCTGACCCTTTCGTCATACTATGAAGTCACGTCACTATGCGGCAGTCATATGACCTCATGTGACTTCATCTGGACCAAAGGGACATGATCGCTTTTGTATCTGTAGTGGATGGGTTAATTATGTGGTAATATTTGTTGAGAATAAGTTGCGTGTCAATTAACTATTTCCATCAAAATAAAATACAAAATTGAACTGAATTGTTTTAAAACGTAACAATTAGATTTAATTAAGGTTGGTGTACAACATGCAAAGAAAAGGTAGGACAGAGTCGTGTCCCTTTGATTTGAAAATATTTGTACCAGAGTTCATATTACGAACAAGACATATTTAATTAGAACTAATAAAACATTCAAAACAATGTACAAGCAGAATATTTGGTATATGTTATGTTGGCAAATATGTATGATGTTTTAGGTTTCAGAATGTCTTTCTTGTAATCGTTCGTTAATGTTGATATTAAAGTTGTTAATATTAAGTGTCTTTTAAACAGAAAGTTCTTAAGTAATTTACCTTTTAGGGTAATATTGAACTTGTAACTCAGAAGAATAAAGTTTGGAATTGTGAGTTCTAAAGTTGATAAAAGTTCAGGAGTGATTTCAGAGTTCATGAATGTTGGTAATTGTCTTAAAAACTTCTTGTCAGCAATGACTAAGATGGAAGTTGGCGAAGGTTACATCTTGAGACGTGTGAGAGAGATGAATGAAAATTACTAATCCTTTATCTCTAAAAAGTTCACACGTGTTTTTGCTTTTATACTGGTCAAGTGGCTCCCAGCACATGAGCGGGAAAACAGATTGGTCGCGTGCAGGCGGTTTGATTGGTCGAAACTGACCAATCAGCAAGCCAGATTGGAGGTGAATGACCAATGAATACTAGTTATATTGTATGAAAGTAGAATTTTGCTTATCAGATAGGAAGAGTGTATTTCCTAAAAAGAGATAAGGCTGGTTGTGTTGTGGAAGATTCCACATATCCCTGCACCCCCAAAAAACACTTACGCACAGATAAACACAAGAAAACGCAGTAATAACAATCAACAATAAAATAATCAATAATAAATTTAAAAAAAGTTAACAACACTATAAATAAAAAACTGCATTCGGAGCCAGTATTTTTTCCCATTCAGTAGTCCTGAAGCTAGCATGAAACAAACTGTCACATTTCTGTGTTTACTTCAATATCCACTTTTTTTATTTACATACGCTCTATCCTTGATATTGAACACTTTAACCCAAAAATATAGCATAGCTTAAAACTATATTTATCATATATATGTGTGTGTATGTGGGTGCGTCTGTGCAAACGCACTATCTCCAATATCGAGCAAACTTTCCTCATAAATATAGCAATTCTAAAAAAGAAAGTTTGTTTTCTAAACCTGTTCCATACGTGTTCAATTTTCTAAACGTATTCTATGTGGTCAATTCCTTCGTATCTCACGATCAATATTGCTTTATGCAGTCTTTCATCGGTGGCTACTGGCCATTCTAAAAGAACGATTAATCAAAGTGGTTCTGAGATTAAAATTTTTAAATAGATCTTTAAAGCTATTCCCAGGCATAATTTACCCTTTTCAAAGTCCTCTAAACCTTCAAAAGAAACCATTAGTTTCATGACAGTCGTATTTTTTTAGGGCTTGCACCGAATGACAGGCATGGCATTCTATCAACATTAGCATCAGCATGTCTTTACTTGTTCAGTATGTACCACAGATTTTCTTTCTCTTATGTAGCTCAGTTTCGATGTGCATAATCTTGATTTTCAATGTATCCACTTTTTATTCATGCACGTGATTGTTTTTTTATTTTTAACTGTTTGTATTTTAAATAATGATATGCATTCTTGTAGTTATTGCAAAATGATATGAACACAAAATAATGTCTACACTTACATATATGTAAGATTTTATATTTGCAACATTTTAAAAATATATATACTTGTGTTTGGCATATCAAGAATATTGATTACTCTTACGTTCTAGATAGACGTGTTCATAATTTTGGTCACCTCCGAGTCACCTGCGTTTATATTTTTACAAATGGTGTCTTCTGATAATTGATTCCACTAATGGGGTTCTTGAAAAGAGAGAGGGAATATCTCAGTCTCTTTTTTTAGTCTCTTCGATCCAATATAGGGATTAGTCTATCCGTGATGCACTAACACTTTAAGACGGAAGGAAGGACGAATACAACGCAAAAAAAATGAATTCCAGAAATAAGTTAAACATGAAAAAAAAAAAACATATCATATGCAAAACAAGAGTACACATATATATCTTTACAGTATATATATAACAAATTGTCCCACACAGCAAAATGTAAGCATCCAAGCAGTATTTGGAGGGAATGAATAAAACGTTCCCAAGCGAAACACAGTACAATTTCATAAGATCTTTTCGGTTCCTTTTTTTTTTAAGCATCGGACTTACGCATACGCTTGTAAAGCTATGCAGTAATTGACTATTCTTCCCAGCAGGCTGTCATGTAACTCTCAAGAGCCCCTTAAGACATCAGCACATTTTCTTCATGTCGAAAGGGAGACAGTTGCTTTTTGTATCCCTACATTACACTGAGTAACCAGAGATTTATGATAGGTTTCAATAACAATTCTGGTTTATTTCTTCGAACGATTCTCATTGTTGTATGATAAACACGTAACCTCGGTTGCATAGTGCCTCCCGTTACAATGTGTCATTTTATAATGTGTTGATTAGTACGTCGGGTTGATTATAGAATGTACTCAACTGCTTCTCGAGTGTTGTGGTCACCAATGTTGAATGGGTCAAATAGATAATGCAGCTGCGTGTTGAGAAGGTAATCAACATTCATACATAATACTTAAAACATCAAGGAAAAAGAACAATGGGAACCAATTTTGTTTAACGAAGAAATATGTATATTAAATTCAACAATAATACAAAGTAGTTGCAATTTGAGTAAAAAAGGGAGAAAAAAGTAGCTTCCCCTTGACTGTAAGAAAATATCTATAGAAGATTTGTCTGAGAAAAATGCTCAGAGCTCAGTGTTGAAATAGAATGTTTCTTTGAGAAAATTGTTCAAATGTTGCAACTTACAAAGTTGATTTAACTTGGTGTGTCCAAGGAGAACTGGTGGTGTGTCACATAAGGTTCTGTAGTGTGTATGTACGTGCGGAGTGAGTAGGATGAAACACACGAGCGAGTAAATGAGAGCTATTGTCTCTGGGTACCTCGACTATGGTTTTGAAATTACTACTACTGGTTTTTTGGAATGCTTCAATATTTATACTATCGTGAGTGGCTCCAAAAAAAGAGACGCTTAGTACATTTTTATTTTTTGAATATACATGAAAAATATCCGATTGGACGGAAAATGGACCAATCAGTGATTTTGTAGCAAAGCTTGTTTTGAACAAAGTGTAGGAACAAATTTACTATGGTGAAATGCGATAGATAAATTGTCCTGTTATTTTTAAGTATGTATTTATTGACCAATTAGAATTGGCGAAAATATAGGCGTGGCACTACATTATATTTCTATTGACCCTCTAAAGATTAATTATCACCTACAGCGGGAATAAAGAACTAATAACGTATAATATAATTTATTTTTTTCGGAGTGATATGTCTGGGAAATCTACTGTCCATGTTTTTTAGTTTGAGCAATAAATCACGTAACTATAGGCCTCTCACGATCTGATGAGTAAAAACATCGATTCCAAGGTAACAATTATCAAGGTGAATCCTTGGTGTAACATATAACAAGAAAATTTAAGAGTTGTGGAGTTTTGCAGAAGTTAAAATTTTGCATGTCACGCTTATTTCCCTTATGCAAAATAGACATTTACGTGAGGCTACCGCGGAACCAATGAGAATCGCTCGCGGGAGCAAGAAAACCATTCCTGTTTCTTTTTTTTTCTCTCACTAGAAATTGGTCACGAGGCTCGGTCTCTTTTTCATGGGTTCGTCACTATAGTGTAGAAAGACGTCATATTAATCTCTCCCAAAATGCAGACTTCATAATAAGGACATATTTCATAATCCCGAAAAAATACTCAATACATTTCATTTCAGGTAAACACATTTTATACACCAAACACACTTGTGCATTTCTTACTTATCATTTGTTTTTATTTTTTATAAGCTATATTTTCTGTGTAACTCACATGGTTCTGTTTTAGTTTCTGGTTGTAGCCAGTCTCGTATGATTTGCCGTCCTCTCTAGATTTGCTTTCTACGAATGATAGGATTAATGGAAGTGGCAGACAGTGTAACATCACTTGTTACTTTCAGGCAGTATAACCATGTGTCTTTGATTGAATGTAGTTTAGGTAGTTACCTTTAAAAAAGCTGAAAAAAAGGCATAATAGCCGCATTTCTAAATAAAAAAAAGAATAACGCCCCATTCATTGTATAGTACAGATACTGAATAGATTTATCACAAAACATATAATCATGAACATTTACCTTCAAACTGTCCCAAAAGCATAAAATTAAATTTTACAAATTTAAAAAAAAATATTGCAAAAGTAAAGGTATAAAATTTCTTAGATTTCCTCTGTATTGTATCTATCTTATTCATGTACTTGAAAAAGATTACGAAACTGCGTCTATCACCCCATGGCAAGATATTTCATATTATGCTGTATATTCATAATATATGATAATGCAGAGAGAGTGAGAGACAGACGGACACACACACAGAAGTAAGAATACAGTTGGCAGACAGAAAAAAAAAGGGAACATAACTTAATACACAGCCCGTCAAAGCCTTTCTTTTTTGACCGGGATTATAATACCACATCCACTCTAGGGAGACCTACAAAACGCGCCCCGTGTCATAATGATCCTAACACATATGTACACAATTCTAAGATGAAAAAATGAAAGGGGGGTGGGGGGAGATGAACCCAATAACAAACTAAAATATTAACATAATTGAAATTAAACGTTAACTGATGTTAGTAGGACCCGTCCAACCCTCGACCTCGAATTTGGCGAGAAGTCACCATCTTATATTAAGAGAGCCTAACAACAACCACAGGTCTCGCAAAATACCAAAAATCTCGGGGAAAAAATAAGCTGAGATTTGTTACGAAAAATGTTGTAGAAATGGCCAGAAGGTGTATTACAACTAGGTTCGTAACACAAAAGGAACTTAAAAGTCACTAGATCAATTCTAAAACTAAATTAAATTAAATTACATAGTGTGTAGTGGCTTTAAGGAAGTGGATGACAGAACGTGGTCTGGGGGAGGAAGCATAGGAAAGGAACTTGTTGAGAGCTGCAAGGGATAGAAGGAGGTGGAGAGCTATGATCGCCTACGTCCTGAAAGGACATGGCACATAAAAACAAGAAAAATACATTAAGCGAGTGGATGACAGAACGTGGTCTGGGGGAGGAAGCAGAGGGAAGGAACTTGTTGAGAGCTGCAAGGGATAGAGGGAGGTGGAGAGCCATTATCGCCAACGTCCTGAAAGGACACAGCACACAGACAAAAAGGTGTAGGGAACGCGATGAAAAGCTCAAGGTCGAAGCGTCCTATTCGTTCCTGTTTGTCGCGGCCGCCCTTGGCCGCTCCCAATGTCATATGTTTCCTTCGTACTCTTTATTTAACTTAGTGATTACAATTTAGCAAACTCATTTCAATCAATTGTGGATTACTTGTGAAATATCTACTGGGCAATTGTATTAACCAGAGAAAAGAAAGTTCCTTGAAAATTAAAATTAAGATCTAAAAGTCGCAGACTCCTTGGAAATTGCAACTTGTAGCCCTATCACAACTGGTTTGAAGAACACTCAAAAATGTTTGGGGGCATTAAACTATTTAATAATTATTAGATTGTTTATTTACAAGAATAATTTTATAAATTTTTGAATAAAAAGATTTATTTCTAAATTATTTCTTTATAAAATGATAAATAATAAAACTTTATAAAATGGTAAATAATAACTATCTCATTGTACTTGGTTCATATATTTTTTATAATCTTATAAAACAAAAACACACATTTCCGATGGTGTCTCGTTAGAATAGCGATGTCAACAGAAAAAACGTCCTTTTGAAATACCGTTTTTTTGCGGGTACGAAGGTTAAACTTTACCGAATACTTGACAGTTTCTTCATCCATGAAGAAGAGACTTAAAGCGACAAAGGTATGGTTCTACCGAAGAATGCTGAGATTACCATAGACAGAACATCTGAGAAAGGAGAAAGTTTTAAGGAAAATAGGAAGTACAATGAAAATGATACATACAACCAAAAAGAAACCGCTGTAATTTCTGGGACACATAGTGAGGAAAGAAAGAGGGTCTGAAAAAACAAGACTATTAAAGAAAATAGCAGCCGTTTTCTTTGGGATTTGCGTTAAAACAAACGTTAGATTAAAAGTAAGTGTTTATGGATGCATGTGAGATGAACGTGAAAGAACCTCTTAGGGATGATTGCCGATACTATGTTCAAGATTATCAATTAGTTTCAATAGGCACAGAATAAGAACTTGATTTTGAACAAGTTAAAAAGAAGAAAAAAACCCCCAAAAAACAAAACAAAACAGTTCAGTGATGTCCTAAACAGTAGATTACTCTGTCCATATTGTATTTAGAAATGTGAAAAAGTCCCAACCTCAGGGTTGAAATGTCAGACCACCAGGGAACATCTCTTATGCAAACAAATCTTACGACCCGTTAGATTTGAACGAGATTTTTAAAGCCCTTTTCTCGAAAAGTATTCTGGCTAATAAATCACATCAATCCGAATGAATAGGTCTTTACTTTATGTAAACAACTTAATCTCAAAGTTATAGATAGATAGATAGATAGATAGATATTTGAACCGAGGAAGTCATTTATTACTTATTATCTTCGACCTGTTTGGAGATTATTTGAAAAACAGACAATAAGTCTTACGAAATCAACATTTTGAGCCAAATGGAGTTAAGGACAATCTGGGTGTTGAGATGATTTCAATCTGGGTGATATAAAAGCCAGAATATAAGTGTAGTGGGTACCACGTGCGGGATTCAAGTTGTGGCGGCACTACATTTATATTAACGATACTTCCAACGAAAAGGATTCAAGTAATAATAACAACAACATCAGCTTGTTAACCAACAAATATATATTGAATAAAATACAACAAGCATGAAATTGAAATAATTTGTTATTCACAAAGTAGATTAAAGAGAAAGAAGTTGTTCCCCCTTAACTGTAGATTGATTTGTAATTAATTGTTCGAAGAAAGTTCTCTAGTTAGATAAAAGTTCCGAAATAATTATTACAGCAAAGTTTGCATGTTAAGAATGAATAACACGAAGAGTACAATTGCTTGGTATGTGTTGTGAATAAACTGGTTTGAATCAACAAAGTTCTGGTTGATTGTACTTGGCAAAAGTTACAGAGAGGAAATGTAAGTTTGTAGTTACAAAATTCTGTGTCTGTGTGTGAGTTGAGCAAGATCGTGGATTTGTGTTGACGGCTGGAATCTTACAGGATCTTACTGGCGACTTGCGAAAAGTCGCCCCTTTTAAGGAAAAAGGGTAGGCTCCCACGGAACCGCGGGAAACCTCGATCTTACATTAAAAATATGTGATTGGTTAAAAATTAACGAAAAAAGATTAAAAGAAACGACTGCGATTGCTAAATTGTCCTATACAAAGGTAGTAGTAGTTTATTAGCCAATCGCAGGCGAATAAAATGTGGGTGTGGAAAACATAGCAAATAGCTATATAACCAATGAGTCACAGCCCGTTAAAGAGGAACATGCAGCAGGATCAATCCGTTCACACGTTGTCAAATCAAACACAACTTTCCATCAAAATTTGTAACAAGCTATTCAGTATCAGAAATGCAAACTTATCTTTACACATACACGTTCAATGTTCTATATTCATTTAACAACCTCAAATAGTTCAAAACAGAAAATTTTCATTCCATTCTCAATACCATTGATTACTCGTCCGTCAGTAATAATGTACATTGAATATTTTGCCATAAAAGTTGGAGAAGCATAATCGCTTTCGTGCTGAAATGATTTGGCGCATAAAAGATCCCTCTTCAGTTTTCATAATATTTATTGTTCTTTGAAACAGCGTTTCTCTTTCATTCGTATATATCGTATTTCACGTGATACAATACAATACTTTGTTGTTCCATACATGCAAACAACGAACATTGTTTACCGATTAAGGTAAGAGAAGGTGAATAACTTTATACAGGGCAAATTGTTTCTCGTTCAACACACATTATTGGTAATAGTAAAAATGAACCTATTTCAACAAGTCAAGCAAATTAAACATGATATGTGGATTAAATTACTACCCGCAGAAGTCAATTATTAGACTCGAGTACAGTGAGTGGGCCGCAGCATGGGGATGAAAGATAGTCTTTCAAAGAACCTTGTCATGTCTATAAAATAAGTAAATAATAAAATTTAATTGTAGTGTCAAAAAATAATTATAACAATTATAATTATCATGAATTCACTCACTCTAAACCAATGAGAATCGACCTAACTTTTTTATACATAAAAGCATGTCATTCTCACTATTGGACAAGCAGTTCACATGGGCAGATCGTTAACACGTGCGTCAACAAAAATTTCATCTCTTTTCCCTTATTCAGGCCATAATAGTAACATTCATCTGTTAGCACTCAGCAAAAATTCGAGGTAAGAAAACCCCAGTCACTTGTATTTTTCAACCTAAATTATCTAAATTACACACATCAATGAAAATAACATACGAGAAAGACTGTATGCACTTCGCTTATTCTTTATCTCATCCTTCTGTCGGATTCCGATCCATATTTGATCTACATTTGACCTTAAACTCACAATTTTACTCACTATTACTGTTTCTCTTGTCTCCAATACCATATAACCACCAGATATAAATAACACTTGTTTCATTTTTTTTATTGTCTTGCTTTTCATTTTTACGAGGGGGGGGATTATAATTATTTACTCCCCTACACCCTCCTGTTAGAAAAAGTAGACTCTAGTCGATGGAGAACTTGGTCCAAATTGAAGAGATGCAAACATTCTTTGAAATAAAAACATCCTTTGTCTTTAAGCACTGCCAGTTTCCAACTGGCAGAGGACATGGAGGCACATGATCTGTCAAGTAAAAACTCTCTTATTGAAGGATATACTTCTCCAGTACAGCCTGCAGCACATGAAAAACTCACCTAAATCTTCATTCATGAAGCTAAGCTATGTCTTACCGCATTTGGCGGTATATACGATGCACCACACTAAATACTTAAGAGATTGATATGCGTCTTATATGCGCAGCTGTCTTAACTTTGCATATAAGACGCAGATCAAAGCAAACTTTTAGCCTAAACATTCACTGCTATATTTTTGCACCAGTCAGTCACTTTTACCTAGGTCGACACCATAATAATATTTACTCACACAAAAACATTATCAACATTTCTTCTTTTGTTTTTCGCTTTCAATTGGATATATTGTATTATGTGTGTTCTCCTAGTCGGACGACCTCAAACAGAACTTTTCGCAGAATGTCTGCAGAGCCAAATAACGGAGACTTCTGAAGTAATGGGATACTAGGATTTATTCAGATTTTCTTGATGTAGGTTCA
Source organism: Acanthosepion lycidas (assembly GCA_963932145.1). Classification (NCBI taxonomy): domain Eukaryota; kingdom Metazoa; phylum Mollusca; class Cephalopoda; order Sepiida; family Sepiidae; genus Acanthosepion; species Acanthosepion lycidas. Next base: position 113,262,595 of record OZ010572.1, on the reverse strand, counting down.
GTGGTATAGACTCCATTGCCCCAGTGACAACAGAGACAATAGTGGTCTGAATGTCTCACATTCTGGCAACCTCAACCCAGAGGTCAGCGTACATTTTAAGTTTGCCAATTTCATTGACCTTGATATTTTTCATCGACGTTTATCTATGGGTTGATGGCCTCAAAGTTGCAGTTTGTTTGAATGTTGAAATCTCTTCACTTGGCCCTTTTCGATCATCTTCTCTGGTTTGTGGCGGTATCATTTCTGTTCGACTTCTTATATAATCACCAATGCAGATGAGAGATCAATTTATCCTGGCATTGCTTGTTTTCTTTCTGAGCAAGCATTTCACATGTGTTAATAATGAAGGTGGCATTTTCTATCTCTATGCTACGTAGCCTGCCATTTGCCGGCCAGAATTAGTATTCAGGGCTTAGTATTGGGGGGCTACCAGTAGGCTTTCATTTTTGTGTTTCAGCTCAATTTTGTCAGCCGATCCCACGAGTCTTTTGTTTTAATGCTTTTGGTGTTGTGGAGGTTGTGTTAATGGATTAAATTATATTGATAGAAAATTGTTGACTAAATCAGTAAATATCAATTTTCGTACAAAAAGTGGATCACAGAGTTTATTCAGCTTAATGTATATTTTCAGAAATCTCAATTTTTAATTGCTCATTTAATATTTAGTAACATCGACCTAGTTCTTGAACTGGCCAGAAAGATAATTCCCCCAAAATCTATCAAGCTTCTGTGAGCCTATCACGTGACCAAAGTTAGCAATAAAATATGAAACGTCTTTCATCTTCGACAGTGCGCCGATCGGAATCCTTTGAACTCGTCATACAGTTCCAGGTTTTACGTTAAAGTTCCTTAACATGATTCCAGCCTGAGAGAACACCCATTCACGCAGCAATATTTTATGGCGAACAATCAACTCAAGTTTTCGATATTCAACTTAATACACGAATCTTCTTCATACGCTTTCAAGCTCAACGTTATTATTGCAATTAACATAAACACAGCTTGTTAAGAACCATTTACCCCAACTAGAATATTTTCTTTGAACCAGTGAAAACAAATCAAAGAGCGACAATTCCGTAAACCTTAAAGTCGTAAACAATGTTTCTCTATTTCAAATACAAACTTGAATTGTTTTTTTTTTCTTAAATTACAATAATACCAAAACACACTTTCTCATTATTGTACAGACCATTTAACAAATTATAATCTATCAAACCAGAACTTCGATAACCTTCATCTAAACATAAAAGGACGTTTGAACTTTTTAAAACCACCTCTTTACTCCAGTTGTTTTTGTATCTCTTGTTTATATAAATATTTTATTCATTGTTGTGAAAAAACTGTTGTTTCTCATGTTGTCCTTATTCTATGTTAATTGTTAATTTCATCACGCAACCTAATTTACTCAACAATTTTTGATCAATATAATTTAATCCATTAACACAACCTCCACAATATTCACTCACTACACACTCTTCAATGTTAATATGTCCTCTACTTTCTTTTTGAAGAAAGTATAATCATATCATATTTAACTTTTGGTGCAGGGCACCAATTAAAAAAAAACCAAAACAGTTTACATTGTTCGGACTATCATCCTTATCTTTGTTGCCATATTTTCACAACGTTTCGGCCGTTGTACGCTTCGGCCTTCTTCAGGTGGTTGGAATGTCGAACTTTATTTCTCTTGCTTGGGTAGACTGTTCTAGTTCCATGTGCCATGTCTAATAGATGTCAGTTATCAGTTATCTCCTGTTAATCCCCCCCCACATCCTTAACCGGGTATTGAACTCACACTCTGGGTTCTGTCACTGGATCTAACTAACGCCTTTATCCACTGTGCCATGTGTCCTTCCGGCAACAAAGAAGAGGATGATAGTCCGAACAATGTAAATAGTGTACATAATACCTCATCTCAGAAATATAGACAGACATAAAACACTGTTCTGGTCTTTCTGTTTAGAGTTTGTAACTCCTCCTTTGTTCATTCAGCCACTCTTCCACTATACCTCACCACAGATACAGCCCAGGTATTAATGGCAGTTATAAAATTACGGGCATTCACTTGAACTTCAGAAGAAGAGGTAACCTTTATTATTACCGGTACTGTAAAAAGAATTACCATAACAAAATATTGGCGATGTTCGTCGGTACCAGCTGATTTTTCACGCCTAAATACGCTTCAACACACTCCTATGATTAACCTAAAGTCTACAGGAAAAAGAAACGTAACTGAAATGAAATACCGACATGGGAAACATAACATAAGGCCGCAGAGATATATCTTACAAAGCTGCCAAAGAAACACTGGTGAAGGATTGGTTGTTTAGTTTATTCAGCTACACTAATTTCTTTTTTATATATACAAACATATAAAGTGTTTTTGCAATGTTTTATAATATTAATAGCTTTCTGTAAAACACGACATTCTTAAATACACTGAGCGTGTCTAATGTACTTGCGTGTCCGTTACGCCGTTAAATACATTACTTAACGTAGTAATTGAAGCGATGTTTATGTTTATAGGAAGGCTTAATGCATAGTGTTATTGGTGAAGATCATTGAAAGGACAAAACGCGAAGATTACACCACGGTCAGTTGATTCTTAATTGACGATATTTTGATCACATTTTCGTTGGTTGGTTGTTTTTGCTTAGCGGCATATTCTAACGTAATAACCCTGCTTGTTGCAGTTCTGTCCCGTCTCCCCGGTGGTTCTGGCCGAAGAAGAAATCCACCCTATCTTCCTCCGGTGAACTGAAGGAACCACCACTATTCGCCACGTTGTGAATTCTTGATCCGAACAGCAGTGTATCGATCTCCCCAGAACGATCCGGTGGGAAGGGGAGGAAATGGCTGGGTATTTCGCTGAAAGGAAATCACTATTCATGCAGCAAAAGTTTCTTGTCGTAGCCGCAAACACATAAGAAAAAAAAAAGAAAAAAAAAGCAACTCCTGTTCCTGTACAAAGAGCCTTATTTGGGCCACTGTTTTTTATGTCTCTACCGAAGAATTTACACGAGTACAAAATGTCGTAACGAGATTCACTCGTTTGGGTCGGAAAGTCACAGAGAGAGAGTAGGAAAATTTCTGCCTAAACAATTTCGGCTGATCTAAGGGAAGTAATTTGTGGATCTTCGTCTGCACCCTACGATATAGCAGTCTGCTTTCTCGCAGCCTTGTTGACGAAGTTATCTGGATTCGTACGGTTTCTCTTTCGATCTCTTGGTTCGGATCGGTCTTCTTGACACAGGGCAACCAATAGACCAGACCAGTAAATTCCAACAAGCCGCCTCTTCCGCGTTCTGATCTCCGAACTCATCTAACTCAAGCGTGCGGGCAGCTTATATAGAGAGAGACGGAGCTAAACCATCTTTAGGCACCGCCCCCGAATTTTAATATGCAAATCGCCTGGACCACCATGTGTTTCCGCTTAATCTCCGGATCTCCGCGGGCAACCAGTTTTCAAGAGGTACTAAAATCGGATTCGGACCTCCTGCAGACAACGTATACTTAAATTTTGCCAAAACCACTTATCCCGTCTGGTTGAATTCCGCTATTCAGACCATCCAAAAATCCAATTTGCCATTTATCACAAACTTTACTTTAACGAATCCGTCTCTTAATCACTTTGGAATTATTACATGTGATTAACTAATAACTCAACCCCAGAAAGAATTATTAAGAGAGAGAAAAAAAAAAAAAAAAAAAAAAAAAAAAAAAAAAGAGAGAAAAAAAAAATTATTTCTGGAATTACTCTGGAATCCCTTCTACCCAAGTAATTAGCACCTTCATCCTAATTCTTTAGCACTGTTGATTACTAAATCCACCTCGGGGTGGGGGTCTCTCTCTCTCTCTGTCACATATCAGCATTTATTGGTTATTTAATGCCGAAATTTGAATATTTTTGTACGCAATTTTGTTTTATATATGTTGGATAAAAACGATTTTAGTGATATTAGTCTTACTAATTAAACCATAACTATGGGGTGACGAGGTGGATTCATACCTTTCTGATGGATATTTGCGTGTAAGTGAATATAACGAACCCAACGGGAATTCGAACTCGACTCTCCGATTAACAATTTCTAGCTATTACACTACCCGCACATCCAAGCTTACAGCACCTGGTATTGCCAAGCGGTCACCCAACTAGGTACTGACCAGGTTCAACGTTGTTTAACTTCGGTGATCGTATGGGGACCAGTATTTCACCGTGATGTGACCGTAAGGCACATTTTCCGTTTTTGTTGCAGTAAATAGGTTGAAACGACAATCAAAATCTGTTTCTGATTCACCAGACACGTCGACCGGATGTAAGCGCTAAGAAAGCAAAACACAAAATAAAAATTCATCTTCCTCGCAGGGTCTCCCAGCATCACATGCGGTCCACAAAACAAATACCCGCAAAAATCCAATTACAAACATTACACCCAATACCCCCCGCCCCAAGAGGCTGTCCTTGGGAGCCTGCACCTGTTGAACCAAAGATATAAAAACGGCACTATTCACCACCGGCAGGCAGTTCGGCTTCAACACACGACCGCCAGAAACATCATTGGTGTCGATTTCGACCCAGAAGAAAGGCGTACATCACCCCCACCAATGACACCCACTTGCCTTCACCAATCTGCTCCAGGCCTCTCTCTTCTCACACAAACTGTGACCTCGGTCAACCAACCAAAGATTCCGTCAACTCTCGACCTTATCCACAATACTCTTATAATCACTTTCCTTATCAACGGAAAGTAAAGAACCACATACGAGCAATGTTTGTCTCCTTTTACACAGCCATGTACATATTCTGAATTTTGACCAATACATATCGTTGAAATCTTCACGCTGATATTTTGGTATTGATGATTTGGTTAGCAACTCGAATCAGGTAGGAATATTCCTTTTATATGTTTTTAGCTTGGCTCTAGACGGGTTCATCTTCCCAAAATATAATTTTAAGTGAATATTTATCGGAGCTGTTGCACTGGATGTTACATGAATTTTCAAGATGACGATTTGCTTTAAAAATCCATTCTCATTCGAATGACTGCGTTAAACAAAAAGAAAAAAAAAAGAAAAAAAAAAAAAAAAGAAAAGAAACTAATATAACAGGTTGATTGATTTCTTAGTGGAAAATGCTTACATTACTCGGCGAAAGAAGGGGAAGTAATTTTGTAGATCAGTTGCTATCACTCACTCACACACACACACAGGAAACTATTAGGGATTCAGCAGGTAAATCTTTAAAGATAATGACTATTTTCCAAGTGCTCGTCTCTTCATTATGTTGCTTACATAAGTCACCATAAATACAAGTAGACAGTCATAAAAATCAGACCCGATACAATGAATATGTATGTGATCACTTACCATGATGAAAAAATGCTCCAAACTTGATAATAAAACAAAAATCATAAAACAGTAAAACACTAATATTTTAAAAAGAATTTTGATTTTTTTTGTATAACAGTGTCGATTTTTGTAGATACGGTGGCCCATAAGAGTAATAACGATAGTAAATTTAAAGCCAAAGTATCTAAAATTCAATAAGACATTAGATTACGGAAAATATTTTCCTAAATTTTAAAGATTACTAAGTACTTAAAAATTATATATAAAAAAGGCGCTCATATTATATTTAACTATTAGGTTGGTGCAAAAATAATGTAATAATGTTGTTTTTTGACGTATTTTTAACGTCAAAAAACGACATTATTACGTCATTATTTTTGCACCAACCTAATATTTTTTTTTTACAGATAAAAACAAACATCCTTGTCATCAAGCTGACATCTTAAACAGCTACCGCCGTGTTAAAAAAAAAAAAAAAAAAAAAAGCATTTCTGCAATATTTTAAAAATAAAGTAAATATTTGTTTCGAATAAATTATACTTTAAATCAAAAACTATTCCTCAAATAAAGTTTAAGAAAATTATACTTCCAGAAGATTTTTTTGATAAAGAAAATTACATTGCGATAAGTGGATGAAAAAAAAAAAAAAAATTTACCAGTCAATAATTTTGAAATAGAGCAAAGTTAAAGTATGTTGCTTATTGTAAATAATGTAATATTATAATAGATTTAATCTATTAGCTTAAAATAAAAATAATAGTTTCCAGAAAAAGTTTTCATTTACAAAAAAAATTATTAGGTATCGGGAATCTGCGGAAGTACCTATGTATATGATATGTGTACGGGAGTGGGGGCTGAATTTCTGGGATTAAGAGTTATGATCAGTAGAAAATAACATTTCCTGCAAATAAATTCACAAATGCTTATTGATTTAATAGTTACTTATATACGGCTATAATGGTTAATAATTATATACATTATGATTATTATTTGTACTTAAAAAAAAAAAAAAAAAATATTTTTACGGTAGAGATTCCATGAAATAGGTCCGAGCACACGAACACTCAATTACGCATAAATATCTTTAAATCAATTTTTGACGCAATTATATTCCACAAAGCTAGTGGTAATTTAAAGTAAAAACAAAGTATTGCGAATACATTCCAATTCCGCCTGTATTTACCATAAATTTGAATCAGCTTCTTAAACTAACAACGCAGTTTGTAGAGAAAGGGTGATAACTCCATTTACAATAAGTATCCATTTCAACGGAAGCCATATTACCTGTGATTTAATAAAGGAAAGGAACAAGAAAAAAAAAAAAGGAGGATTTGTTGGACTTATAAAGTGTAGTTTTGTTTAAGAAAATAGAAATATCCAAACATTAAACAGTTTCCAATGCCTGGTATTATGGAAAATGAAAAAAAACTTATGCAAACGAAGTATTGAGTAGGAATTAGTTAACCAACCAAGCATATGGACGTACTCAAGACATAGTAGTGATATATTAAGCTAGTAATCTATGAATAAAGTCAGAGGCAAGAAGATAGCATAATCAGGAGAGTTTAATGATAGTAACTGCATATAAACATATCAGGTGATTGCTTTATTTGTATAGTATATTGAATTGAGAAATTTATAATAGATTCAAATATCTAGAGATTTTTATAGCTTTGGAATGGTTCATAGTGCCTTTTATTTTAGAAATTGTTAAATAATTTTTGACCAGTTAGAATTGACTAATGAAGATATTTTCTGGCTCTACTTCTGGGCTATAAATATATTTTATTACATACACATTCATGTCCATTACAAACCACTGAGGAGGGTATATTCACTACTGTTTTAGCTAAATAACACTGCCAATCATTGTTAATGAGTAGACTCACAGTTTTTATGAATTATGCCTCTTGCAGTGTTGGCTGAAGAATCAATTCCATTTTGGCTGTTTGGCCTGTCATTTTGTTTCACTTAAGATGTGTAGAGTTAAATGAGAAACTAAAAGGAAAATATAATTAAAATATTTCTTTTTTTTTAAACTTTGTATAAAAATCGAAAAAAACTTTCTTCAAATTACAACCATCAACATAGAAGTCAATTTGGGGGAAAATGCTCAAGAATAGTGGATAGCATACAGATAAAATAAGTTTACTAAATCTTATCTGGCAGCACCACTAAAAAAAACAAAAAACAAAAACAAAAAAAAACAACAAACACACACACATTCATGTCAGTGCCTAATAACTTCGCTAATTGTTTCATGCGTGAAAGACTGAAGATTATAAACAAGACTGGTTTATTCCAATAAACTAAAAGCTGTTGATATAACAAGCACCTTTATGGGATGCACAAAAAATAAACTTTTATTCCCAAGATATTTTGTTCCTATACAACTGATGCACAAGAAAATGTAGCAGTTCCAATTGAACTATGTATAGCAAAAAAAAGTGTCAGGTGAATAAGTGGGATTATTTGTAGTTTGTTAAACTTTTAGTATAGCATAGCAAGTTGAACTAACTACTTGTTTATTAAATATCACAGGACAGTATTTTGAGCAGTTTTTGTAGAAAATTAAACAGGAAGGAGGAATCCTGTTTTATAGAAGCCAAGATGGGCAAACCAATACCTACAAAAGTAGAATTGAGTAGGATTATAATAGCAAAAAATGCATAAGTAAATAAATTGTACACTTCAAATGTGCTGAATCAGAATATTTCATATTGGGAAAAAATTCTTTGGTTTAACTATGCAATGAAGTTAATATTGCTAAAATGTATCCAGTCTTTATTTAGCTGTATGACACAGGAGGGAATGAGTAGAAAGATGGTGTTGCATCATTCATGTTGAGGGTGCCTCACAAATATTCAAAATACTGGCAGTAGGAAATTTGTAACAAGGCAGGTACAAAAAATTTCAAGCAGACTAGTTCAGCTTATTTGCAATGAGAATCACAAATTGAGAATATTAATCTCTTGAAATTATTACATCATTCGGACTATTATCCTCATCTTTGTCACCATATTTATTACGTTTCGGCCGTTGTATGCTCCAGCCTTCTTCAGGTGGTTGGAATGTCGAACTTAACCCTTTATTTCACTCAATGGGGTAGACTGTTCTAGTTCCACGTGCCATGTTTAATGGATGTCAGTTATCTCCTGTTAATTTTCTGCTGTGAGTTCAATACCCGGTTATGGTTGGAGAGAACTTTCAGAGGGAAATTAACAGGAGATAACTGATAACCGACACAGTCTAACCCAGTGAGCGAAATAATGGGTTAAGTTCAACATTCCAAGCACCTGAAGAAGGCCGGAGCATACAATGGCCAAAACATAATAAATATGGTGACAAAGATGAGGACACTAGTCCGAATAATGTAAATAATACCTCATCTCAGAAATATAGACAGATATTGAAATTATTAGTCAAGAGTTGTTAGATTGCTTATCTCAAAATTTAGTTTGAAAGCATCAAAATTTGGTACTTGGCTTGAGATAGGCTCTCAACAGATTTTGTGTAGTCAGTATGTTTTTATAATTGTAAAATCAGCATAAGTAAAATAAATATCAAAATGGTATGATAATTAGATAATAGTTAAAGTAATTAGTTGGCAAAGCAGTCATACTTTCACCTTTGAGTGAATCCTAATTCACTCAAAAGGTCTTTAATGATTTCATTAGGGTAATAACAGAGTGCAGAATCACAAGTTCTCTGCCAATTCTGTCACTGCAGTTAAATTAGAAAGATGAAAAACTGAAATGAAGGAGTTACAAACATAATCCAAGATATCTGGGTTTAACTATAGCATCTATATAATTAAACTAAGGCTTACTAACCAGAAAAATATACTGACATTTGTATCAACAATCACTGACACTTGCTATGATTTTAATGTTGAGAATGTATATTGATATTCAGTGATAATATGACTGACCCAGTCACATTGTAGTTAGTAACCAGAATCTGACAAGACTGAGTATTTTAAGCTCCCTATACTCTGACTTGGCTTCTAACCATTTGTCAATAAAGGGACTGAGAGAGAATTGTCCATCTATTATGTGTAATTTTTTGATCAGACAACTATCTTGTAAATTTGGTAGCAAGGCTTTGAAGGAATCTTCAGTTGAGCACATAGAAAAAACAAAAGCAAAACAACTAGTGTCAAGCCCAAGCTGATGATGTAATTTATTGAATATAACTGAAGAATCCCATGGATATTAGGATGCATCAAAAGTCAAATATGTCCAAATGTTATTAATAAACAAAATCACTTGTTCACTCTGCAAAGCAACACCGACTCCTCTGACCAAATGCTTAAGCCAGTTTGTCTAGTGCTGTCACTTGACATCAGTCCTCTGGTGCATTACCTTCCCTTATAATCACTAAGAGATTTTCCACTTAAGATTTTATATGAATTAAAAATTGTCTTGGTATTTCAGTACTGCCAACCTGGTTTTCAGCTAGTGACATGCTCATTAGGCCAACCACTTCGTTGTGATTTTTTTAAAAGCCTACTTTAATATTTTCTATTGTTTCAAGATTTTAATGTTTTTCTGGATGAATGCATGAAGTACCATTCATACTTTGACCATATCTAAAGTCTACACCATTGCTATTTCTCACTTTGGGCTATTCTTAACTTTGAGATTATTTCACCAATTGTAATTCTTTCAAAGGAAGTAGGGGGACAGAAAGAAAATTGGACTTCCACCATGCATAATGGTAGGTGCAGGCAGCTCTTACAACTTATAAATTAGTATCAAAGTTAGCTGAAGTAGCAGTTTGTGGTGAGAACATGTAAAATCTAACTTAAGTGTCTTTGTGCAGTATAACATTGCTTTAACTAAGCAATTCTCTCATAAAGGAAACTGGCTGTTTAATAATTAATATCTTATGCAGAGGTCTAAGTGCTAGAAAAATAAATTGAATTTTTTGAAAGAAGCACTTCAAAAATACTTAATTCTTGTTTCACTTTTCAGTTAAGGTTTGAGCCTGACATTGGTGCTACATTCAGAGTATTAAAAAAAAAAAAAAAAAAAAAAAAAAAAAAAAAAAAAAAAAGTTTCATGAAATAAATGACCAATTCTTTAAAGCATCTACACTCAAAGATGTGCTAGGAAAGAAATTAATAGTGCTAACATGGAGAGAAAATAATTTTCAGAAATATGTTTGCAGTGATAAAATCAAAGATGTTAATTCCTTGCCTAGTTTAGAACAAATTAATGCAGTCATCAGGAGATTACATGACATTCAAGAGAAGAAATCTTAAACCTCTTTAGATTAATGATCAAACAAAACCTTGAAAGTGATAAGTGGCTTTGGCAAACACAATTATCACTTCAAATGTTCAAACACTTATGTGTGCGTGTGCAACTGAAAAGACTGGTTCAATCCCAGATGTACTTGCATGGATTATTTATCCTGAAACAAAAACCATATATATATATATATATATATATATATATATATATATATATATATATATAACAACACCCATGCAGTAATTGTTGTAAATAATTTTGGTTAATAGCTCAGTGGTTACAAATTTGTACAATACACTACAAAGAAGATGATGCTTACACCCCGCCCAAAAATTTGAAAGCATTAAAATAAAATTATTTCAAACTATTTTTCAATCATGTACATCTGCAGAAACAAACAAGAATGTACAGATGAACATAGTTGAAACAAATTATGTAAATAATTTTATTACAATGCTTTATTTTTTAAATTACAAGGCATTTAACTTCTCATAATCTTTATCAACACACAAAGTGCATGTGTGTGTGCTAGGGAAACCCACATTTTTATTGAGTGATATTACACTGAAGTACTGATTTCTTGACTGATCAATAGATTAGCAATTCCTTTTTATAAAAATCTGTCTTAAGGCAGCAGTTGGATAATCTAAAAAGATGATGTTTATAAAAAGGAAAAAATATTGCAAGGAAAAAAAAAAAAAACCAGAGACAGAATAATCAATGTCCAAGTTGGCAATTTATTTTTTTGTGTAAAAATATCCTACAGTACTCAGCAGCTGTTTCTGCAGCAACTGGTCAAACAATTTGGCGGCGGGGGAAGGGGGGGTTGGGTTTGAAGCCGAGCGCTCACCCATCCATCCGTTCGTCTGTCCGTCACAGTAGACTCATCATCCACAAGAGGAAGTACATTGTACAGATAAGATAGAAAGAAAGCTGTCAGAAACCAGCAATTGAGAAAAAGAGAAAAGATACATTTATGCATGTTAAAATGGGAGAGAGAGAGAGAGAGAGAGAGAGAGAGAGAGAAGTCCTCTTTCCTTTGTCCAACATGCATGCACACACACACACACACACACACACACATACACACCCTCAACCCAAACTGGCAGAATCTACAATTGATAGAACAAGTTAACAGCAGAGTGCCTACACCGGGGTAGAGAGAAAGTAATGGTGGGCATAAGGGTGGGGAGATTGCTGTGACTTGTAACAAGTGCAAAAAGAGAGAGAGAAAGAATCAGAAGATATGTATATAATAATAATAATAAAAAAAAAAAAAAAAAAAGTTGTTTTTTAAAAAATAAATAAAATGTAGCAGATATTTTTTTTTTTAATACACTGCCCCTCCCCCAATAGCTCATGGAAAAAAAAAAAAAGTTACTAGTAGGAAGACTATAGGAATGGATGCATCTGAATTTTCTATTAGGTGAAATATCAGTGTGTGGGCTAAGGTACACGGGCACCTAGTAGTATCACAAGCCCTATGATGTGTTTGTATGAATGTGGACAGCGATGCGCAAGAGAATGGGAGACAGTAGTGCACAAGTGTAGGTGGACATTTGAGATGGGGATAGGGCAAGAGAAATAATACCTGCTCCCTTGCAATGGCAAAAATGTACATTTTAAAAAAAAAAAAAAAAAAAAAAGGATTAGCTTGGCACTCTCTCTCTCTCTCTCTCTTATATATATATATATATATATATATATAGTGCATGTGGACATGTTCCTTTCAGGACAACAAAAAGTAGGGGCGCATGCATGCCAAACACGCACGCATGTAAAAACACACACGCACGCACACACACAAAACAAAGAAATTTAGAATTGAAATAATTTGTTAAGACAAAGAGAATTAAAAAAAAAAAAAAAAAAAAAACAGAAACAACACTCTTGTAGAATGAAATTGAGTTCTGATCTGTACACCATAGAAAATAAAATATAGTGGGGGAAGGGGTTGAGAAGAAGAAAAAAAAAAAAAAAAATTATAAAAAGGGAAAAGTTGAATTTGTCATTACTGGAGGGATCAGTTTTGGGGATAAGGTTCAGATGTGATTCATCATTTGGAGTTCTGTAATGATGCGTGAGTGTGAAGCAGCTTAGCCCAGCTCAGCACAGGCTGAACATCAGCCAAAATGTTGTGGGGGTAGTGAGGGTTGTCACAGTCACTTTGTTTAGGATGGCATCTTCTCCACAAGCGAAGACAGAAGAATCACCACATTCAGTATTGAAGAGAGTAGAATAAACCTTTTCGAAAAAAAAAAAAAAAAAAAAAAAAAAAAAATTCCCCACATTCCCATTACCCAAAACTCAATTTGTTTCACCCCAGCTTTGCTTTCAATTAGCATAATAAAAAGATGCCAACATAGAAGTCTTGGTTTTTGTTGTCCTTTCCATATGGCCCTTTGGAAGCTGGAATTATGATATAGAGAAATAATTTGAATAGTGTCACATCATCTGCAGAAACAAATCATTCCATTGATAGTAGCTTTATCGATTCCTTAGCCATTTCACTTTTTTGAAACAATTTGAAGATTTAGTTGGTAATTGGTGTTTACAAGGGAGAGGTCAACAGTGGTGGACATTGAGTCAATATACACCTTTCTCTAACGCATTATGCTTGGTAAGATCATCTGACAAGATGATAAAAAAAAAAAAAAAAAAAATTAAATTATTTGTCATTGTATTGTGTATGCATGTATATACATATGTGCATATATACACGTCTCTTTTTTGTTCTTGAATCATTTTGTTTATAAATGGGGAATTGAGGAGTTTTTTTTTTCTTGGTAATTCTGAGGCCCTATAATCCAGCATATAATCCTCAGGGTCCAAGGCATTAATTGCTAGATGTTATCAGTGTGAAAGAATGTCTGCCTACCTATCCATGTGAATAGGGAGAGGGGGGAATAGAGAGAGAGCAAAAGACCTCAGCAAATAGGTAGACAAGCACATAAGTGTGCTCTTTATTTTCTTTTATTTGGGACAGGGCAGCAGGAGCAATTGTTTTCAAAACATTTTGGTGTTTGATCAGTCTATATCTTTGCCCCCATGTCAGAAATATCAGTGTTTTTCATTTTTTGTGGTGGAATACCTGGACTGTGGTCAAGAAAATATTAAAAAGGTAAAAAGAAAAATGTAAAAGATAGAAAGAGGAGGGGGAAAAAAAAAAAAAAAAAAAAAAAAAAAAATAATTCATTTTCATCAAATTTCATTTTGTTTTTTTTGTACAAGCCACAGCCAAAGATCCTTACCACTTGGGTGGTGGGAAGCACTCACCCCGCCCGTCCCATACACTGTATGCTATGTCGCTAGCCAGAATCATCGAGCGTAAATGTTTATTGCACAATGTGAAATTCTCATGGAATGTTTCCCCTTGTCCGACTGGTTGACTTGAAGAGATTTTTTTTTCAATTTACTTTTTCTTTTTTTTATATAAAGAGAGAGAGAGAGAGAGAAAAAAAAATTCTTCTGTCAATGTTGGTGCTACTGTGCAACTGATTCTGTTGCTGGCTGCGAGAAATGTAGCGATTCTCCTGCTGCAAGAGCATTATCACTAGAAATGTTTGAGGAGAGGGCCAATGGGCTTATATGGTTCGTCTCTAAGAAATGGTTGGGAGAATAAGTCAAGCTTATATCATCTGTTAAGTCCAGTTTGCATTTTTTGGCACTGGGGGGCTCTAAAGTATCGTTGGAAGCATCTTCATTTGGATCCAAGATGGAGATATGTGAACCAAGTTCTTTGTTGGCTCGCTTGCTGATCGGGCTGTCTCGACTGTTTATATCTATAGATGAATCACACATCTTTGGGCTGTTGGCATTGTGCAGTACATTTGTGAGGTCATTGTCGATGGTTTGAAAAGAGGCCAAGCTGTCAACCTCAACGGCTGGCTTCAGTTGATGTCGTTTCTGATCACCATAGATCAACATGCTAATGTTGGGACTGGTGGAACGGTCACGAGCTGTTGCTGGCGATGGGCTGTCTTGATCTTGATCCAGAAAGCGATCCATGTAATCACTGGAGAGAGAGAGAGAGAGAGGAAAAAAATAAAAGAAACATAGTAATAAAATTCTTCACTAAGATTTGAGATAAGTTGAAGTAAGATTAACAAGACACTGTCAAGGATGGCAATAAATACAGCAGCCATTATACTGCTGTTGCAACCAAGACAAATCAAGAAGGGATTGATTGCCTTATATTTTTTTTTTTGTGTTCTATCATGGCAATTTCTTCAGCCAGATTCAGATAAGTCATAAGGATAGCTTCCATCTATCAAAGATAGCAACAGATAAAACAACAATTGTAAAGATGAGCAGCAAGGTCAGAACGTAGGGAAAATTAAATTCATACCTTTTCCAAGAATAATTTGTGTGGAAGCAGTATTAATTACAATTTGAATTTGATTGTACAATTTAATTTTCTTAGCAGAGAACTAGTGTCACTTGCATTTTTATAACTACAAAATAATTTTTTTCAATTTTACTTTCTAGGCAATCAGTAGAGCAGAGATTGATTTGTTTTTACAGCTTACCAACACTTTGTTGGGTATTTAAAGCCAAAACATTTTAGATTGTTAAAATCAACTAGAATTTGAACACAGCATTCCAGTTTCTCATTCGGAGCAGCTATCTATTACACTACCTACACATTTAAGAGTAGAGCAGAGAAATTATGAAAGAGGGAAACAAAGTGCACTGTATACTTCAATTTAAGAAAATAAAGGTCAGTACAATCATTTTCAGATAAAGCAGATCAAAACATAAAACACTTACGTGATACCTGGGTGTAAAGCATATTTCTTTTTTTCTATTCTATTTTTATTAGCAAATATGTCATGTCGTTCAGTTTTCTTCCAAAGGTAATAAAATTGAACAAGTTCACCAACAGACCGAGTTCGAACCTGAAAAAAAATTTTTTTTTTTAATAAGGTCGAGAGAGAGAGAGAGAGAAAAAAAAAAAAAAAAAAAAAAAAAACATTGTGCCTATACAATCAGCTTTAATGTTATTGAAAAGGCAGATTATATTTGGTGCTCTAGCTTTTTCATATTGAAGGAAAGGAATGTGTCAAAATCCAATAATAAAAAAAGAAGAAAGAAAGAGAATGTTGAGTAATGGAAGTAGATAGCATGTCAATGGTTGGGGGAGTGAAAGGGAGGAAAGCCAGTGCCCATGACTAGAGATGTTGAGTGGGGAGAAAGTGTACTTCGAAATAGCATGTAAAGAAAAACTAGAAGACAAAATAAGTGTCAGAAAGTAACCAATATAGCCATACTCAATAGTTGACTGTTCTCTTATGTAAGGATTGGGCAGATTTTTCAGTTGATTTTGAAAGTAAAATAAACCATTCTCAATCGACAGCCCAAATCACAGAAAGTCACTCTTGAGAAAGAAAGAAAAAAAAAAAAAAAAAAAAAAAAAAAAAAACGAATCTTACTTTGTTTAACTGTATAAGGTGGAAATCTTTGCCATATGTACGAAGACCATTCTCAAAGTTTCGACATTCCTCTTCTGACCACAAACTCATAGGATCTGAAAAATAAAAGTACAATCCCATAAAGAAACAAAAAGATTTTCTACACAAACAATAAAAGACAAATATAAATAAATATAAAATCTTAGTGCAATAATATATTTTCAGTTCTTTGACAAAGTGAACAAGTAAAATCCAATGGTAGCTTTACTACGACCGGTGGGGTGGTGGGAAAGGTGTCCTCTTTGAATTCATAACAATGGCAGCCAGCCAATTCCATAATATTACAGCAAACAAAGTTGTGAAGAGTTTCATAAATAAATTTTAGAAAATGCAATGAAATACTGCAGGATAGAAAGCCATACAAAGAAAATTTTAATGTAGGCCTGTACCTTGGAGAAGCAAGAAAATTTTGTCCCAAAACGAGCATGAAAATAGTATCTCAAGAAGATAAAAAAAAAAAAAAAAAAAAAAAAGAAAGGCGCACACAGAGAGAGAAATGAAAAAAAGACATTAAGAGACACACAAATAAATACCAAGTGTGTGTGTGTGTGGGGTGGGGGGGCAAAGAGACACGAACAGACAAACAAAAGTGAAAAACTACATGTGAAGGAAAAAGCACCTGATTGCAGGATATTTGGAAGGTGAATTTCAGGATCAGAAACAAAAGCTGTTGGCATCAAATGCAAACAAAATCCATTGGAAATATTTATTGCAACCTTTTAAAATTGGTGGAAATTTATAAGAATTTTTTTTTTTTTTGCAGAAAAAGCGTTAGAAAAGCTTGGCTTAAGTAATTTCCTTTGAGCTATTGGCATTGATTAAAAATGGCAGTGGAGATAGAGTTATGAGAATGGAAAAGTCAAAATAAATGGTACACATTTTATTTTCACATGCCCTATAAAGCAAAAGAATGCTAAAACTGACACATTGCATGAGATTTTGTTGAAATGACATGAAAAAAATTTAAGATTGGCAAGTAGACGTGAACAGAAACAGAAGCTAAATACCTATCAGTAACATGCAATTTTTATATTAAAAATTCTTCAGGTGAAAGTAACATTCTCTACTCAGATTATTCTATTAGTCTATTGACTTAAAGCAGGCCTTTAATTTCTTGAAATGATGACTTGCCTTAAGGGATTAATTATTTTTATTATTATTATTATTATTATTATTATTCAATCAGTATTTTGGACTAGCATCCCCATTCTTCTTGTTTTTAGTACATTTCAACTGATGTCTTCTCTTCTCAGATGCATATATTGAGTAGCAATCGGAGTTTTGAACAGAATCCTTAAGAAACAAGAACATTAAGAGGTCTAAATCCAACTCTGAAGGAACAATAACTTGACAAATAAGGTTCATCTTGTGCAAGTGTGGAACTTAGTACCTGTGGCAGGTAATGTGTGCATGTGCAAGTACACACTGGCTTGGTGGAGGAGCAGTGCAACCCCAATGGAGATAAACTAGCAGAAGAGAAGAATTGCAATCTGTAAGCATCATTGAATAACGAGTATAAATTCTACAAAATACCTACTTACTCATTTATGCAAGCATACAAATTAACCAATTTTAAAATGTTATGAGAATTGCAATAATGGCTTCCTGAAATATCCAATACAGATAATAAAAAAAAAAAAAAAAAAAAAAAAAGAAAAGAAAAGAAAGAGAAAGCATTTCTAAAAAATATATTTCAACTGTGGTTTTGTGGTACAGTGTCAACTGTATGAGAGTCTAATATTTATGTAAAAAAAAAAAAAAAAAAAAAAAAATCAAAAAAATCCTTGTAAATCTGCTTGTCAGAGAAGAGTGTGGGAAATTATTTTGAAAAGATTTGTTTGCAGTAATTCATTTCATTTTCATCCTAATTATTTCTACATGAGAGAAAAATTAAAGACCAAGATCACAATAATAAAAAAAAAAAACAAAACAAAAAAAAAAACAAAAACAAAAACAAAAACAAACTTTGTACCTGAATTTTGTAGCAAATCAATATAACAATTACAAATGCATCAACATAAAGGGGATTAACAAAAAGAAAAGTTGAAGAAAGTGCCTGTCAAATGTTATGTCTACTGAGGGTTGAGGATGATGAGAAGGCATGGGTGTGGCATCAAAAATGGAGTGTACTTAAGTCTTTTAGATCCAGTCAAAATTGGTAATCACACAGAAACAATATTTGAGATTTTAACAGTTGTCAGCATGGCTGTCAGTGTTATGAGAGAATAATAATCAGGCCAGGAAAGCTACCATCAAAAAAAAAAAAAAAAAAAAAAAAAAAAAAGTCCAATTTAGACACCTGACAAAAGCAATTTAAAACTGACATGCAGTTTTGTCTTAAGTTAAAGAGATTGGTTCAAATCTTGAAGAGATTTTCATTAAGAGAATGAAGAAAAATTAGTTATAAAAGCTGATCAATGTTAAAAACCATTTACAACTTGCCAGCATTTTTAAGGAGAAAAGTGATTTTAAGTTTTACTTCTGGAATTTTGCTTATTTGAATTTAAACTGTAAAAAGTGATCAAATACCAAGAAAGTTTGTATATCCTAGGCAGATGCCCAGATTAAAAGTAAAAGATTAAATTAATTTCATTGAAAAACTTATTTGTTTTGATTAAAAAGTTATCACCAAATGGACAATGTTCAGAAAAATATGCCACAAAGAAAAAGAAAAATTCAACAAGATTAAAAGAATAGATGTAAAATGTTTTTTTTTTCTCTTCTTTCAGATGTTTCTGGTGATTGGTAAAGTATCCCTAAGTAGCAATTGGTTGCCAACACACGCACACACATCCCTTCAAGTATGAGAAAGCCAAGTTGCCAGTACCTATACTTCTGGTAGATGACAGCGTGGAGTCTAAGTCAAGGTCCTCTAGCGTTGATAACAACATGTCACAAGATGATTCTTTTTCTACAAAAGAAGTTTACAGCTACAGAATGAGGCATCAAACTGGTTGATGGGGTCACCCAAGCAAATAGGCATTACAGAAGGCTTCAGGCAGCAGCAGCAACAGTTATATCACATTAGTCATTGTTCTACCTATGCTAACAAGATCAAGACCAACTAAGCTGGCAAGTTAAAAAAAGCAAGTCATCAAATTATAGCCAAAAAGGAGAGCTAAAATGGAGTTTATAGAACGGGAACCAAGTGTTTATGTATCTAGACCAGCTCTGATAAGAGAAGAGAAAAGTGTCGAAGATAGATGCAAACTGATTCTATGTGTTTTTAACAGAAAGAATGGAAAGTGAGTATGATAATCTTGTTGGTGTAGAAAGTAAGAGACTGTCAGCAGAAAGGCCTTGTAGCAAAGACTAAATAAAGAATAGAAATAAACAAAGAGAGATAGAAAGAGAAAGTCAATAGTAAATGCTGAACCAATTGAGAATTGGAATGGTACAAGGTGCATAGAAATGAAATAAAAATAATAGATGTATGTCATTTATGAATGGTGTTGAGTATATCTAAACTGAATTAGCTTGGTTAGCAACAAAAATTGAAATGGCATTTCATCAAAAATGATGAGTTATGAAGAAAAACAATTTTTGGAGATAGCAGAACTTCAATTGGTTCTTAAATGTATATATAAATTACTGATGAAACAGCAGAAAAGGGGTTATGATGATTCATTCCAATCCAAGGTTGTAGTTTATGGAATTGGGGAGTTTATTATTAAGAAAAAGGAAGAGGACCATAAAAAAATATGCAGCAACCAAATCTGGTAACAGGACAAAATTAGTAAGCAAATCAATGAATAATATACAAGAAAATTGTACAGATTTGATGAATTACAAATTAATCATTTACTAAAAACATTTCAAGCAAATAGTTACTGTTTTAATAAGTTTTTCACAATATCTTACAACTTTAAATACAACTAACGTTACTTTAAAAAAATAAAATTTTGAAGCAGAAGGAAAAATATCTATCAAATAATTTTCTTTAAACTCTAAAAACTTCCATTCCACAACCAAAAGTACAAATTAAGTGCATAAAACAACTGGCCTATGAAAAATAATTTAAAAAAAAAAAAAAAAAAAAAAAAAAAAAAAAAAAAAAGACATTTTCATGAAAAAAAGCAGAAAATGGAAAGAAAACTTACCAGTTGGAGAAACAGCTTGCATTTTCCGCCGCCGTAAGGCTTCGTCTGTATTGTGTCCACATTGTAATAATAAGTAAAGTGCCTAGAAACAAAAAGTAATAATGAAAATAAAAGCAGAGTGTGAAAGGGAGCAAATATGTTTATACAGTGATATTGGTAAAACAAATTAACCCATTAAATGAGGGAACAAATCAAGAATTGATTAAAAGAAGAAGAAAAAAAAAAAAAAAAAAAAAAAAAAAAAAAAACACAAACAAAAAACCTCATAGTAACTATCAAATAACTAAGTTATACAAATTACATATTGCAAACAAATTTTCTAAATTTTATACATGTCTATATTATTTTCATTCTTTCTTTTTCGAATGAATTTAAAAACAATATGGCAATAATACCAAGACATCATCATTAACAGTAGACATTGTCAGCAAACACAGTAGGTCACATTTTGTTTGCAGGTTTTCAGTATTTGTTTCTTTTCTTTGAGTTTTCTTTAGCCAACCAATAGAGAGACCCAAAAGTGACAACAGTTTTTAAATAAGTCATAGCAGAAATACTCTACATTGATAAGAGTTTATATTAGGATTACTACTATTTAGCTTTGTGTATAACATACAGTAAATCATAGCCAATAATTGTTATTTACTTGCAGACTATTGTCCACATCTTTATTGTTATTGTTTCAACCATTGTGGTCCCTGGCTTTCATAAGGCGCTTGTTTATCTGGGTAACCTTCAAGGAATTTTGAGCTGAACCCTTTTATTTTACCCCTGTAGATTAAATAAAAGGGTTCAATTCAAAGAGTGTTCTTGTTCTACAGATCATGTCTAGAGATGTCTAGTTCTTATTTAGTAATGCTTAGTTATTGCTTGCCCTGTTTTTACCAAGTATGCACTACCTGGGCCAGGGATTGAACTCACAATTACTATGTCACCAAATTCACAAAATACTGCTTTAGTCCATTAAGCTATTGTCCTGTGGGACAATCCTGAGTGAAGCACTTAGAGTCTTAAAGCTAATTTGTCTGTTGATAAAACTGTTGCTCCTTTAGTGCATTTACAGATTCTCTACTGTTGCCACTGTAGCCTGTCATTTCTCTTTTTATTAGCAGCTTAGTATTTCTATGCTAGGTCTAGTAAGGAGGTCCTCAGACTAACATAGCCGGTGATTCTTTCAGATGTCTGACTCTGGTGTCTAGGATTTTTTACTTAATTCCACAAAGGTAATGACTACCCTTTTCTAGACATACATAATCAGCCATACTGGATTTCATTGTCTTACCCCTAAATTACTGCATTTTAATGCCTTAATTTTAAGGGGTGGTTAGTTTCACTTTTATGTTCTTTGCCACAACTGCAAGGAATGGAATACACAGAGTTTTTAATCATGCATTTCTGTGTTAAGCTTTATCTTAGCAGAAATTTCCCTGTAGGATTGAGCTGTTTCGACATATTGTCCTTATGTTGTATGGACCACAGATTTGAATTTTTTCTCAATAAATCTGATGCAAGGAAGACAGATTATGGTGGTTTTCCAGTCATCCTCCTTGACTCTTCCATTTATGCCTGGAGAAGCTGTTATGGCAGTACGATAGTTGTTATTCTTAAGTCTACATCATATGTGGGCCATGCCCTTTTGGTACAAGCCTCGGTCGCCACATTTTTACACATAATTAGAGAGTGAGACTATGAAATTAGGCATGGCCGATCATATATGGAAAGGAAAAGGGTAGTTATCGAATTTGTGGAATTAAGTCAAAAGAGTCAGACATCTGAAAGGATCAGCATTATATGCTAAGCTATGAGTTCCTTAGTAGGCCTAGCATAGAAACAAATACAATATGAGAGCTGTTAATAAAGAAAGAAAATACAACAAGGTTTCAACAGCAGCAGAAAAGAGAAACCTCTGAATGCAATCAAACATAAGCAGTAGTAATCTCAACAGCAGGTAGGTTAGGTTCAAAGCTCTAAGTTTTCCACTCAGGATTGTCCTATAGGACAATAGCCTAGTAGATTAAAGCATTGGCACATGAATTTGGTGATGTAGTAATTGTGAGTTCAGGGTTGAACAGTGGAAACAGGATGAGCAGTACTTTAAATAAGAACTAGATGAGACATCACTAGACATGTTCAGTCTGGTGAATGAAATAAAATGTTCAGTTTGAAATTCCCTGAAGACTACATGAATCAAGAAGCAGCTCATGGAAGCTGGAGAACATAATGGCTGAAATAGTATAATAACAAAGATTAGGACAATAGTTTGCATGTAAATAATGATAACTCTGCATCCAAGAAATTCAAGCTATAATTCTGTTTTAGTTGAAATGAACCCATGTCATATAGGAATTGTCAGAATAAAGATAATTCAGGGCAATTTGAAGAATATGATAAAAGTCTGGAAACTTGTGAACAATTAAACGAACTTAGAACTACATGAGCTTATGCATACTATCAGAATACTTTATTAATAATTCGTGGTTTACCACATTCTAAATTACCACTCATCATTTTGATATATTACAAAAAAAACTTAGATTTCAGAACAAGAATAAAATGTTATTAATCTGACCTGTTCATCATCTCTGATATGATTGCCTGTTGGTACTGTATTCACTCCGACTGCATTTGACATATTCTGTGCATGGAACTGTTCAAGATAAGTACAAACTGGAAAGAAAACAACTTTTTTGAATGTGTGTGCATGCATTTGTATATCTAGTATTTTTATCTACAAGAAGCAAACATCACTGATAACCAAGCCAGACCAGAGCAATTGATAGCATGAGAGTACTAGAATAATAATAATAATAATAAAAATCTTAGAGAAAGTAAAATTGTAACTAAATTTTGAGTTAAGTACAGTATGTACAACCCAACAATGAATAGATATTCTGATAAGATTTTTAAAGGCTTTGACCAATTTGTGATGTAACACTCATACCAGTGTATCATCTGTGTTTGAGGTTTGGATGGTGATAAGATTGAGGGTAGTGATAGAGTCCAGTTTAAGGCGTCATGCCATGGAGATGCATTCTGATTGCATTTGCTTAATTATAGTCATTGGAGAGGAGTTGGATCATGAGTCTTTGAGAGGCCAGATAATCATTTCACAAATGTAAAAGTGGTTAAATTAACATTCTTACATCTATAGACTAGGTTCTGGATGGTTAAGTAGTACAGTGCATCTGTAAAGACAACAATGGCAGTCTACACAGCATCCACAACACAGATTGGAGCAAATGTGGCCTCAAGAATGTTGGGAGAAACCATTCAGAATAATTTATTTGCAACAGGAATATAGGCATGTCTGCTTCTAATTAGACTTATGCTACAACATCACTGTACACGTCATCACTGGTGTTACAAGTATTACCTGGGGTACTGAATGGCACTTTGTGGGGTTCAGTGATGAGAGTGTATTCTACCAACATGCAAATAATGGAAATTTATATATGCAACAGGCCTGCACAATGATATTTTTCAGAGTATATCAGCCTATCATAAGTCCAAATCCTGGCAACATGGTGTCAAGTATCACAAATTACAACCATTTCTTGTTAGTGAAGTGTGTGCAGGGAACATTAAACAAATTCAATTATGTCCAGAACATGGTTCAACCTATTCTGTTATCATTCCTAAAACAGGAAAGCAATGTGAACTTGCATCAACTGAATGCTTGGTCACATTAGGCTTATGCTACTTAACATACTCTGCAAGATGTTCGACAACTTTTCTGGATAACACGATAGTGAAAACTATTCCACATTACACATATATAGAACAACACCTGACAATTATTGCTGTATTGTGTCAACAGGTGCAATGGGTATGGAATATTATACTGTAGGAAAATATTCAACTATAGGATTGCATGCATGCATGTATGAGTACATGCTTGTATTAATACCCAAGGAGAGTATGCAATGTATTAATATATTGATAGAAGTTTTATTTTGGAATCTATGTAATGATCTATGCAATCATCTACTGATATATTAACTGTTTGTTTAATCTTAAATTGAGACATTTTAGGTATTGCAATTTTATTTTCCATCTGCGTATTAAGATGGAGTCAAGTGTGAAGCATAATCTAAACTAATGTCTGTAGCTGAACAGTTGAAAATTACTATACACAATTTCATAGCAGCATCAGAAAAATAAAGATATTAACCTTCATTGTCTTCCAATTTGCTTGGATCCCATAATAAACGATCTTCATTTTCATAAGCTGTGAAAAGAAAAAAAAAAAAAAAAAAAAAATAAAAAGAAAAAATGCATGTTAAATGTAAACACAGAATACATCTACAGTTTTTTTTCTCTACAGGTTTAAGAATGGAAAGAATTTTAGTCTTGTTGAAATAATAAAGCTAAGTTGTTAACATCCAATTACAAATTTCATTTTACCAGCTTTAGATGCAAAGCTTAAGCAAGTGAAATGTGCTTAATAAACTAGTGGTGAAAATAAGCAACATAAGCCATAAAAAAAAAAAAAAAAAAAAAAACTCACCTGGAGCATCACCATATTTACTAAGGCCTTCAGGAACTTGTGCCTGATAGTCATGTCCTACTTGAATTACCTGAAAGTGGGGTGGAAAAAAAAAGGAAAAGAAATCCATCAATTTTAAAAGCAGTATAATATATATATATATATATATATATATATATATATATATGAATAAAAATGACAATAGGAAAACTGGTAATTGCTGACGCGTTTCGTCCAATTTGGACTTTATCAAAGCAAAATACGAAAATGAAATTAAATGAACAAAGTAACTAATAAAAACAAAAACAGAATGTACCTAGCAACTGGAATGTAGAGAAACGCTATTTTCATATTTTTAACTGAAAAATAACGTCAGTAATTGTCACGTGTGGAGAATATTGTCATTATAACTGTGTTGATGTATTCAACCATTTTCTTTTGATTTTATGAATCTGTTGTGTATATTTGTTTATAAGAGCATTAATTTTGTTAAGAAAGGTGAAATAGGGAAAAAACCTGGGCGTAGATTAATATTTGGGTAGTTTACTATGGCGGCACTCTCCAGAATTTTCCTTCTGAGCGAGTTATTTTTTTTACGAGTGTAGCATTTTTAAAATCAAAATTATGGTTGAATTTATTTCTATGTATGACTAGTGCATTAGCTAAGTTGTTTTTTGTGAGGTCTCTTTTGTGCTCATAAATGCGTTTTTTCAAACTTCTACTTGTTTCTCCAATATATTGAGAGGAACAGTTTTGGCAATTTATTCTATAAATGCCTGCTTCAGAAATATTAGTGATATTATTGTTTGAAGATCTTAGTATATCCATAATGGTTTTGGAAGTGTTTGTGACTATTTCAAGATTATTTAGATGGGATAGGTTATTCTGGATAGTGGACGTGACAGAAGTGGTCGGTAGTATTATGTATCTGTTTTCATGTGATTTACTATTGCGGATTATGTTATTAGTCTTGTTGTGGTTGTATATAGTCCACTATCCAGAATAACCTATCCCATCTAAATAAATACCTTTATGAATTGGGAAAAACTGAGTAAATTTACCTTTTTCCAATCTTCTTCATTTTCTGGTTGATAATCATAATCTTCTGGATCATCATCTTCACTTCCTGTCTGGCTGTTCGCTAAATATGAAAGAAATCAAAAAGGAGAGACAAATAGTTTGAGTTTTGATGAGAAAAGTCTAATATGGTATCTTTTGGAGATCATTCATTTTTGGATAAAATGATTAGTTAGGAAAATGATGAATTTGTATTTTAAAGCTAACATGCTTCATAATAGGGAAGGAAAGAAAAGGTCAGTGAGTGAAAAATGTAATTTCAATTCTATAATGTTTTCTAGAAATCGGTTTATTTTCACAACTTATCAATTTTGGAGACGTTATTTTGTACTAGCAGATACATCTTCCAAAAGCCAAAGACCAACCAAAAGCAAATTCTTAAGGGAATCTTGCACAAGATCTTTGTAAATAGAGTGCACCAACCAAATTAGTCAGCACTATGGTATTAATTGCTGCTTTATTTTAGCTATATTCAAAAGAGACCAAGAACAAGGAAGGAAGGAGAGAATGAACTTACATCGTAAGAGCCTGGCTGTCTGTGATGAAGTAACACTGTCAATGAGATCATTTACATTCGTCTCTTTGTCATCTTCATCACTGTTAGAAAGGAGGTCACGGGCAATCTCATCTTTATCAAGGGTTAAATCCTGATTGCTGAGAATCTCTTCTTCACTGCTTGACCGAGTATCTTGCTGGAAACAGTTGGATTCTATAACCGTCTGGGTTGTATCATAGCCATACATAGCCAATAAATCATCCAGAGGCATCTCCCCTTCCTGAAAAGCCAAAGAAAATGGGAGAAAAAAAAAAAAAAAAAAAAAGAAAAAAAAAAAAAAAAAAAAGGAAGCCAGTGATGAAAAGAGTAAGAATTAAGTGGTAAGATACAACAAATAAATTGAAATTAAGTTATTTTTTGAGAAATGCTAATTAATAATTAAAACCAGCCATGAGAGAGACGTGCACACACACACACACACACAGTCAGGCATACTTGTCCACATTTGTAATAATTTAAATGAAAAATCACAGATTAGAAATTAATGAGAGAGAGTGTGTATATATCAAAAAACTTGACAAAGGCAAGTTCTTATATTGTCTGCTAATTTTGTTACACTATCAGGGCATAGATAGCTGATGGGCAGAGAACTAAAAGAAGCATTTATATCAATTTTATTTACATAGGATAATGTTTTTCTTAAGACCAAGCATCCTAAAGAAATATTCTGAATTAATTTGACAAATCCTCCATCCTGAATAGGGTTATATTGGGCAAGGGATGAAAAATTGTCAGAATTTAAGACAGCACTAGACTTAACATTTGGGGAAAAGAAAAAAAATATAAAAAAAATTTAGAGGTAACAACACTGACCAAAGCTAAAAGTAGATCAGTTATAACAATACTCTTGTAATTTCATATCGTGGTGGTCACTCAAACAGCTAGTAAAAGATAACTTACATAGGAAATCAAGAGTTAGTTGCTGAAAAGTAATGGCATTTTTTTTTGCTCAGCAAACCAATACACACAATCAAATATTTTGGTCACTAAAAAAAAAAAAAAGCAATCTTATTGGTCAGCATTAGTTATTAAAAATAATGTATGGATAAATCCAGCTTTATTCCATGTAGATGACTGAAACTATCTAAATTTCTAATTTTTGGGTTTCAGTCTACATCTAATGAATAGGTTATCTGAGAGTTTATACATGGGATTTATTTATTTATTTTTTTTTCAGTCAATTTCTATACTTAAAGAAAGCAATTAAATTCATTTAAGGCATATTGCTCCCTGAGGAAAAGTCACAAAACTTTACTAAAAAGTAGCAAAATAGTTGTCAAGTTTTCATTTGACATTTAAGAGTAATATCTATGCACATTGTCAAGATTGCAACATATGTAAAGTGCATTCTGAGCAGCCTTAGTAGGTATTTTTTGCTGGATACTGGATTTCTCTAAGACTGAACATCAAATAAAAATTTTATCTGGAAACCAACAATGTTCTAGTAAAGGCCTCTTTGTTTATTATATTTAGTCAGAAACAAATTCAATGAAAAAATTACATTAATTTTGTCTAGCAATAAAGAGCGCAAATACCCAAATTTGATCATTTTTATAAATAATCAGTATGGCTCCTTTAGGATGGGTTGTTGGTGTCAGAAATAATCAAGCTTTAAGTGGATAATCAAAGACATCGGTTTTTATGTTATGACTTAGCATGGGAATAAATAAAAATGGGAGATAAGCGGATAGGGCAAGAGTGAGCAGTCAGTTTTATTAACAATGAATGCAATTAAAAAAAAAAAAAAGTCAGTTAATCTTTAAGATAACATCTACCCAGAAATAGGTAATGCTGTTATAACAAATAGTCAATAAGCATTGGAAAAAGAAAAAGTAAATTGGAGGTGGGGTAGATCAAGAAATATAACACTGCTGGGGGTGTAAAAAAGAGTAACAAGTTGCTGATAACCTCTATGATTCTGCGAATTTATAAATTGTGCAATCTTATATGTTTTAGCATTATATTAGCAGAAAGCATTTAGAAACAAATTTAAGAACTTTTAACTTTATTTTATTGCACAAAAAAAACTTTCGGAAGAATAGAATTCCTCTCAAGTTATTTGTAATTGTTTTTATTTGCATCTCCATATGAAAAGACTAGTCAATGTTCCTACCAAGTGATTAAATCTGCTAACAATACACACTAATGTTATATATACCTTAAGAACAAGTCATCTGAATGAGTTTGGCAATTTATAGAATTGGCATTGAATTTAGTAGAAATCAACGACTACATACATTTACAAAGCAAGATTTCAAGGAAGTAGCAAATTTCAAGAGGTTCTTAAAATTTATAACAGTTCAGGCAAATTTACAATTCAATAAGACTCAGTACTAATTAATATCTTGTTTCTAAAGCTATGCTCTTTATTATTAAATGAAATAAACCTACTTAAGCCTTTAAAATGGTGGATTAATTGGAAGCAGAAAACAGTTTTATTAAAAGACAAAAAGGTAAGACTAATTTGATTCAACTTATTAGATTGATAATGCTCATAAATATCAATTTATTCAGGAGAGAGAGAGAGAAAAAAAAAATGAATGTGGCAAAATGGAGTCATACCATTTATATATTTAAATCAATTGCTACTAGAAACAGAATTAAAAACCTTTACTCAAATGCACCATCCCGAAGTTGGAATAGTCAATTTAGTATATACATTTTCCATCATCTGAAAATGAAGTGCCAAATAAAAACTATTTGAAAAGAATAGAGGTTCTTCATTTTCAGAAATTACTAAGGAATCAATTGTTCCAATTCATCTATTCATCCCCAGGCATGCTATGTCACTGGCATTGAGGTGGTAACATCACAGAAATTATATCAAATACAGTGTAACCCGGATATAAGAGATTTTCTCTGGTCCCAAATTAGAGCCATACTTACCTAAACAAAATAGACCAAACCCGGATATAAGAGACTTCTTCTCCGGTCCCGACAACTCTCTTATATGCGGGTTACACAATATTTATCTGCCATTATTACTATTTAATCAAAGATTACAAGATTTAAAATATTCAACAAAAGCATTTGAAGAAAGATGATCTTCCAGTGATAAAATCTATTGTCAGTGAACAAAATCACTTATATTTTGAAGTAAAGGTATTCATCAAAGAATAACAATTGTGAAATCATTTTACAAAAATTTTTTTTGATATATGTTAGGTTAAGAATGCTCTACTTTTGGTACTATGTAATCCTGTACTACCTGTAATGTTATCTGGAGAGGAAATTGGTGTTACCATAGATATAATTAAGAACCCAGCATGACATTTATAGGGTCCTATATTATGGGATCATCAACAATTTGAAGAAAGAATAGATTCATTTTAGTGTGGTAGTCAATGATTTTTTTTTTTAAACTGATAGTTTTGGTTAAGGATGCAAGGTTTCACTTATAAAGCCATTATTTACTACAATAATTCCAAAGATTCATTTTTATAAAGGCAAATTTTTAGTTGGTAAACTGAATGGTTATCTATTGAATTAGAGAATGGAACACCAACTCCTTGTCTACATATTCTGCAGTGAAATGTTTAAAATACCCAGGCACAAAAGAGGATTCATTAAATATTTTGCCCATTTTGAAAACTTCAA
Organism: Acanthosepion lycidas; assembly: GCA_963932145.1. Taxonomy (NCBI): domain Eukaryota; kingdom Metazoa; phylum Mollusca; class Cephalopoda; order Sepiida; family Sepiidae; genus Acanthosepion; species Acanthosepion lycidas. The sequence continues at coordinate 113,232,701 of OZ010572.1, read as the reverse complement.
TGAAATCGAGAGCAAAAACAAGTTTTAAGTTAAATGTACATTACCAAAGATGTAAGCTAAGAAGAATAGATTTTTTAGATTTGCTTATTAAGGCTTGTCAACCATTTTTGGGTTATTTAAAACCTAAACATTTTGAATTGTAGGAGGTTGCTTACAGTACCTGGAAATCACGTGGTCCTCCATCTAAGTACCGACCGAGTTCAATGTTGCTTAACATTGGTGATCGAATGGGAGCCACTGTTTTTAGTAGGATTTAACTGTAGGCGAAGCTAAGGAGAAGCTTAAATCTTTAGTTTAAATTTTGAAAATTCTCCAGAACTATGCATTTCATGAATAAGCAACAAATTATTCAAGAAATCTTTGGATTTAGCAAATCAAAACTTTGGGGAGAAAATAAATAAATAAATAAAAAAAAAAATCTAAGCTTTCATTTTTGGTCAATAATGACATTTTTTTTTTTTTGTAATATTTTAATCCTTTATATACAGACAAATATATAAACAGATGCAAAGATTAACAAATATCTAAACAGTGGGTCAATAGTTAGATTTGAATTTATAACCAAATTAGAATCACCCATCAAGTTTTAACAATATGCTATTCATATTGATGAATTCAAGCAAATTGTTTTTGCTTATATTAAAATCAAAGACCACTTTGCAGTGTTCAATTGTAAGTTTGGTAAGAAGCAAATAGAGTCACTCAATTGACTGGGAGGTGCAAATCTGGTATAAATATTCAAATACAAGGACATACTACCCACCCATTCATTTATGTACCTATTTAACATTAGTCTGTACATTAAGGAAAAAAGTTATCAAATAACTGACTGAGCAATAAAAAAAAAAAAAAAAAAAAAAAAAGAGAGAGGGGGATTTAACAGTACCCACTACCATCACCACCACCACCAGCAGCATTACAATTGCCTCAAAATAACAGTTTTTAAAGTAATAATACAGATGGTGTGAAAAGTAGCTGTGATAATTTAGTGGACAACACTCATACATTCGGCAAACACCCACCACCAGCCTATGTTATGTCATATGGTGTAGTAAAGCAGTGAGACAAAAATGGTATAAAAAGTCAAGAAGAGGACACTCACACAAAATATGGGCATTTCTATAGCACTTTCTTACAATCACTGTCTCACATGCAAACATTTCATTTTAATGTAATAAGAGTGCCTCACAAGCTGCATATGACATATCATAGGAGGATTTCTGAGCAACAGGCTGATACTAAGGTCGCAAAAGAGACATCTCAATTTTTGTCAGATGAGAAATTGAGAGAGAAATTACCTTAAAAGCTGTATTTTGGCGGTCAATTTGTCCTTTCCCATGGCAATGGACAGGTGTCTGGTAATAAATTTGGTATAAATCTATTCGGTTTTCAACACTTCAACAAACTGCTTTAGACAACATTACAGTGACAACGAGTGGTTATGGATGAACAATGAGCAGAGGAAGAAGAAAAGTGATGTCAAGTATGTACATGGTTGTCATGCAGTACACAATACTATTGCTACTCTTTTCAGTTAGTCAAAGCTAACAGTACTCTGCATAAAATACGCAGTAACACTAGACAATCTTGTAGGTACAAAAATATAGCTTCAAAGAAAAGTCAAATATCAACTAGATTTTTCAGCTTAAAAAGGTAAAATATTCAATACTTTGCTAATGAAAATAACGGAATCAGATTTTAATCAACTAGCCACTGTGATTACAAAACGTTTAAGAAATTTGTTTAAATTAATGAAATGGAATGTTTGACGGAGAAAAGTGGCTTCTGAGAAATATTAAGCAAAATTGCAATAAAACATCAAAATATCAAGAAAAATATTTTTAAAGTTATCTTTTGCAAAATAAAAGAAAAATGTTTCAAAAACCCTAGTCTAAGATAAATGCTATCTCAATGCAGTGTATTGTCTAAAGTTACTATTTTGTTTTATTTCTTGTATTTGTTTTTAAATCAAGAAAAACTGATAAAAAAATAAAACCCTGCATGGTCACTTTCAGCTGCCTGGAATATCTCAATTTGAAATGGTAACAAGCAATTCAAAATAGCAGATTTTATTGATTTTTCAATGAGAAAAAAATTCTCAAAGAAAAATAAGCACATTAACATTACAAGAGAAATTAAACTAATAATTTTTTTTTTTTTTATTTTCAGTATAAAAATACAGACACATTAATAATTTACTGAAACTTTTTCAGATTTGTAAATAAAATAAGTATAGAATGTGCAATTGAGTAAAATAGCAGCAGCATTAAAATACACCAAGATATTTTTTAGCATTAAATAAAAGCATTTCTGTAAAAGTTCACAAAAACAAGGTGTGAAGGGAATCTTAGGGAAGTGTGGCTTAAGAAATGCAATGGAACCCAGAACCTTTGAAGAGAGAAAAAAAAGTGGAGCTTTGAAATTAAAGTAATAAATCACTTCAGAACTAAGGGTTTACAAACATTAACAGCAGCCACCTCACTAATTTTACCAGAATTAGTCACTTTAGTTGATAAAGTATTTACATTAATACTATAGTGGAAGTTAGTGTTAAATATATATATTTTTTAACAAAGCAGTAATAAAAGCTTATTTTATTGGCTTCATTTTTTAATTAGTGAAAATTAAAAATGTTAATGAAAAGTGATTTAGTTTTGGTGATTTGAGTAGTGAGGGATATAGAAAATAAAACACTTCTATTATGGGTTTTATTCTAAATTAAAATTTACAGCTATATGTGAGGGACCCCAGCTTTTTAAAAAACTGAAAATATTTAAATAAAAATTTTAGTAAAAGTATTTTATGAATATGAAATGTTTTAAAAGTTAAAAAAAAAAAATATAGATTTTTATTAATTGCTAAGAAACAGGCCAGAATTTAATTTGAAGAAGAAGAAGAAGAAAAAAAAAAAAAAAAAAAAAAAAAAAAAACTTAAATATTTTTTTTATTATTTTCCAAATAGATTTTTATGATTTTAGACAATATTACAAATTTTGAATTTTTCACAAAATAGCAAAAATCCAAACTGTTATAACAGAAATTGCCAATTTTATTAGAACAAGAAAGAAAAACAGATTTTTTTTTTTTTACTATTACTAAGAATATTTCGTTTATTGCAAGATTTATACAAGAAAATGAAGTTTTTTTTATAAAAGGAATACAGAATAATGAAAATGTTAAAAGCATGTGCTGCCTATTTAATTGATCATGGTTATCCACAGCACCTAGACACTTATCAGCCATATGCATTTTTCTGAATGCAGTAAGTAAAAAGGGATAACAACAAGTGGTAGGTACTTTACAGCAATGAGAGGTCAAATATTTCTTCCATTTGTAACAAGGACAGCAACAAGTTAGAAAAGGGAGATCAAAAACAAATGGAGATTAATTTTTTTTTATCAAAACAGGCGTATTTAGTTAAAAAATTCAATAAAGTACATTAAAATCTTAAAAACATGTAAAATACAAGAGAAATGCAATGTTTTGTGCATAAGACAAGAACAAAGAACCAATAACAGCATGCACCATTAACTAACAATTACAAAAATAAAAACATTTCTATAAATATATATGTATATAAACTTTATGAAAATTACCAAGGTGGGTCCTATTGGGCTCAGCAAAAGTAAAATTTATATTTATAAATCTCTAAAAATTTCATTTATAAATTGAGACAATTAGAAGAATGCAGGTGAAGAAACAGTGTAGGAATAAATAAAAATGACGTGATGTTTATATCAATAATAGTTTCCAGTAAAAAGGTGAAATTTAGTAAACCACTTCAATAACCAAGTGTCAAGCTAACAATTTAGGATAGAAATAATATTAGCATACAGATTCAATGAAGATGTGCAAAAAATTCATTTAATAACCTTTAATTAAAAACTAGAATACACAAGATACACATGACAGTTTATTATTATAGATTAAGATTTTGAGGAAAAAAAAAAAAAAAAAAAAAAATTGTAACAGTTGATAATATATACAATTCCTTTCCTAATCAAATTAATTGTATACCTCTGCTACCAGTTTATAAGTTGCAGAACTTCAATAGCAAATAAATGTGTGATCAATGTCATTATTTATATTATTTACCCACTTTCATTCACTATGTGGAGATGCTGATATAAGTGCATGCATGCATGCATGCATAAGCAGCAATAAACTTTGGGACTAGAGATATTTTAAAATGTAAATACTCAAAGTGACCCCCCCACTTTTTTAGAACAGCTTCATGTCAATAAATGTGCAATACAAATCAGCCATCGATGGTAGCACTTACATGCTGTACAACCTCTCTCTTTAGTAAAGAAAAAGGGACTGTATTTTAATGTTGTAATGGGCAAAAAGTAATTATAAGAATATATATAAGAGAGAAGAGAAAAGGGTAAGCATTATACAAGTTTGTATAAATTAATTCTATCCAATGTAAAGAGAGAATACAATATGTTGTAGTTTATAGCTTGCTATACTGCAAATTTCATGATACAAAACAGTTGTATTTCATCAACACCATTGAGCTATTGATAGTAATTTTTAAGAAATTACTGTTGAAAAGCAGAATCAAACACTGGAAACAAAGATTGTTACTGGAGCAAAGGTGTGCACTTTTTATTTTACATGAGTATGCTGCTTACAGATTTGGTGCCATGTGCATCACTGAAAGATTACGTTATAGTAATTACATTGGACAACAAAAAAAAAATGTCTCTTACCCACACAAATGATGATGTAATAAACTAAATCAAGTACCTTGATTCTGAAGCTATTCTCAATATTGTCCTAAAACATCAGGTATTTCAGCTGTACATAGGTAAATAATGTGTATGCTGATTACAGATCTAGTCACAAATGTTCTACCATGTCTTATAGCCAATAGCCCTTTATTGGGAAGTCCAACTCTTTTTAGTAATTTCTGTCCTTGTTCTTCCTTAAACTTGGAAGGTTAAAAATTTATTTTCAATTGTATTGTGCATCTACAGAAATTAAATTAAAAAATTACTATTTATATTTTTTTTATGTTCTTTATAACCTGACAGAGTCAGCAATCTTAACTCCACTTGAGCTGATAGATTCATTTGTTACATGTACAGAACTTTCTTGGGTCTCATAGAACTGAAAAAATATGGCATGTTGGTATTTCTTAAAATGCTTTCCTGCATTCATTTCTCATTGACCCCCCCCATTGGGTTTGGGTGCTGTAAGCAATGAGCATGGCAAGAGGTTCCACTAAAACTAAAACATGGACTTGATGTTTGTTAGTCTTATGACAGGAAATGAGTGCAGTGCACAAGTGCAAGAGTTTCAAATATTTCTGATATCTGCAGAAATTAAGTGAATATTTTATATTGTCATATAAATTTTCCTACAATGTGAATGTTACTCTTTAGCATTATACAGTATTAACACCTGGGCTATAAAAAAAAAAACAAAAAAAAAAAAAAAATACATATGCTGGAACAATGCTTTAGGATCAGCATATTGCTTTTAGTCTAGCACAGTATAGAACAATTAGTCTGTGTAGCAGGTATACAAAGCTTTTGACAAAAGCTAAAATTCATAATTGGAAAAAAATTACTGTATGACAAATTCTATCGTTTAAAGCTATTTTTAGAATTTTAATAAAAACCCAAACATATGAAATTGAATTTATTCATTTTTTTTTCTCAAGAATTGGCAACAAATGAATTAAACACTTATTTACAAGACTGCTTATTTACAAAAATTTTATATTTACAAGTTTATAAAGATATGTGAATCAACTAAAGTGTAATATTTTTATTATAAAAAATAACTATGAAAATTGTTATTTTTATTTTTTTTTATTCATAAACTTCCAAAAATGACAGAACAAGAAAATTGCAAAAATCAATATCAAGAAAAAAGAAGAAGCCTTTTCTGTGCTTTTCTTTTCTCTCACCACATTAATTTACTCAAACTGGTCGGGAGCATCTGGAATTATACTTTTATTATCAACTAGCAGCCATACCCAGCTGGTTGATCAGAAAGTGTTCAATTAGAATGGAGCAAAGCAGCATCATGTTTAGATGTAACAGAGTGTCTTTTTCAATTTCTTTAAAGTACTTAATGAAAGTACTTTTTTAATGAAAAAAGTAATTTGAATTAATGCAGTTACTGATATAATAGAAGTAGTCTGTATTTACCCAATACAAGTTAGCCGAGGACATGAAGGGGTAAATCAGGCAACGTGAAGATTCACTTCAGACCACAATTATTTTGGAGTTTTTGAAATTTAATTTGTCAGTGTGCTACCAGGAATGTAAAAGGATATATTTATAAAGTAAGTGTTAAGTTTGATGAAAATTGCTATTTATGTGGGTTTTCACCATATGGGTGGACTCGATTATCAAGCTAAATGACTGGTAAACAATCAACTTAGTGCTGGCTAAAATTGAGGGAGTTTAGCTCAAAATTTGTGTTGAAATAGATTTGTGTTTTTTTTGCTAAATGCAGTGGCACAGATATAAAAAAATGAGGTATTGTTGAGCTTGTCATGATATAGTAACCTGCATACTGATTGAATGAAACTTAAGGGAAAAAGTTGAATTTATCAATTTTTGATCAGTATTATAGATCATATATATATATATATATTCTTGGAAAAAAAAAAAAAAGTATAAATTCAGTTTCAGATGTTTAGGCTTTATGAAAACTATAAAAACAGCTTTTTAAAAAAAAGCAATTTCCAAGAGAGTATACAGTAATAATGGTGCCAGGAGAGATAAAAAATCCTTTTGACAGTTTCTTTCTGCAGGTACAAATGTTAAACTTTACCATTTTAATATTATATATATATATATATACACACGCACACACACACGCGATAGGACCCACCTTATGATTGACAAGTTTATGGGGGGGGGGGGGAGAAAAATAAAATAAAAATCTAATAAATCTTGAAGAAAAGTTGACTGAATATTGCAATTAAAACATAACCATGTGCATCACATGCTATCCACAGGTGTCAGTGTTGCTATAAAATAAAAATATTTTGCCTCCACAAATGACTGGCCTACAACTATTATACACCAGAGTGAATCACAACTATGCTACCTCTTGCCACACACAAGCAATTGAGACAAAAAGGCAGCTGCTTTATTTAATAGGAACAAAACATTGTGAAATAGAAAAAATTCATAAATTTGGAACAATTACAAGATGAAGGTAGGATGGGGTGATTTGGGGAAAAAATTAAAATAACATCAACAAGCAAAGAAACAATGCCAGGACCCACCTTTTGGAGCTCATCTAGTTCATTAGAACAACTTCCACCACTCATTGCTTCCTCCTCCTCCATTGTCCGCTCGTCATCATAGCCTTCATGTTTCATCAAGTCTGCAGTAGGATCAAAGTCTTGGTCCCGATTGTCTGAGAGAACAAAAAATAATCAAACAAAATACATTTCAATTGTCTACATCAAGCCAAACACTGTTTTTATTTTGACTTACATGAATACTTTGGTTATATGGTTTAGTTTTAGCACAAGACCACAAGTATAGAGACACCCAGTAAGAAGCAAACTCTTCTGTTAGCAGCAATAATCATATAGAACAGATTATTATTACCTCACTAAATAATAATAATAATAAAAAAAAAAATCAAATGTTTCTATCAATGTTTTCATAAATGATGATACCTACTTATGTTTTTGTCATAAGCTGATACAGTTTCCAGAATTTCTGAACAAAGTATTAAGTTCAACAATAGGTTCAAAGCCAACTCACTTCCCTAAATCTGATCAAACATCTTTTGAAAGATTTTAGATTAAAAATGTTTCAACATTGTTTCTTAATTCTTTGAGTGCTGCTTTCCTTAACGTCAAAATCCATATTATTCACTTTTGCATTAATAAAAAAAAAAAGAAAAGAAAAAAGTTCTATGATTTTGAACTCATTATCTTGAGAGCAGCATAGCCTCTACCTTTTCTTTATATGCCCTATATCAACCCTGATTTGTTTCACCTCTGGTAAGGCTTTCCAGCATTTCTCAAATCTGATTTTTTTTGAGGATAGCTGTATTATGACTGTTCATTAATTTGATATTTTTTAATGGCTTATCAATCCTTTGTGGGTTATTTAAAGCTGAAAATTTCTGTATTGTGAGAATTATTTTTTTAAGGGAATTTTGCATCCCCTCATACAAATCCTACTATTCAAGCTATAGTTGAGAGGAGGAGACAGAATAATACCTTTCCCCAAGGGCTATATCATGAAGTTTTACTTAAAAAGCAGATGATATCCTGATGTTATATTGACTGCAAATCTTCTGCACCTTTTTCTTGGGGGCAACCTTTATTGTATAGAGACATTGATCCATTGTAACTGGTATCTATAGGAATTGTATTTTGGGCAATTCAGAATTTGTGTACATTCTGGAAAGATTTATATATCTTGACAAAGATAAACATTGAACCTGGTCTGATAATCCTTCAGTTTCTAGGGTGAAAATCAAGCTGCCTTGGTATTTTCTCCCCCTTTAATTTATCTTACATCTTATGTATTATATTCTATTGTGTAACAAAATTTAATAGGTGACTGCTTATGAGTTTGGTCTGATGTCATAAACATACTGTTCTTTACTTCAGACAAAAATGCTGGTTTGTCTCAAGGTTAAGGATATATCCGCGCTCCCTCGTTTCCCCGAAATAGAGGTCTTAATTTTGTTTTCTGTGCAAGTCACTAAGACATCGAGTTTGTTATTGTGACATGCATCCGACTTCTTGCTGCCATCCCTAATTTCTTTTTTGGGAAATTGGAACTGACGCTTTCATGAGATACTTCTTGACATATCATATACATCAACATTTCTAAAATTCATTTTATCATCTACATCTTAAAAAACAAAGATTATATTGCAATATAAAAACTAATTATATAATTTTTAGATCTTCACTCAAACCATAAAAAGCATATAAAACTTTAAAGAGTCTTGGAGTGGAGGGGGTCATATGTATCACACAGACGAAAATAAAGTGTGTGTGGGGGGGGGGAAAGAAAAGTAACGTAACTTCCTTTGAAAAATAAAAACATTATCTAGCTCGAGGTTTAAAAAAAAGAAACGAACAAACAAAAAAACTAAACATTTGCTACAAAGTAAAGATTATCTTGAATGAACTACACGGAAAAATACGAGTCGCACTCACAGCTGTATTCGGAAAATTGAATGTTTATTTGCAAATAAATAGATATGAACAAGTTAATACGAGTCTGGGACGAACTAGATCGACATAAGCCCCCTCACCCCCAATGGAAAACGTGTGTAAAGAAACACAAAAGTGGGAGAGTATTTTGAATGGAGAAAACCCGACAAACAGACAGACACGTGTGTAAGGTTCTATCAACATCGTGCTGAGTCACTGCCCATCGGCAGAGACAACGTTGCCGCATTTAGAAAATAGTTTTACTTCTCAGAAAAGATAAATTTAAAATCTCGAATGCAGATTATATATAATTTCGAAATAAGTAATGTGTACGCGTTACGTAGCGAAATTAGAAAATTTTCTTTTCAAAATGACGAAAAAAAAAAAAAAAACAGAGTCAACGGAAAATACTTCCGGTAAAAAAAAAGAGCACAACTATTCATCTCTAAATACAAGGAGAATCAGTTTTAAGATTAACAAATATGAACAAGATTAATATTTTAGCTATGAAATTCTTTAAAGAGACTAGAAAAATTCGACACTATTTAGTTTCGCACCAAATAAAATTAAAAACAATGCGTTAGAAAGCGAAGTGCTTGGTGTTTGTTTACTTCTAGACAAGTCGGATAAAAAAAGTTGTCCCCCACCCCCAAGTGAGAAAAACAAAATACTGAAAGAAAAATGAGTAACTTTTAAATTTAAGTAAGAAACGAACTGTATATGAATAAAACAAATGAGAGGTTTCAAGAAATGAGTTAAAAGTCTTCGGTGATGGGAAGCACAAAATAAAGCATCTTCTTCGTTCTCATCACGATGGAAAAAAGGATTCGATTTCCATCAGTATACTTATTTATTAAATAAAATATTTTCAAACGGAAGGTTGAGAGATCACGCATAAAAAAAAAAAAAAAAAAAAAAAAAAAAGACGATGGAGAAAAATAGTATTTTTGTTTAAGTTTTGTGATAAAAATAATTTGCTATCAAATTAAGATTAAAATTTAAGACGAAGACAAAAACAAATGAAAAAGGACAGTATTTTCTCCTGGTATTGTTTTAAAACTTAAGCTTTTTAAGAGAAAAAAGATCAATCGAACAAATAAGTCAAAAGTTTTAAAACTAAAATTAAATATCTAAGTGAAATTTAGACTAATTTACAAAATGATGAATATAAATAAAATTAAAAGTAAAATTAGGGAGAAAAGTTTGAAGTATTTTAAAAAGTGTAGATCGCGCGGGATAAAAGCTTTTAAAAATGCAATACACTGGAAGGCGGGAGGTACAGGGAACAGTGCATATAAAAGTTTAAGATTGTTCCTAATGATAATTAAAAGTTGTAAAAACATGAAAATTTTAGTATAAAATTTAAGAGTTAGATGTATATTCCTCTCGTCTAAAATTAAAGATAAAATCGTCCAAATTTATTTGACATGCGGAAAGTTTATGTCCAAAGTCAAAACAACTTAAAAATTCAGAGTAAAGTTGACGAGGGAAAGAAAAGAGAGAAAAAAAAAAAAAAAAAAAAACACGCTTAAAAGGAAATTGTACATTCTTTAAGAGAGCTTTCTTGAGAAGTTTAAGCCATTTGAGAAAAAATATTTTGAAATGATAAGAATAAAAGGCGCCAAGTTTGTTTTTGTTTTTTTTTTTTTTTTAGGGAGGGATATCCCATAAAACTGACAAGTGCGCTTACAACTTGCGTTTTTTTTTTCTTGATCGACTCCTCCAAAAAAAAAAAAAAAGTAATATTTATCGGGCTTAACTGCAAAGTTGATCAAGTTTATTACAAACTGAGAAATACTCCAAAATTCATGAAAAAAAAAAAAAAGAGGGAAAATATATGGCTTGAAACCGAGGGAGGATATCCCATATATCTCTATGGATATGATTATGGAGAAACAATCCATTGATCCTAGCTTGGGTTGTTTTAAACTGGGTGGGGAAACGTGACAGGAAAAGACTGGGATTTATTTTGTGGAGTCAAGAGCCAGTTGAAGAATATTATGGTCAGTGAAAGAACAAGGGAGGCCTAAGCTGCCCAGAGAGTCAATAGAGTGAGGGGTATCCCAGGGTAGGACCAAGGAAAAAAAGCTAAATATCTATTTTCTTACTCTCTCTCTTTCTCTCTCCCTCGTTCGCTGCTGGCTGAGAGAGAGTGGGGGACAGGCAGAGGTTGACCTAATTTGCATAAGATTTTCAGCAAACTTCACTTTGACTAAGAAACAAATTACAACTCACCTGGGCTGCTCGAGTCGCTGCCACCGAGCTGAAACGAGAGAAACAGCAATTAGACGAAGAAAAACTCGAGTTATTTCAAGTGTCAAAGCAAAACATGACTACAAGCGACAACAAAACTTAAAAGTGGACGGTTCGCAGGCAATGTCAAAAAGCGGCGGACGGGGCCCTGAATCCAGCTCTTAAGTAAGCCATTTGTCCGCCTCTTGACGGCCTCTCCGCCACATAGAATAGAAATAAGTGTCTAATGAATGGATGAAGTGGGCCCAAAGTTGTGAAGAATGAGTTTTAACATAAAAGTAATACAAATTCCACCAAACACCACCAAATACTAACGTTGCCTTCCGCCATTTTCATTATAAATTATGGGCTAGGTAAACTACAGACGAAAACGAGGCTTACAAAATGGAGGGAGTTTCCGAAGTCGAACATAACACGCTTTTTTATTGGTTTCTTCCTTAGCTCTGTTAGATTACTTATTTTATTTTTTCATTGTTAACTATCCACCAAAGATATTATTTTTTTCAATAATTAAATTCTAACGAAAACATATTTGTTGGCAGATTCCCGACTCGGACCTTTAACGAAATGTTTTAATTTAAAGGTGTTAAAAACGTGAGGCATACGTGAAAGAGGCATGGACCAATGAGCGTGTCCGTTTTATGGCACCTCTCGTTTCTCATAGCAACTCTTGTTCACAAATAAGATGTTAGTAAAAAGCAAAGCGTCATTCTCCAAATATTAATTGTACAGGCTAGAAGAATTATAGATACTTTCTTTAATTTAATTTAATTTTACTTTTAAGATGGAAACTGCCTCAAAAGTAACAAAATCGCAGTTAGCAGGGTAAGTTAAGATTAAACATTGTAAACAAAGTTTTTAAAAGTCACCCACATTTGATTTTCTTAGAAATGGAATTAAAATTTGAAATGATTAGCTATATTAATTGGTGTTGAATTAATCTCTTACCACAAACAGATTCCCATGATGTTTGAATTAGCTTAAAAAAATGAAACTTTTTAAATATCCCACTGAAAAATTCTTATTCCTCATCTTAATTGTTTCAACATGTCAAATTTTAAGTTTGTTATTGTTTTCCAGATTTTTTCAGAACTGGAAATAAGTGCATATTGTACTATATTGTCAATAGTAAATGAAACTTGATGTTTTATATTATCAAAAAGAATTGTATATTTCTATTAATTTTCTGGTAATTGTTCATTATTAGAAAGTTTTATTCTCATTTACTTAATGATAATGGCGATAAAATTACTAAAATACAAAACATAAACAAGTACTGATTATCAGAAGTTTCAGAAAGATACTTTGTTGTGTTGTGATGAGAGAAATTTCAAATCAAATTCAAATACATGTCAATAAATTATCAATTGAGCAACAGACATTTGAAGTTCACTGTTCCTAATTTTTTCTTTCAACTCTTACTTTGCATGTAAACATTTCTTGTTTTTCACAAAAGTAAAAGGAGATTTTTTCTAATGAAAAAAACAAATGATAGAAAGGTTTAATTGACTACTGACATCTTTTCAAATCCTTCAGTGGCCAAAATTTGGGTAATGTAACTTTATGTGACCTGATTGATTTATCTCCCTTGGACCTTTTCTCAAACATTTGATGGTATAAGATGCTCTAATTTTTATTGTCTTTAAAAGTTTTTTTTATATACAGAGAGAATTGTAACATGCAGACATTAGAAATGTACAATTATATATGTATATTCAGTATAGATATTTCATTTTCTGAAAAGAAGAAAAATCTTCACTGCAATAATTTTTCAATGGTGAGAAAGCATTGCAAAAGACACAGAATAAATAGAAAAAGAGATTGACATTGGATAAGAACCCAAAGTACAATGTAGTGAAAATTAATACCAGTGAACAGAGAATTTTCTTATTCTCCACAAGAAAAACTGACCAAAACTACTATTAATATTTCACTTGGTTTTTCTACAATGTATGGAAAATTATATCAAAAAACTGTCTATACAAAAAACCTTCTTTCACTTTCATTTTATAATGTGTAAAAGAGTGATATGAATAAAATTTATATACAAATAGAATTAGGTGATTCAGGGATTACATGTATATGATACATATATCATAATTGTATTTAATATATATATATATATAATGTGGGTGTGTATGTATGTATATAATGGTTGGTCACTCATAATTGAGAATACCTATCTGCTGGGCTGGGTGAGGGTTAAGCCAATCCCTGTTGTTATATATATATATATAAATATATGGTATATATATATATATATATATATATATATATATGTTATATATATATTATAGGGTAAATATATATGGTATAAATATATATACATATATATATATGGTATATATATATAGTATATATATATATATAATATATATATATTATGGGTAAATATATTGGTATAATATAATATATATATATAC
>OZ010572.1:113137953-113218665 GCA_963932145.1 Acanthosepion lycidas | reverse complement strand
CATCAGGTCTTTCACGAGCGGAATTGATGTTTGCTTGGAGAATAAGGTCTGTGTTTGACAAATTATTGCCAAACAAGAACAAAAACCTGTATACACCTATTGTACCCGAGATCATTTAAACCTGGAGAACGGGTTTTGTTTTAGGATGTTTAGAAACAATATGGCTTACTGGGAGCCTGGCACAGTAATTAACAGATTAGGAAATCTAATGTACACAGTACAAGGTGAGAAGTTTTCACATAGAAGACATATCGACCAATTACAAAAAAGACGGGTTGAGGAGCCAAGCTCATCACCCGCAGAAAATGACAATTCTATGGATGCAATCTTCGAAGCATTTGAGATCCAAAGACTGCAGGAAGACACAGAAATGAGAAGGTCAAACAGGAAGAGAAAATTTACCGAACCCCTGATTATCAACCATAAGAGAAAAAAATACTAACTCCCCCCCAAATAGGGATCTAAGGAGGGGGGTGTTAAGGGGTCCACCCCTTTTTATACAAGTGGACTCATTAAGTGTGTACTTGTACTGCTGCCGGTGAATACCTGGGAGTGATACAGTGACAGTGAGAGAGTGAGAGTGTGAGGAAACTACTTTGTAGGAGTCACAGTTGCGAGCACGTAGACTCGGAAGAAAGTCCTACTTCGATACTAAATTTCCCAGACTGTATATATATTATTATTGCTAGTAACCACATTTCTGAATTTACTAACTCTATTACCAATTGTATTATTACGTCAATACATTTATTTGCTATATTTCATTCCTGCGTTTGTCAGTCATTTGAGACCAGATTTCATCCCGGAATCCACAGCAATATATATGCTATATGTATATATATATATCATGTATATGGTATATATATATATATATATATATATATATATATATATATATATATATATATGTATATATATATTATGTATATGCTATATGTATATATATATCATGTATATGCTGTATATATAGTATATATATATATATATATCATGTATATGCTGTATATGTATATATATATATATCATGTATATGCTGTATATATAGTATATATATATATATATATGCTATATGTATATATATATATATGCTATATGTATATATATATCATGTATATGCTGTATATATAGTATATATATATATATATATATATATATATATATATATGCTATATGTATATATATATATATGCTATATGTATATATATATCATGTATATGCTATATATATAGTATATATATATATATATATATATATATGCTATATATATAGTATATATATATATATATGCTGTATATATATATATCATGTATATGCTATATATATAGTATATATATATATATATATGCTGTATGTATATATATATCATGTATATGCTATATATATAGTATATATATATATATATATATATGCTGTATGTATATATATATCATGTATATGCTATATATATAGTATATATATATATATATATATATGCTGTATGTATATATATATCATGTATATGCTATATATGTAGTATATATATATATATATATATATATATATATATATATGCTATATGTATATATATATCATGTATATGCTATATATATATAGTATATATATATATGCTATATGTATATATATACCATGTATATGCTATATATATAGTATATATATATATATGCTATATGTATATATATACCATGTATATGCTATATATATAGTATATATATATATATGCTATATGTATATATATATCATGTATATGCTATATATATAGTATATATATATATGCTATATGTATATATATATCATGTATATGCTATATATATAGTATATATATATATGCTATATGTATATATATATCATGTATATGCTATATATATAGTATATATATATATATATATATATGCTATATGTATATATATATCATGTATATGCTATATATATAGTATATATATATATATATGCTATATGTATATATATATCATGTATATGCTATATATATAGTATATATATATATATATATATATATATATATATATGCTATATGTATATATATATATCATGTATATGCTATATATATAGTATATGTTGTCTGTGCTAGATTCAAAAATTGTATGACTCATACAGCAATCGCTATCACTTAAAATATTTTTGCCCTTCCTTGCCCTTAAAGGAGTGCCCTTTACCCTGCTGATGTTGCTACATGCCTTACCTCTTGCCTATCTCGCACTGCAAATTTTTTCTAAGCTCTATACTAAACATTAAATCTGTTACAAAAAAAGAACTAAAAACAATGTTAACAACAAATACTTTTTCATACCCAACCCATTTCTGCGGAATCATAATAAATGTTGAGTTTAAGCAAGTGAATGAGCCAATTGGAGTAAAGTGGCATGCAGATTTAAATTTTTCCTACTTGTGATGAATGCAGCTATCGATTTTTTTTGCATGCTAACATGCTAGTTAACATTCGTGTCAGTCAGCTGTTGGCTCTCATGCTGGACAATAGAATCTTCCTGCCTATTCGTGGCAGCCAGCTATAGGCTCTCACTCTGGCCAGTAGAAAATGGCTGCAAACTACATGAAAACTGCTGTAGAAGCATGAAAAAATCAATTATTTCCAATATCGATGGGAGTTGGGAAATGCAAAGTCATTCTTGGCCTTCACGCTAACTTGGAGCATGTGCATGTAAATTTTGGTGCAAATCCATCGAAAATTACAGCCATGCATTCGTTACACACACATACATCCTGCCTTTTATACATATATATATATATATATATATATATTGTATTGAGCACTTTTTTAGTATTTTTGCTGTTGGTAGGGAGAGCTTTACCTTTGATTGTGTTAGATGCTATTTTCAGTACCCTAATTATTTTATTAGATGCTTTTGTCAGTACCCTAATCATTTTATATTCAATGTTTTGGTTTTTTTTTTTTTAAGCATTTCACCCCAAGTGCCATTATCACACAGGGGGTTATGGAGAGTGAAAATGAGAGAAAGGAGTGGGTGTAGGGGGGATTGAAGAAAGGAAAAGAGAACAGGTATCAATGCAACAAAACATGGTGACTGATGTTGCATTTAGGCTTTTGATGATTGTAGTTATCAGGGAAGGAAGTGAGAGGAATGGAGTTCCAATATGGGGAAGTGCAAGGAAAGAAACTGTTAGAAGGGCGGTTATATTTAACTATTTCAACAGTAAAAAGTTGGGATCTAGATGTCAATCTAGTAGTACACTTAAATTCATGTAGTCAGGACACCAGGGGAAAAAATGCTCATCAGTGCAGTAGCCATGAAAATATTTGTAGAAAAGACAGAGGGAAGCCACATCACATCTGTGAGAAAGCGGCTGAAGTCAAGAAGCTAATTCAGTACTGATTACATTACAGATCCTACTTTAGATTTTTTTGAGAATATTGCAGTAAGGGAAGGTAGGGGAAAATTTTATGGATAAAACTTTATTCATTTAAACATCATCATTTAATAGGAATAAAAAAAAATATATATAATATATTTAAAGTAATAATAATAGTAATAAATGTAATAGATAGATACACACATATACAATACACACATACATATATACATACATATATATAAACTTACATAGTTACAAACCTAATATATATTTTTCAGTGTTTGATGCAAAATAAATGTCTATTTTTAAGACTATATAAACTTATTTTTATGATGACAGTATAATTTTATTTCTCTGGTTCAATAACTGGCTTGTATTTTCGTACTTAATTATTTTAATTTTTTCTTCCAGGCATATATATCTATATCTATATCTATATATATATATATATATATATATATATATATATCTATATATATATATATATATATATATGTGTGTATATATATATGAATTAAGATCAAATATAGATAGGAATGCAAGAGAATGATAGGATAAGGGACAAATAGGAAATCTTTATAAATCCTGACATGCTTTGCTTTTATTAACACTTGAGATGTGGAGGTTTATTTTCCACGAGTGAGAGGGGGAGCACGTCGCTCTACCCTGGAGACAAGAAATCAGCTGTATTTATGTCGGCTGCGGTAGCATTGTAGCTGGTTAGCAATATCTTTTTGTTGATGACTAAAAATTGACTTCTGTATTTTGACTGTACACATGGGTTTCATTTGGACACATGTGTATTTAAAGTAGTTTCCGGTTATTATTTTTAGTTAGGAGGACTTGTGTATGCTTATGTTTCATTTGTTTTACTTTTTGTGTATCGTTCTCTGAAGAAAACCGCCGAGTCACCGGAAGTTAACGGCATTTGGATGTTTGAGTAACTTCCAGCCGGGTGTGATACCATTACCCGTGCTTTCAAATTGATTTTGTGCAAAAACAATTGTGTTTTTTCAATTATTGGCGCTGTCATAACAATTGCCGGGTAATTTTAAGTAGTCCTGTGCAGTTTTGTTGAAATCGGTTGAAAAATGTAGGAAATACGATCCCATATATAAATAGCAGACACACACACACACACACAATCTGCTTTTTATAATAAGCTAATGTTATTGATCTATATTTGTTTTTTGTATGAATGATTCATGTAATTATGTTTATTTATATATATATATATATATATATATATTTTTGCAGAAGAGAAAATATTGCGCTCGATTGAAGCAAATGTATTACTCCTTTGATCATCTTGCATTTGAAATCTTACAGTATCTGGTATTAAACAATATTGTATGTAGAATGAAAAAAACGAAAACAAATGGAGTGATTGTTCTATGGCAGTGATACCCTGTAAAGAGATAAGGCACATAGTAACTATAGGGAAGGGTCTTATATGCAATGGAGATTGTTTAATACCACCAGAGGTATTAAAAAAAGATGTAATATAAAGTGTACAGCATGATGTTCATTGTGGAATAGCAGGCACACAGAAGCTATTAAAATTGGAAGCCTGCTGGACTGTGTATTCTTGTGATGTACAAAAATACATACAAAAATGCCCCAAAATGTATGGAAATAAAGAAAAATTTTGTCACACCAAGATACATCCATGGCCTAAAAAAAGAAGTCTATGTACTTGCGTACATATGGATCATGTGTTTGTTATGGGTATATAATACTTTTTAAAACTTTGGTCAACTTATACTCTGGATGGCCTGAAGTCATTAGAGTTCAGAATAGGAAGGCAGCCATGGTAAAGCAAATATCACAAGTAATAATTTCCATAATTGGTGTGCTAAAAATGTTAGTATCTGACAATGTATCTGAATTTTGTGCTGAAACTTTGTGTTTGTGGTTATAAGAAATTCGATGCCTCCCTTATAAAACACCACCGTACCACCTGCAATCAAAGGAATTGCAGAAAGATTAGTGCAGGTGTTGAAAATAGATTTGCAGCCGTTTTCCCCATCTGGAGACACCATAGATAATTACCTGCTGAGACTATTACTGAGTTATAGAACCATTCCACTATTATCAACTATAACGATGTCTTATTTAAGAAATGAAATAATGTGATACAAAAAAGATAATTATGTCCTGAAAAAACTAACTTTATTGTACAAAAGTTACATAATACAGCTATACTAGCAATAATTGAACAGAATTTATTGACTCATTCTGATCAAATAAGACCTAGATTTAACAACAAATAGGTTGAGATGGAAAAGGTGGAGGAACCTGAAAGGGAAAAAATCGTGAGTGCTTGTGATGGAGAAAGTGAACATAGTAAAGAAACTATGGAGGATAGTTTGCACAAATCTGACATGGAGTTGGAAGATTGGAATGAAGATGAGTCCAGACCTAGATCCCAAATAAAAAATCCAGGTACACACATCAACATACTATAGTTTGGAGAAGTTGTTTCTGGGAGGTGTAGTGACATAGGCAAAATGAACTTGCACTATTTTGAAGACTACTAATAAGTCAGTTGTTACTTGGCACAGAGGTAAGACTTATACATGACAGACTAGAAGACAACAGTGACATTTTAGTGCATTTCAATTTGTGTGTAGATTGTCAGTTTCCCTAGGTTCAGAAGTTGAAATTTTGATTTGGAAGACCAATGACATTCCAACAGGCTTGCAGTTATGGATGATGACAAAATTGAAACACCAATTAAAGATAATCCAGGTTACAAGATACAGGAAATCACAGAGATAGTTCACATATTCATACAAGCATTGTAAAGCTTGGATATTTGAATAGCTACAATGTTAGGGTGTTTCATGATTTAACAGAAAAAACTTAATGGGACTCATTTCTATCTGTTAATCTCTGCTCAAGTGCATTAAAAAAGATCACCAGTGATGAAAAATGGATTGTTTACAACAGTGTGGATTGAAAAAGGTACTGGGAAAACTAAATGAGCCACCATTTATTGAAGAAGGTGATGCTATATCTGGGAGGATTGGAACACCATTGTGTATTGCAAATTACTTTTGCAAAAACCAGACATTGAATTCAGAAAATTACTGCTCCAAATTGGACTGATTAAAGGTAGAAATCAATGAAAAGTGTTAGGAATTAGTCAATCAGGAAGGTGTCATCTTCTATCAGGACAATGCCAGACATCACATCTCTTTACTGACCTGGAAGAAATTGGTACAACTTGACTGGGATGTCTTACTATATCTGCCATGTTAACCTGACCTTTCACTTTCTGATTACAACTTATTTTGATCTCTACAAAATTTTCTTAATTGGAAAAACTTCTAATTTCTGGAAGCCTGTAAAAACCACCTAGACCAGAAAGATGCCAAATTCTGAGAGGATGGAATTAAAGCTATCTCAAATAATGTGAAAAATAGTGGAACAGATTGGCACATATGTAGTTAAATAGAACTATTTATAAATTTCTAAATGTTTTTAAAATTCACTTAATAAACACTAAGCTTTTGTTTCAATCCAATATTTTGTTGATGAAAGTATTTGGTATTAAAAGAAGAGAAAGTATTCAAAAGAAAAAACAGTTCTTTAAAAAAAAAAACTTTTGTCCATTCCCATAAATATATGTGGTCTATCAAATAAATACAAGTTTAGTTGTTAAAATCTGTTTAATCAAAAAGCTAATGTTATTGAACCCTATCAACCCTTAAGAAATTTCATTTGTTAAATCACTAGAGTTCTGACTGAATTATTGAAAAATCTGAATATATGCAACTAAATTATATCTCTAAATTGTTGAAAATCAAGTGTTACAAGTTGTTTTTATATGAAATAAAATTGACTTTTCTTTCAAAAGATACCAAATTTAGCCACCTTGGTATTACTGGTTCCTTCTGTCCCCAAACTCTACAATAAATATATCACTTCTTGCTTTCCAGCTTGTTGGAAACCCTCCTCTGTAGTTCCTGTCTTTAAGAACCATGGTGAACCTTCTGACCCTGAAATTATAGCCCTGTTAGTCTTTTACCTCTTTTTGTTAAAGTACAAGAGGCTCTGATCAATGCTGAATTAGTTAAGCATCTCACTTCACACAACCTTCTTTCAGAATCACAGTATGATTTTCATGATTTTCATTTCTCTAGGTCAACTGCCAATGTGCTAACAGTTATTACTGAATTTGCCTATCAGGCTTTAGATAAGAACTGTGAAGCTCGGGTTGTGGCTTTAGATATCTTGAAGGTATTTGACAAGTTTTGGCATGCTGGCCTTTTCCACAAGCTCAAGGCCTATGGTGCCTCTGGATGAATATTTGACCTAATCCAATTATTCTTAACAAATGATGTAATGAAGGTCATGTTGAACAGGCACATTTCCAGATCATTTCACATTAATGAGGAGGGCTCCCAGGGCTCTATCCTTGGACCTACATTGCTTCTTATCTTCATCAATGAACTTCCTGATGTTATCAGTTCCCAACTAGTTATTTATGTTTCTGATACAACTATTTACTCCTGTCTTATTAGCAGCCTGATAGGTTGGACAAAGTAAAACTAACAGCCACTTTCAAAAAGGACTTGCAATCAGTGATTAACTGAGGAAAGGAATGACTTGTAAATTTTAATGCTTCCAAAACAAAACTGCTCTAATTTAATCATCATAGAGTACCATTTTTACCTTTCATCGGCATGCCTGATGCTAACTTCCAGAAAAGCAACTCTTTTTGGCTCACATTTTCTACTTACATACAGCCAACCAAATTTATAATCATTCTATCATGCTAGAGAATTTTTCTTGTCAGAATCCATGTTGCACATTTATAAATTTACCATTTGTCCATGTAGTCTGGTGCTTTTGCTATATATCTCAAGATTCTTGACAAAATCCAAAGATGTGTCAGTAATTTAATTGATCCTGACTTGTTATCTTGACTTCAGTCACTTTTCCACCAATATGATATAGCTTTCCTCTGTCTTCTGTAAATATTTTCATGGCTGTTGTTTCAATGAGCTCTCCTCCTTGGTATCTCAATTGCATGAATTTAAGCATACTAATAGATTGGCAAAAAGGTCTTATCATTTTACTGTTGAAATAGCTAGATGTAATTGTAAGTTCTATTCTAATAGTTTCTTTTCTCGCACTTCTCTTTTCTACAACTCTCTTCTGGTTTTTGCTTCTCTACAATCTTCAAAAATTTAAATTCAATGCCAGTTACCATCTTCTGAAGCATCCTCTCGGCAGTATATTTCACAAATTAACAGTTCTATCTAAATGTAACTTCCTCTTTACTAATAGAATATGAACAAAATAAGGGTGTCAATCCTGTGTACATGTCATAGCAGGTCGTAGTTGTGAAGGTCTGAATTGGTGGTACTAAGAAATGTAGCTTGTCTGAACATTTTCCATGAAAATAGCAATAGAGTATCAAGAGGCTGGCAGTGTTTCATCTTTGGGAAAAGGGTTGCAGAGTGGAAAATAATTAGTCACTCACAAAGCTGTGTAAATGCTTTTGAATTCTATCAAGGCTAGAGAATGAAGTTTGGGCAGCTCCAGCAGAAGATTGGGCAGCTAGAGGATAGCATGAGGAGTCAGGTACTTTCTGGAGCAGTACAAGGAAGTGACAATTTTTCCAGCATCTTTTGCAATGGCTCATACATATGAGATATTCAAGACAAGGAGCCTCAATGGGAGTACAACTGTTCATTATGACTGGAAAAAATTCCAGATCTGTTCAATGATGATGGAATGTTACTAGCCTTGTATGGGAGGTATTGATTGTTACAATCCAGTTTTTCCTCCATTGAACTGTTAGAGAGCTAGGTCAGAGGAGAGATCAGCTGCCAGGCTCTGACCATCTAGATTTTTGGAGGTGCACCCATAAATTTCTTCAGATGTCTGTTGTCGTACTCAGTAACCTTCTCGGAACTTCAAACTGAATCCTTTATCCAATCTACATTCCTTGCTTAGAAGATATTTCATATTAGTTGATACTCACCAGTTGTATTTACCTTGTATAACTTGTTCATTTCTTTCACAACATTTCAGTCTATCAGACCCAGAGACTGAATTTGAAACTGCTAAGAAACCAGATATGTTTTTCCCCAAAGGCACTTGGCAAAACTCTAATATTTCAGATTCTTTGGATTTTGTCAAGAATTTCAAGATACCTAGCAGAAGCACCAGACCAGATATGGCAACAATATTAATATTATTTTATATGTAAATTTAAAGTTAATACTGTTGGACATCTGATAAAATAAAGTCAAAATGGAAATCAGTTTTATTTTTCAATTTTAAAAAATAAATCGCATCATCCTAGAGTTATATTTCCTTGTAGATCCAAAATGGGAGTGCGTCCACCCAGTAGCAAATATGCAAGCCTATTTGGTCGGCGCCAACTACTGAGTGGAATGACCAAAAGTGAGAAATCTACCATTATATCAAAACAAAATCAGGTCAGTAAGAACAACCATCATCCACCAATTTACATATTTCAGTCTTGTAACATCTTTCTATTACAGTTCCTTACTGTTTTTCTCTTTCCAAATTTTAATCTCTTCACATCTGCTTATTTATTTTCAGCTCTACTTGTTTTAATCAAATTAAAAAGTTTATCTCTTAACAAATTTACTTTTTTCAAACTCCAGCATTAATCATTCAATATTTAAATGGATCTTCATATAGGTGAGTGTGTATTGTAAAATTAAGAGCAGCACTAAATTTGTTACTGATGACTCCATAGGAAATTTCATGAATTTTTTCAAGATGAACAAGTGGGATAACTATGTTCTGACTAATTTTCTTTCCTTTTCCTTGTTTTATTTCTTTTTCCCTTTTTTTGCATCTAATGCCAAAAACTCTGTTTTCATCCTCTTCTACTTGTATAATGGCTTTTGCTGCTGCCTACACCCGGTGGTGTAACCATGTTTAGTGGTCCAGTCCTCAGGGTCTTAGAACAATGTTTTAAACATGGGGCTTACTCTGTGCTGGTCAATGCTGATGCTGGTCCAAGCTGGTTGTTGCTTGCTGGTTTCTTTGATCCATACCAACTCTACCCACGTTTTGTTCTTGATCTCAGAGTAGTGGAAAATCAAAGGTCATAATCTCACAGTGCGGGTTCAAGCTGTGGCAGGTGCTATATTAAGGAAAAAAAATATCTTCACAATGAAAAATAAAATGAGAGATTTGTGGGGTTAATCTTCAATTGTTTTATGTAGCTGTTGGTACAACAAAAATTAACCCTTCCCATATTAATCTCCATAGTGACACTGGGTCTTGTCTTACTTTTCTGGAGGAGCTGAGTTCAAAATCTTGGAATCAGGGAATCTGGCAACTAATGTGGATTTCAGAGGCACTTGATGTGGGTTCTCAGCGCAAAGTCTCAAAGCTCCCCAAAGTTAGTTGCTTATATGCACTTCAGCCCAAAACTGGCGTGGAGCCAAAGAGTTCTGGGGATTGGGTTATTCCCCAATTTTCATTAATTCCAATAAAAGTTTTCTTTGTTCCCTATTTTTGCTTTCTTAATCAACTTTCTAAATTTGGAGAATTATCCACCTTCCTTGGGAGTAGTCACAGGGACTGCTCCTCCCTTAATTCCAACCTGCTTCACTTCACATCTCACACTGCACGAGGGTTGGGCAGGTGCTAAATTCTGCGTCTTCCTCCTTCTTTCTTGGTATTCTAACTCTGCCCACTTCTCTGGGCTGGCATAACTGTTTTTGTGACAAATCTAATTTTTAAAATGCATAGAAGAAAGGGCATGGCTTATTCTCCTCATTAATTTAAATTCTCTGACTCCTTTCCTGGATCCACTTGTCCAGCAAAAACACAAACCAGATCACTTTCTCATTTTAACCTTCTGAGCGATAGATAAAAATTATTTGGAAATTTATTTTCATCTGTGAGAATATATTTGTTTATTCTCAACAAATGCTTGGGCCATTGTACCGGGTGCAAATCCGCGATGACTGACAAACTTTCTGAACAAACACACTATTCACTTGGTGCGCCTGGTGTAAAACCTCAACGACTGATAAACTCCCTCAATTTACTCAATAATCTCTTCCTGCGCCTCTGCTTTCTCCCTTACATGATTCTTCTTCAACGTTGCAGAAGATTATCTGTGGAGTGGCGGGTGTTCGGCGTTTTTATGTCCTTTTCTGCCTTCCTTCATTTGCATGCGTGAATTCACTTTCCGTGGTTTTACGCGACCGCCCACGTGAGGATACGTGACCATTCACAATATAAGTTTGCCAGGAGCAGCCATGTTTTTTCCAGTCAAAAAAATAAACCTTGCACACAGAACATATACGCTGCCATTTTCGATCAGGTGGGTGATTATTTTCGTTCCAATTTTCACTACATTGGGTTTTAGCGAAAGCATAAACTAGTCTGTTATGACATTGATTTTCATAATCCTAACTCTTGCAGCAGGTTAATTCTGTTTTTATTTCTCAATTCATTTTTGCTAACAAAAATAAATTCTCTTTTCTCCAAAGACATCTGTTTTTCTAATTTCCCAAGAAAGAGATAAAGCCTTTTCCCAATTTGCTTCACCTGCCTGCCAGATTTTTGATAGATAAAAAAAGTAAACTCTTGGTGCATTGTTCCAATTCATAGGGGTGAGTCAACCCAGATAGTCCTTTCTTCACTTCCACATTACCAGGGAAAATGTCTTCCATTCTCTCTATCTCTCAGTATATATTTCATTTTGGGCTTAACCTTTTATCTACTTGGAATTAATGTTTAATCACCTCACAGCTTCAGTGTCACACTTGAAGCAACTTTGCTTGTGTTTTGTTGAAGACTGTCAAGCTAGTTTTATAAGTTCAGTCCTCACTGGTTACTCAAATGCTGTGACTTTATTCCAGTTTAAATATTTACTAAGGGGGAAATGCTGAAAGAAAAACTTTTCATTGGATACTCCACTTTTCTTAGTGGCCTTGTGCCTAAATATCTACAAAATACCTCTTTTGATTACCTGTTGTTGGCAGACTAATTTCACAGGCCATTAATAATGAATATGATTCTTAAATGTTCTCTATTATGGTGGCCTTGTACCAGACTATACATGAAATTCTTTTAAATATTACAAAAAAAATTTTATAAGAATAAATCAGTAAAAGCTGGAAAAACTATGAAAATTTTTAAACAGTTATTTTTTTAATAAAAATATTGATTTAAAAAAAAAAATTATTTGAGGAGTTTAACCAAAATTTACATTTTCTTGTTTTATGTTTATATTTTAGTTATTTTAGAGATTTATTCACATTAAAATTTGCATGATATAATAAAAAGCCAGGAATTTGAATGTTTATTTTTAAGGTAAGTTCTTCCAACTTGTACAAATTTCTTATCCTTATTTTCCTCTAGGCATATTAAACTAAGCTTATTAATTATCAAGATCATGTTAACTGATACAAGAAATATGATTATGCAAATTTGAGGTTGAACTTACAATGAGTTATCTACAGGAATCAGCATTAAATTAATTTTCTTGAAACATTGATCTCATCTCATTGAATATTTTTAAGGTAAGGAGCAGTGGGTTATTTGTTTTATTATACAAGATTTATGGACACATGGCTGTATGGTTAGAATGTTAGCATTCCAAACCTGACACCCCTGTTCAAATTTCACTATAGTTGATTTATTAAGGAGGTGACTTCTTGATAATATCAGCCTGTAGAGACAATCCTAGCAGGTGACACCTCTGGAAAGTGACTGAAACCCACATCACAAGTTGACCAAACCTTGTGAGTGAGATTAGGGAGATGAAGCCTTCAATATTTGTGCTAGTATGGTCACAAATCTTGATTATGGGTATCAGAGTTCATGCCTTGTTCAAAACTTTTGATCATGCCAAATTATGTGCTTTCTCTATCAGAAACTGTAGCTAAGGGGTCTGCTCAATAGAGTTGCAATAGAAATCACAGGTTGGTTATGTGTGTGTTGAAGAAAGAAATGTGCCTGAGGTGGTGCCTGCGACAGGATTTAGCTAGCCACCCTAGCAGATGGATGCACTCAAAAATGAGGAACCAGCCATTTGTGTACTTCACTTACTTATGCAAAAATGTATCCTTTTAGAAGAAAACAAATGATTTTGTTTATTTTATCTTGGGTAATATAAGTTGGTTGAAGATTTAAAAAAAAGATTAAAAGAAAAAAGATTTTTTGATTCAGTTTTTTGTTCATTTCTATAGATTTTCAATGAGCAGAATGTGGATGTGACACCTCTTCCTTTGTTAGACAGTGTTCAACTAAAGCGAAACAATGCCACTGCTCCAACTTTAGAAGGAACAGTAAGTAAATATTTTTGATTTTTTTCATTTAATCAAACCTTCTTGTAGTTTTCGAAGTAAAATTTCTTTTTTTAAACATTGTTTTATGTTGCACTGTAGATTTAGAAAAATGAAAACAAAGAAGACTGTTTCAAACGGTTTCTGAAATTACATAATTTTTATGCAACGTAGACATTTAAGAATTTATCAGGGCTCTCTCATTCAGTTTTCTTACCAAATGAAGAACAGAATAAAATTTTTAATTTTATTCAATTCTTTTAGCGGAAACATTAGTAATTATTACTGGTTAAAGATATATAAAAATGGAGAATGAAAGTTTGTTAGCTGGTTTTAGAATAAAGGACATGGTTGGATATACAGATGCACAAACATGAAAATATACATATTTTTTCATAATTTCACAATTTTAGTTTCTATATTAGAATATCAAATGAGTTTCATAAGGGTCTTTTGATTCAAATATATCACAGATCTGTTGCAGATTTAGACAGGTATTAACTTATATAACCATCTGTAGAAATAGTCCAAAGCCTAATCCTTGTTTATTTTTAGACTTTTGTTTTTATTAGTTCTTTAATTAACATTGATATTTTACAACAAAATATAGTTTTCCATTATTATTTAATGAAATACATACCCTTTCAAATGTTGTCATTCAGAACTTGAAATAGTTGAAGATTCTGGCAATAAGATATTTTTATGTACTGCTCATCCAATTTGTCCTGCCTCTTGAATTGCTTTAGAAATATACTTCAGTGCTCAATGCTTTGAAGAATTCATTTTCATTTGTTCAAAATATTCTCACATGATAATTTATTGATTTGAATTGATAAATCAATTTCTAGTGATACAATTAAACATTTTGCATATTTTTAATTTTTTTTTATAATTTAATAATTTTATTAAATATTGGCTCAACTTTTTATATTTTCCTGTTGATCTTTATTATGTATTGATGCTTTGGTAATTTATATAAATCAAATATGAAGTTTGAATCAGATAACAGCAATGTGACACCTACTGGGGCATTCTGGGGTTGACTCTTAGTCATGGCCACCAATATGGGACCCGGTCGATCGGTGGTCATCACTACCCAGTGGGATCCTTTGGTCAGGGTACCAAATTGGATGGTCAGTTGATTCTAATGGCACGAATAACTAACGACTTCACATCAGATGCAACTGGTTCGACATCAGCTCTGACGTTCTCAGCTTGCTTTCAATGACTGGTTACTAAAGTAACTACTTTGATCTCAAGTCTAACCAACCCACATTGTGATTTTGATCATAGGTAGATGAAATCAATCGGACATGGGGGCCGTTGTGTAAGGTGAGTCTGAACTGGGGGTGACGTTGCATAAGTAAAAAGAAATAAATGAAAACCAAAGAGGTTTGGGTATGTTTAAATAAAGCAAATCAACCTTTATTAAACTGTTATATACAGGAATGTGTTTTCTTTCCAACTTTTATACTTCTCAGCAAGTTCTGGTTTTCTAAGGCAACTGGTTTAGTTTTTTTGGTGTTGTCTTAGTTTCGTTTGTCAGTATAACTTGCTGTTTGTAGGAAGGGAAAGTTGGAGGTTCTCGTGCCGGCAGGAATCATGGAATCTCTCAGTTAGCTCTCTCGTAGCTTTCTCCAACTGCAAAACACAAACTCCTACTGCTGTCTGACTGCCTGAGGGCACTCGTTTATATGGACTTCAACCAAAACCCAGTGCGCAGTTAGATGCAGCCTGGGGTTCTTGGTGAATCTCTGATTTCCAACAAGGGTCACTTTGTTGTCTGACCAGGAAAATTAATTACTTCCCATTTTTGGAAAATTAATTACTTCCTATTTTTGGAGGGATCCCTTCGTCTATGAAGAGAGGTTGCAGGATAACTATCCTCCTAAACTGCTTCCTCCTCACATTGGCACCTCACACCAATTCCTTCCAGTTGACGTTAGTAACTTCTATGTCTTTCTCACTATTTTACCTCCACCTATCACTACTGCTATCATGCAACCAATGGCATCTCAGTCATGCTGGCAAAGCTAAGCTTGCTTCATTAATTAACTCCTTGATTCTTCTGCTTATTCAGGATTTCTTATCCTGTTCCCAGATCATGAGCAGTTAGAATTATCAACTGGAATTTTGTTTATGCGAACTCATTTTTATGCCCTGCCAAAATTCCTACAATTAACACATGGCCCTCTCGTCTGGCCATTTCCACAGTCATATTGCCTGTTTACACAATATTTATGCACTCTCGAATGATAGATCGCATCTTTGTTGATTCTGCTTATTTCACATGTACTGAATCAACAGTTCCCAATGCCTGTTATTAATCAACGTCAATTCGGCCACTTGCACTTTCATAATTTGAGAATCTGTCATTTCCAGCATCATGTTTACTTGACTGTCACCTTGCTAGGTCGTAAAATCCTTATCTTTACAGGCTCTTATGATTAATTAGTTTATACTTGCCAGATTGCCTTATTGCAAAAATAATCTCTTCTGCAATTCTCGCTTTTGAGAATTTTGCTTCTTTCTAAAAATAAAAACATTCGTAGTTTTTTTTTTTTTGGTATGTTTGTCTATATATCTTTTAACCCTTCTTTTCTGTTTTCAGCATTTTCCCATTCAATTCTATGGCTAATTAGTTAATTAATTACCATAGCTAAATAGTGTCACAAAAAAAATATTGTTAATATTGTTTAAAGTTTTTGTCATTTGGTCAAAATTTCTGAGTTTACTGAATAGTAAGCGATTATTGCTTTTATATTCTAACCTTGTTAGATTCTTTACTTTTCTAACCCAACCCTGTAGTCATATGCATTTGAGCTGGCAGAGTCATATTAACTGTGCAGAATCTCTTGGTCTTGTAAAACTTAAAAGAATGTTTATTTAACATTGAACATTATCAAAGAAATGATGTAATGTGTCACTGAAAATGCACTTCTTATATTTCCCAAATTGTTTCCAATGGATCTGGGTGCTGCAAGCAATGTGCATGATGAGAGGTTCCACCAAGAGATATATCTTTTTCCTTTTAATCATTTCACCACAAGCAAGGTAATAATGTCACTATGACACAATGGGTTAGTGGAAGTGAAAAAGGCTTTAGTAAGGAGAATGGACAATAAAAGAATAGGATTCAGGAAGACAGAAGATGACAATGTTGCATTTAAATTTTTGAAGAATATAGGTGACAGAGAAACAAGAAACTGGAAGATGTCTCAGAGGTGAGAAGTGCGAGAAAAGAAACTATTAGAATAGAACTTACATCTAGCTATTTCAACAGTAAAATGATGAGAACTATTTGCGAATCTAGTAGTATGCTTAAATTCATGCAGTTGAGATACCAAGGAGGAGAGCTCAATGGAACAACAGTCATAATTCTGAGATGTATGTACATTATTCAGACTATTGTCCTCATCTTTGTCGCCATATTTATTACATTTCCGCCATTGTATGATTCGGCCTTCTTCAGGTGGTTGGAATGTCGAACTGAACCCTTTATTTCGCTCACTGGGGTAGACTGTTCTAGTTCCACATGCCATGTTTAATGGATGTCAGTTATCAGTTATCTGAAAGTTCTCCACTGCCTTAACTGGGTATTGAACTCACACCCTTTGGGTCTTGTCACTGGATCTAACTAAGAGTGTGAGTTCAATACCCAGTTAAGGCAGTGGAGAACTTTCAGAGGGAAATTAACAGGAGATAACTGATAACTGACATCCATTAAACAAGGCACGTGGAACTAGAACAGTCTACCCCATTGAGCAAAATAAAGGGTTCAGTTCAACATTCCTAACATCTGAAGCAGGCCAGAGTGTACAACAAAATGTAATAAATATGGCGAAAAAGATGAGGACAATAGTCCGAATAATGTAAATAATGTAGGACAATCCTGACTATAAATTTAGAATCTGTATTGATTTAAACTATTACAGCTTCAATGGGTAGCAGAAAAAAGTTCTTTGTTGCAATAAGTGGAATAATGAAAATGTCTTCACCTGAGTATTTCAGATGGAAATATTTGCTTTATTATGTTAAGCAAAGCAAATCCAGTCACCAAATCTGACATGTTCTAGTTTTCTCATCACCACATGATATAATTTGAAATTTACTTTATTGAAAATTATAGGTAGCAGAATTTCCAAGCATAATTGGCATGACAGTTGCATCCTCATTTGCAGGTGGGCCCTTTACCAGGTAAGTACAAACAGATATTCCTACAGATAGCCCATTTAACAGGTGTTGGGTTGCATGTTATTTCAGGTCTTCGGGGTTTATTGGCAATTCCTTGGTAGGGACACCAATGCTGTATCACAAACTAAATAAATAATTTTTTTCAGGTTTTTTCTTACTCACTTTATTTCAGTTAGGATAGATTTTTTCTTAGAGATGGCAAAAGTAGGGAGGATAGCAAGAACAGATGTCAACAGGTTGGCCAGTTATCCATCAGTGTGTGTCGTGGCTTGTCTCACTCTCATGAAGCCACAGCATACAAGGAATTTGTGAGTAGAAGGTATCCTCACTCCTTTATTGCTGCAACAGTATTGACTATTTTTGTGTGTTTTTTGGTCTTATATTAGAACTTAAAGATTACTGTCAGGATTTTATGCCCAGAGTTCAAAACATCCCTACTCAGTTGGGGTTGTCAAAGTTCTGAATAGTATGGTAGGGTTTGCCATTTTTGCCTAACCTATGCATTCTGTAACACAGATAGGCACAAACATTCTTACAGCTAGTCAATTTACCAAGTAAGCAACCATATTCCAGCACGTGTACCATTTGCTAGATAAGCATGGATCATGCCAGAAATTAGCACTTTATTTGCAGATTTTATGGTTATTTATATGAATGTTTGTGATATTCAGTCAAATAATGGAATCTGCAATCAGTTTGTAGGAAACAAGAAAAAGACTAATTATCAAAATTACCAATCTGACTTGTGATGATATGTAAAATGTTAACTGTTGTTAGATGACCATAGTAGTTGGTTTGTTTGGTAACAGGAAATAGAACCAGGCAATTTATACCAATTCAGTAAGCTTAAAAGGAAACCACTAAAAATTGAAAATCAGAGTAGAGGGTCACATTATATGAAAAGATATTTTTTTTAATCAATCACATTTGACTTGAAAAAAAGTTTAATTTATAAGCCTCATAAGTTTTATAAAAAAGATTTTTTAATGATCAGTCAACTTAGAAATACCAGTGGGAAACTCTACCAAGTCAGTCAACTCAATTCTGTTTACCTCCTTTGAGGCAAGCCAGTGAAGAAACATCAACATGAACATTTTTATCAATTTTTTTGACAAATTCTCCTTTCTAAAATATCTATAACTTATTTTTTATTACAGACTTTACAGCACATAATGCATTTCAAATATGAAGATTTTATTCTAAAATAAAGGTTCCTAAACAGATCAATATATACATCTTTAATGTACAAAACTCTGTCTAAACTGTTATGTATTATATCAGTTTGTTCAAAGTGAGTTTATAAAATTAAACTTTGACAAACCAATTGACCTTATATTGGATATAAACTAATTTAAATATTATTACAAAAGTCACCTTTTAATCTAAAAGAAAGTAAATTATCTTAAAACATGGTAAATAGTTATGCTACTCTCTTCACATTTTTTAGCAATTTTGTATTTTTTTGTATTGTTATCACATTGTTGCTTGGCTGTGTTGGCACTTTTAGGGAAAAATAGGAAATAGTTGTTTGAATTTCAGAGATGAGGAGTTATGATTATTAACATAAGGACTATTGTTTTCATCTTTGTTATTATCATAATGTTTTTGCCTTCATCAGGTGTTTGTACATCTGGGTAACTTTCAGAGAATTTTAAACTGAACCCTTTATTTAATTTATGGGGGTAGATCTTGTTTTGCTGTCCATGTCAAAGGGTACCTCATCTTGTTCTTATTTTAGTATTTAGTATTGCTCAGTTACTGCTCACTCTGTTTCCACTGAGTCCAAGTATACACTGTCTGGTGCAGGGATTGAACTCACAATTATTATGTCACCAAGTTCACAAAGCAACATTTTAATCCACTAGGCTATTGTTCTAGAAAACTGCCAGAGTTTGTCTTCCTTACAAAAAGGGCTTATCAGAAAAGATTCAAAAGATCTGTAGTCTTTGATAGTGTCCTAATGATGTTGTATATATCATTAGGACAATATTCTGAAGCAGCTTGAACCTATAGAGAAATCTCTGCTGAGTCAGGACTAACAAAGAAGAGAACATGGCCAAGAACTGTATGTATTCCATCCTTTTCAAACAAATACTAGGGACTGACAATTCACTGTCCTGAAAATGGTTGGTTGGTTGGTTGGTTGGTTAGGTTTTATGGCACATCAACACTGAGGGTTATATAATTCCAAATCTTGTTTATACGTATATATTATGTGTATGATTGGAATAAAAAATAGGTTGTATATTATATATATATATATATATATATATATATATATATATATATATATATATAATATATAATATGAGGATCTGACAGCTTATTGATTCAGTTATGAAAGTTTGTGTGATAATCTTAAGTGGCATTTAAGACCTGCTAGTGATTTACAATGGAGGCCACATATGGAGCAAGTGTGAGGATTGTGAGATGAGATCACTGTTAGATTGGCTGACCTTTTAGATCTTCCTCTCGCTTCTTGAAGATGATTCAGACAAGCAGATTGAAAATTGCTGAGTCCACTAAAGCACGTTGATCTCCATTCTACCTGCTCCAATATATATATATATATATATATATATATATATATATATGTATATATGTATATATATATATATATATAGTTAAATTCCCAGATGAATTCTGTGGACAAGACAGATTGGTATAAAATGACAATTGGAAAAAAATCTTATATTTGAAAAAGTCGGAAGACAAAATGCGTTGGCAAAATTTAAGATTTTTTTTCAATTGTCATTTTATACCATATATATATATATATATAAAGAAATATAGTCTTAAGGTGTGCTATATTTATGGAATAAAGTGCTCAATATCAGAGATAGAGCGTGTGTAAATATAAAAGTGAACATAGAAGTCAACACTTAGGGGCGACAGTCTGTTTCATGCTATATGCAATCGTCAGGCCACGTGTGCTGTTATTTTTCTCGGCTATTTATATATATACGGGTTAGTGGTGCATTGTGGGTATTCTGTTATGGCGGTTATTTCACCGGAAGTCGTTTGTTTATCTATTTAGGTCAAATTATATTGCTTGTTTTTATTTTTGTTTCTTATTTTGTTTATTTATTTATTTATTTATTAACGTAGTAAAAATTATTTAACAGTTTTGTTTTGGTTTTGGAATTTAATTAAAGCTGTTTGTTCAGTTTTGGGTTTGGTTGTTGTAGTTCATTCTAAGTATTATTTTGGCGGGAACAGTTTTTAATTGATTATCTTTATTTGGGATTGGTTTGTTTATTTATTACTTGGATGAATTTAGGTTAATTTATTTTACTTGTATATTTTCTCTTTTCGGTTTTCGATTTTTAAGTAACATAGTATTTTTTTATGTTTTATTTCTATTTTTTTTTTTTTTTTTCGTTATTTTGTTATTTTTGCTTATTAGTATATTTATTTGTTTTTATTTTATTTTTTCCGTTTTTAATTTTTTAGGTTACGTAGTAAAAATTTATTTTCATGTCTGCATTTTGAGATGAGTTCGGATCTTTTGTTTAATAATTTATTTTGGTCGGGAAAAGTAATGATAGCTATTTTTTCCTCCGAGCAAAGTTTGCAAGGTTTTGATTGGTTATTGTAGGCTGATGATTTTTTCCTTATCTTCCAAGATATTTTTGGTGTGATGTTCGTTTTGTTTTTAATTTCCCAGATATACTTAGAAAGCATTGTACTGTTTGCATATTTACTATTTGTGAAAGATGTTTTGTGTGTATAATTTCTTTGTTTCCAGGGTCCTTCAGTTACTCCTATGTATACTTTTTCTTCATTATCTGGTGATTTTATCGTGGCTTGGTATATTACGTTGTTTTGTAAACAATTTCCGTTTAAGGGACATTCGTTCTTTATTCTGCAGTTGCACGTGGGTTTAATTTGTTCGTGTGGTTTGTTGATAATTTTCCTATTGTGCTTTTTTATTATTTGTGCCATGCTCTCGGTGCAGCTGTAGCTGATTTTTACTGTGTTTTTGTTGAATATCTTGTGTAAGGTGCTTGATTCTGGGAAGTGTTTGTGTAAGAGTTTGAAGAATATTTTCCCTACGTTTGTTTTTACGTTCTTGCTGTACGGTGGGTTGAACCATATGATATTTCTTCTTCTGTTGGCCTTTTTTGTATTCTGTGGTGAGTATGTGAGTATTGCTGGGAATCCGCTATCTTTTAGGGCTGTTTCATAGTCTTTCTTAGCTTTGTTAAATAGGGATTCATTCGAGGAATTGTCAGACAGTCTGCGGTTGATCGATTTTGGTATCTGTTTGATTATAGAAGGTGGATGGTTGGAAGATGTGTGTATGTAGAGTGGTTTGTCATTAGGTTTTCTATATGGTTTATGTGTGCCTTCTCTTAGGCTGAAGGTAACATCTAGAAAATCTACTTCGTTTAGGTTAGTTTTTATATCTATGTCGAATCCGTTATTTTTAAAAATCTTTATTATTGCTTTTCTAGTTTTGTCTGTGTTTTGTTTGTTACAGTTTCTTAAGATTATGAGACCATCGTCCCTGTAGAGTCCTGTGTCATTTCTATCTATTATTTTGCTCAGTTCGTTTAGTAAGTAAATGCCTATGATTTCGCATCCTTATGCACCGTCAAAGCTTCCCATTGTAGTGTCAAATATCCCATCTCTCTTTATCCATGCTTCTTCATTGTGGAATAATAGTGATTTACGGGAGTGCTTAATGATGTTGATTTCGCTTGGTTG
Organism: Acanthosepion lycidas; assembly: GCA_963932145.1. NCBI lineage: Eukaryota > Metazoa > Mollusca > Cephalopoda > Sepiida > Sepiidae > Acanthosepion > Acanthosepion lycidas. Next base: position 113,196,112 of record OZ010572.1, on the reverse strand, counting down.
TATTATTACTTGTTCCTGAGCTAAGTTGATGGCCTTATCTAGCATACGTTCTGTTATGGATGGGTAAAATTCTTTTATGTCTAATTGTAAGAATTGGCAGTTTTGTTTGTTATTTATGCTGTGGAACCAGTCAATAGTTGTTTTCGTATTTTTCCACTGGTTTACTCCTAATTTCTTCCTAAGTTCAGAATTAATTCTTTCTAGTATTGTTTTACTTATTTTACCTAGTTCACTTTTGGCTGGGTTTATGAGTCGACATGTAGGATTGGTTTTGAAATTTTCTTTATGGTCTTTTAGTGTGATAAAGGCTCCTGCCTTGCTAATACAACTTATTCGGTCATCCAGGTCTAATTTTTGGGCGATTGTTTTACAAAAATAAAAACAAGCAATATAATTTGACCTAAATAGATAAACAAACGACTTCCGGTGAAATAACCGCCATAACAGAATACCCACAATGCACCACTAACCCGTATATATATAAATAGCCGAGAAAAATAACAGCACACGTGGCCTGACGATTGCATATAGCATGAAACAGACTGTCGCCCCTAAGTGTTGACTTCTATGTTCACTTTTATATATATATATATATATATATATATATACACGCACACACACATATAACATTTATAACCGTTTTGGTTATTTTGTGTAAACGGGTTAAGAAAGAAATTGATGATATTGGCCAGTTTTGAGGTTTATATTTTTTGGTATAGTTTTGTAACTTTCAAAAAGGACAGGATGTCATCAGCGTTTGAATTTTCAAAAAGATCATTTAAATTATTTACTTTGTAGAATCGTTTTCTTATTTGAATAATAGCATCAGATTCTATGAGAATATGTTTAACAGTGTAGGAGGTTTGGCAGGTTGTGCATTTTTATTGTGGTTCTTGTTTAAGTATAAATGAGTGCGTAAGTTTGGTGTGATGAATAGTTGTGATAGTGTAACCTCTTCCTGTCTAATTTTTCTAAAGGCTGGTTTCCACTCTGCCAAGGAGGGTTTGACAGAAAAAAGTTTATTGTGGATGCTTTTATTCCAGTGCAACTGCCATTCTTTATGGAGGAATCTGTTGATTTGGGGTTTCAGATTTGTGTAAGGGATCTTGAACTTGTCAGGCTTTAAATCTAGAAGCAATTTGATTGCTGAACCTGCTCTTTTGTTACTCTTAACTCCGATATGTCTTGGGATGCAATATAATGTGATCTTTCTTATATTGGACATAGAGTCCAATCTGTTTAATTGTTTGATTATTTGGCTAGTTTTTTAGTGTTGTTAATACAGAGGGAGAATCTGAGAATATGAAGGAGTTTTTGTAGTTGTTGTCGTAAATTATGTCCAGAGCTACATCTGTTGCACAGGCTTCTGCTGTAAAAATTGAACTTTCCTTTCGAAGAGCTTTCTATAGAGTTTTCTTGTGAGAAATGGCTGCACATGCTATTTTGTTATTGTCTTTTGAACCATCAGTAAAAATGTAGACGTGTTTAGGATGTTGTTCACAAATTTTGTAGAATTGATCTTGATAAGTGATTGGATGAGTCTTTTGTTTGAATTGGAGGTTAACTCTGGGCTTTTTGATCATCTATGGCAGCTTTTTAGAAATGATTGTCTTGTGAATATTAGTTATTTTGATTTTACTTTCTTCGAGGGTGGATTTTATACAAAAGTCAAAAGGTTTTATTGCATTTTTTTTGCTCAAAGCTTTGCTTATATTTTGAGTACAGTTGTAGGCAGGGTTGAATGGGCATGATTTCAGTTTTGTGAGCTATTGAAGGGCCACTTTTTTGCATCTAAGTTGTAAAGGTGCTTCATGAACCTCAGCGTACAGGCTATCCACTGGAGAGGTTCTGAATGCTCCCAAGATCTGTCTCAAACCTTCATAGTGAATGGGGTCAAGTTTTTTAAGTATGACTTCCTTGCAGATTGGTATATGAGACTGCTGTAATCCAGTTGTGATCGGATTAATGTCCTATATAATTTCAGGAGTGTTTGCCAGTCAGCTCCCCATTCTGTATTTGCAACCACTCTCAAAAGTTGTTGGGCTCTGGTACATTTGTTTTTTTAGGCATTTTATGTGACCGATGAATGATAGTTTGTTTTTTTTTGTCATAGATAATACGAAGGAATTTATATTGGTCTAAACAGGTATTTCAGATCCCCCAAGTTTGAGGACTGGGTCATTATGCATTTTCTTTAAAAAGCAAAAATGTACACATTTAGTCTTTGTTTTTGAAAATCTGAAACCATTGTCTGTTGCCCATTTATTTTATTATGGTTGAGTTGCAATTGTCTTTCTATTGTGTAGATATTGGTAGATTTGTGGCAGATTACAAAATCATCACCAGAGAGAGCGCAATTGATTGTGGGATTGAGGCATTTGGTGATATTGTTAATTTTAACAGAGAACAGTGTAATGGACAGTATACTCCCTTGATTTTTGGAAGTGATCTTTCTTATATTGGACATAGAGTCCAATCTGTTTAATTGTATACTCCATTGATCTTAAGCTTAGATCATTTAGTTTTTTCATGATACCATACCTCCAGGTGGTATCATAGGCCTTCTCTAGGTCAAAGAAAACTGCCACTAGATGTTGTTTTTTGATGAAGGTTTCTCTGATGAAGTTTCCAAATGAATTAGATGGTCTATTGTTACTTTCTTTTTCCAGAAACCTGCTTGGAGGTTGGTTATTAGGCTACTTGATTCAAGATACCACATCAGTTGGTTGTTAATAATTCTTTCCATCATTTTGCAGAGTCAACTAGTCAGTGTGGTGGGTCGATAATTTTGAGGGTTAGTGGTATCTTTGCCAGTTTTGGATATTGGGATGATTGTTGTTTGTTTCCATGTTTCCAGGATATTTAATAGATATTAAACCTTCAGATTTGAAGTTAAGTTTATGTTTTTCAGTAGTATGTTTAATGTTTATGAATTTTGGGTTGTAATTACTGGATGAGGAATTTTTGGAGAAGGTCTTGGCTAGTGTGTCTATTATATTTTTTTTATTTGTTATTTCAGTATTATTTTTAATGAGATGTTTGATAGTGGTTGATTATATTTTCCCAGAGATCTTTCTAACCATATTCCATACTGTGTTTATTCTGGTGGAGGAGTTTAGTTTGATTATATAATTTTGCCAACTTTTCTTCTTGCCTTCTTTAATAGTTTTACAGGCTTTGGCTTTGAGTAGTTTAAAGTTGTTTAAGTTAGATGTAGTAAGTTCTTTGTTGAATTTGTGAAGGGCAGCTTTTCTTAGGTGGATTGCTTGTTTGCACTCCTCAATGAACCAGGATGTTGTGTGTGTTTGAAAGTGAGGTTTTTGGTATAGTTTTGTTTGCTATAGATATTAGGGTTTCTGTAAAGTGTTTTATTAGATTTTGGTTTTCTGGGTCTTGTATTAATTTTTGTTTGCAGAGGGTTTTGAATTTTTGTCAGTTTGCTTTGTTTAGATTCCATTGAGGTAGTTTTTCATCATGGGTAGGTTGTGGGATTTCAGGTATGATAAAGAAATGGTTGTTACCACAAAGATCATTATGGACCTTCCATTTATAGTCCATGTAGCTGGAAGGACCAGATAGTCATATCTATAGTTGAGTAGCACTTGGTAAAAGGGTTGAGATAGGTTTGAGATTTGCTATTTAAAATGCAGAGGTTATTATTGTTGATTATATTTTTGTTCATTATTTCTTTGATTTTTTTATTTGTTTTCTGGCAACCCCTTATATAGTGTTGTGGCTGTCTAGGTCCCCCACTAATATGTGAGGTTTTGGGATCTGTTCTATGATTTTGTTTAAATTTCTTTCATTAATGGGGTTGTGTGGTGGGATGTATATAAAGCAGATATTTATAGTAGTGTAATTGCTTGAAGATCAGTGTCGATATTGATTTGGTGTTGAGGTATGTTTTTCTTTATTAGGATTGAGACACCTCTAGGGGCTTGATTTTCATCTTTGTTTATGTGATGATAATATTTGTAGTTTTTGATGTTGAGTTGGTTGTTATCTTTGAGGAAAGTTTCTTGTAGACATTATTTTAGGATTATATTTTTTCATGAGTTGTAGGAGTTCTTCATGAGTGGCCCTTATTCCTCTGCAGTTCCACTGTATGAGAGTTATGTTTAGGTTTTTGTGTTCTATGAAGGGTTTGTTTTATTTTTCTTTGTTTTGTTTTAGTAAAATTTGTTTCATTGATCTCCATTTTTTCTAATGAATTAAATTTAGTTTTTGTTTCAATTGGCATTGATGGGTTTGGTTATTTTGGTTGGTAAGTTGGTCAGTTTTTTTTTGAGGGGGAATGTTTCCCTTGAATCTTTCTTTCCCGTGTTTATTTCAGAGGTTGGTGGATGGATAATAGATCCTTGTTGCTTTGGTTTAGTTGTATTTGTTTTATTTGGTGATTTATTTGTTGGTAGTGCCACTATTAGACTGTTTGTAATTATTTCTTTTGGTTTAATTTGGAGAACTGGTTGATTTATTTTAACATAATGAAGTTTCTTAAGTTACTCCTGAAACTTGGGCCAATCGCTTGGTCCTAGTTTTAGGAGTTTCTCAATGAGAGTATTATATCTATCTAGTTTCTTTCTTTGTATTATTGCAGCATATAATGTTACTTTCATGTATGTATTTACTAGTTTTCTTGCATCAGTAAAAGAGATGTTCCTTTTGTATTTTACCTCCATTATTTCTTTCTTTCTCCTGTATATGTCACAAAATCTTGAAAAAGCCAGATAGTTCTCTTGGCAGTTGGCACATTTGTATTCATCGGGGCACTCTTCTTCTGTGTGATCTGTGTCCCTTTGTCCATACTTTCCACAGGTTTCACATCCTCTACAGCATTCTTTATGGTGTCCATATTTTTGACATTTGTAACATCACAATGGTGTCAGGATGTAAGGTTCTACCTTTTCAATATGGAATCCAATTTTGATTTTTTGGGGAATTACTGCTCTGTTGAATGTTAAGATATAAATGTTAATTTTTATTTCCTCTCCATTCCTTCTAATTATTATTCTTTTGTAGTTGGAGACTTCTTGTTTTCCCAACACTATTTGAATTTCTTCAGGTGTGGCCAGGCCTAATTCTTTATTTCTAATTACCCCTTTTGATATATTCACCCTTTCATACAGGTATGTATTGCATTTAAGATTGTGGAAAGACTTCATCCTAATAAGATCTTCTGCATATTTCTTACAGTCAACTTCAATTAGTAAATTTCTGTTTCTCATTTTTTGTACATTTCTTGGAGTCACTCTTGCAGTTATTACTTTTCAGTTAGAAAAGGTAATAATTTAGATAGTGGATTTTCCTCTAATGTTTCGATTACTATGAATCTGGGAAATTCTATACTTTCTGTCTCCGAATTGCAGTTGGATAAATTTATTTTTATTTTTTGGTTTGTGAAATAGCCATAATTAATATTGGTTTTTCACTGGCCCTTTGTTCTACCACCCACCACAGAGTTCAACTTGTGTTGGGAGTATACCAAGGGGGAAACCCATTCTCCTTGGTTGAGACTAGTATACTTGAGTTGGGAGTATGATTTTGAGTCCCTGCTGATTTTATAGATGGTAGTGATTCACCATAGACTTTAACAGTGGTCTATGTCTTTACCTCTCAATGCAATTGAACCCTCGGCCCCAGCTATCTAGCACTTATAAAGGGTTGGGAAGTGTTCCATGAGTGCTGATTGAAGAGTGTGTTTGTGTAGAAAAGAAACATACAGGTGCTAGGGCTTGATCAGACCAGCCAATTGATCAGATTGGGCATATCTGACCACCTGCCTACCCCAAGTAAAGGCCAAAGTAGTATGTTAGGAATCAAGAGTAACTATTCCTGACTCCTGAAATCCTCAACCACCAGGACCCCGTCCTCAGACCCATGGCAAACAGGTGGCCCCATTGGGGTTTCTGATGTCCCAGCTGACTGGGTGGTGACCTGAAAATGAGTGTGTGTGTGTATATATATATATATATATATATATATACTGACAACAGGCAATGTTTCCTTGTTTATTTCAGCAAAAACAAAGCTTACCTTGTTTGTCTCATCTTGCCTTTCTCTCTGTCATAGGTTTGGTCTCTCTCTTTACTTAATTTTTTAATAGATGACTACCTAATTTTGGCTAATACTGATTGGTGACTGATCAACAAAGTTAATCTGTAACATAGCAGTAATTGCCTTTTCTTCCTACTCTTAAAGTCGCAACTAGCATTGCCATAAGGATAAGGTTAGTGGCTACTAGTGACTACTCACTGGCTATAACATTTTTCAGCATTATTGAAAATTACAAAGTCATAAAGAAAAAACATACTAATGTTTTTTTGTTTTAATATAGTAGACATTTAATCCATGTCCAATCTTCTCTTATTACTTTTATGATATAACAAAAGCAGTATAACTGATATTATAGTTATACAAGAATAAACAAAAATTACAATTTATTAAAATGAACAGAATATAATTTGTTGAAGAAAGAGAAGGAGGTAAATTTTTTTTAAAATGCATTAAAATTCTCTTATCTGGTTAAGTTTTAGTTAAAATAGAAGGGGACATGTTTTAACTGCAAAAATACCCAATTTGAAGAAAAAAATCTAAGTCTGTAATGAAAATAAGAGAGATGGAAGGAGCTTTAGAACTTTATTCAACTTGATGCCAACTATTCTTTTGCTTTGGATTACACTTGCATTTTTTTTAATTACATGGCATGGAGGTAATCTAACCACATTCTCTCTCACATAGTTTTATCCTGATACAAATTCATCTAGATAACCAGATTTCTTGTGAGTTCTCTGGGAGTATCTTGTTAGTACTTGTTCTGATGTTTCAGGGTCTGTTTTTCTATTCATTTTCAGGTGAAAGTATTGAGACCCAGAATATTTTTGCTTCTTATGAGTGTAGGATGTTCTTAGTCTGAAAGTAAGTTGACAGAGCTTTGGTGGTTTTGCTTTAGTGGAGCCAATGTGTGTCAGTATTGCAATCTTCTGAACCTCAGCCCTCTAACACATTACCTATGAATTCCCCAGGGGAGTTCATAAGTAATGTGTCACCAAGCCTATCATTGGATAGGTTCATGGATTCAAAAGACAGGACTTTCTCCTTGAGTTGACATATATCCAGTTAGGAGGCAATCAAATGTATCATTCAGAGATCTACCCCTATCATGATGATGAGTGGGTTGGCTTCTACAAGCTCCCCTCACTCACTGGTAAGTCATACTTGATATGGTGAAAATGTTTTTAACAAAACAGTTTTAGGGTGTGAGCCATGAAAGAAATGACATCCTAGCTGATCTTCACTCTTGTCATTAGTATTAGTGCATAGTAATTTTTAAATAACATACAGGACTTTGGAGGTTTGACTCTTGCAATGGGTGATAGGACATTTGCAGCAGCTAAGTCTCTTAGATAATGCCATTTCACATAGTTCATCTTATCATGTTAAAACATCTAAGTTAAGATAGGTGACTGCTTGGGAATACCAAGTGCTGTAAGTGTGGATGTGTGGATGGTGTAATGAATAACGGCTCGGAACTGGAAATCAGAGAGCTGAGTTCCAATTCCAGTCAACTTTGTTACCTTCACTTACAACATTTACCAGCTTCTTCATAGTCTGAATTCAAGCCATGTCATTCTGGTTGCATGAAGTAAGCCAGGTTAAAAAGTTGAATAAATTGTAATGAAAACAAGAGAAACAGAAGGAGCTGTAGAAGTTTTGTTCAATTGATGCCAACTATTCTATAATCTTGAATTATGTTGGCAGTTATTTGTAATGAATGGTACAATTCATTACATGGAAAGCAGGTAATCTCAACAAAGTCAACATGCAAAATTAAAGAATAGAAAAAGAACAACTGAAAATCACTCCTGATGTTGTTAGTATTAAAACATTTATGCATAAATGAAAGAAAACTGAATATTTTCATGCAATAAAAACAAACTGAAGTATGGCTGTTGTGTTTCAGGTCAGTATTTAACACGACAGCGCATTATGATGGTTCTGAAGATTATTCTGATCAGGACATTTGTTCAATTTGGAAAGGTAAGTCAATTGATTTTGAGCATGACTGTCTTTGACGGAATAGATGATAACTTTGTGTTGGATTTGGTGCCAGATGTGGGAAATTGTTGGCCATGGTAAAAAAAATCAGCAAGTATTGATTTTCAACAAGAGGAAAATCAAAGACAATTCTCTATTTATACCACCTTGAATGACAGCAATATTTTCTTGTTTTCTTATTTCAAATTCTAGAAAATTTAAATTTAGTAGAAAAGAAAATTTCATTCGTTTTTTATTATTATCACTGCATATCTTTTTAAATATTCCTAATTTAGTACTGATACATTTAAATTTTGTGGAAATGAGTAGTTTGACTTGAATAATTTTCTTTAATGTCTATATTTTCCATAAATATTTAGGATTAAGAGTTTTATCAAAGAATCCTTTTAAGCAAACATAGCTATTCATGTTCATTTGAAATTATTATTTTGAAAATAGCAGTCTGATTTTCTTCAAGAAATCAACATAAACATTATTTGTAACCAATATTTTAAAGACTAACAATTTTGTTTTAATTTGTTTTGAAAGTATTCATAATTATGATTTTTTCCCTTTTCAAACATAACCAGATGCACTCATTGTAGAAAACCTCATAAAAATTCTAGTGTTTAAATTCCACAATATAAGCAAACATTTCACAAAGGAAAGATAAATTTCATTGATGCATGAAATATATTAATACATGCAAATGCTGTTTTGACTTCTACTTCCAGTTTTACAAAGGCTTTGGAAGTAAAATAAATTAGTAGATTACATCATATGTTTATTATCATTGAGTCAAGATAAAAAAAAACAGAATTTTGAATGATTATTTTCAGTGAAGACAAACTCTTCCTACTTAGAGGATTAGTGCAATACAATCTTTTTAAACCACATTTGCATTCTATTTACTGAATTTTCAGTGTATGGCCTTCTGCCTATATTACTTGAACATCTGGTGAAATGTAATATTTGGATATATTTGAGATCCTGGAATAAACATGGGCTGGCAAATATATCTACACAGGTGAAATATATCTTCAGTTATGCTGTTCATTAGAAGGTTTTCATCAGATGATCAATGTAGGATCAGGCATCTTTTGGGAGGTAGAATATCATTACTATTAATCCAGGGTATGTATACCACAAGATTTTGTCTATTGAAAGGTTCAATTATGTAGCTTAAGATATGTCTATCACATCCAACTGAATGTAGTCTCTGCTCTAGACCTTTGTAATGTACTTCTTTCTATCTAAGTTATTAATTCCTAGAAACCTCAGATATTCTGTGGCTGAAGTAGCTACAAAACCGTAACATTTTATCTTAATACAAAATCTATTACACCATTTGCCATTTTCTTATTTCTCTTACATTTTAAACCTTTTTACTTTTCCAATTTATATATAAAAATATAAGGAAATATGCATTATTATTTTTACTGATTGACTGTTATTCAATTGACTATCAAAAGCAAAAGATATAAATCACAATCATTTCACAATGCCTCCTTTTACATGAGAGAGAGAGAGAGAGAGAGAGAGAGAGAGAGAGAGAGAGAGAGAGAGAGAGAAAAAATGTGGAAATTTTAAAGCAGTAGTGGAGTTTCAGAGGTTAAGGCATTCATGAAAATTCATGTATATCAGTATTTAGTGTTTCCAATGTTTAACAGCTTTTTCAGAGTCTGGATTCAAGCTAAGTCATTCTGGTTGCATGAAGTTCTCCATAGCAAAAAGTTGAATGAATTTTACTGAATACAAAGGAGACAGAATTGGCTTTAGAAGCTTTATTCAACTTAATGTTGACTATTCCTATAAAAATAGAATGGAGCAAGCAACATTGAAATTGAGAATTCCACTTTTAACTGGGATCTTAGTGATCATAAACATTAATGAAGTAGAGGAAATTATTTCATCTCAGTTTAGTTGACTTGAGCTATTAAAAAGTTGACTTTTTGCAATGAAAGGAGAAATCTGAACAAAGATTTCTTTATAGATAAAATGATTGATCATTGTTGTTGATCATTATATTTTATTGTACTGAGAATAAAGAGAAATAAGCTGAAGTTTGAAAATGTATGGACAATTGAATGCTGAGAAATGTATAATTTTATCAGGTTATGTTAACTGGTTGAAAGGATCTCATTAGTAACTTTGCCAGTATGAACCCACCATCCTAAGAGTGATGGTAAGTTTTCCAATTAATTGACACATGAAAACCTGGAAAGGGATTTTGGAACAAGCCATATTTGGAGAACCTTGGAAAATGACAAATTACATGTTTTTGATAGTAAATCAAACTAGCCCAAGTGGGGATAACTTAATATAAGCAGGTTGATTCTGGCCCTTGTAGTAGTCAGGTAGCTGGGATGTGACAGCAGTTGTAGCAGTCATGTGGTTGAGGTCCAGTTACCAAGGAAGACACTGCAAGTTGAAATTACCACCACTCTTTGTTACTTACTCCACCAACACTTGCAAGATACTCTCTGAAAAGAGTTGGTCAACTGAAGAAACTTTTCCTAGTTTAAAAGTTTCTATTTGCAGACTAACTATTAAATTGAAGAGTTGGAAACCAGTTTTTGAAGACCAACTTTGTGTGTAGGCCTGAGACCAAAGTTGCCTGATTGTATTGTTGAACTAAACTGATAAATGTAACCCTCAACAAATAAAATCTGTTCTTTTTTTTTTAAGCAAGAGTTGGTTGCCTGTTCTAAAAGTCATTTCCTTGTTTATTTTTCTTATAACTTTCCCCCTTCACACCTAAGAATGTTTTAAACACTTTTGCATAAGACTTCCTTAGATCAAAAGTTTAAAAACAACATTGGTGGGAAAGATCAGTTTACAAAGTGAGATACCCAGCACCAGAAAGGCATCAGAGTGGGCTTCATCTTATAGTAGACTGCTATCTTTTCAGATGAGTTTTCAATTGCTGAATTTTGAAACAGCAGATGTAGATGTGTCTAAAGAGTGCTTATCCTAGAGTCTTGTTTGAACCATCAGCAAATATTCAGCAAATATGACAGATTTTTTAGTTATAGTTTGGGAAGCAATTTAAAATTTTTTAATGAGAAGTCCATCAAATATTGATTTGTATGATAAAATACGCTTGAATTGTTGAATAAATACTTATTAATTTTTGTCTTATCTGTATATATATATTGATTGGGTATCTTGTCATGGAGTACTGATTACCAAGCTAATCTAAATGATTGTTACTACTCATTACTATTGCAGTGTCTTTGATCTTCATCTTCATATCTGTGACCTTGGGTTAGATCAGTGGTTCTTAACCATTTTTTACTCATGGACCACTTTTACTCTTAATTTTTTTTGGGTGAACCCCCATAACTATTTAATGAAAGAAAAAAGATTATTTTTTACTAATAGATAAATTTAGGTATTATATTATAGAAATAGTAAATGTATATGCTTTATTTTGAAGTAAAACTAATTCAGTGAAAATAAACTTGTATTTAACAACTAAATTCTATGGAACATTTATGTACACTAGTAAAATAACTCATAATAAACCATTTTAAAATATGTGAGTAATTAATAAATTTAAAAAAAATGCAAATTTATTCAATGAGGTTGATGCTGCTCTGTGAGTTTTTTGTATATTCAACTCCATTGATGTCAATGATAGTTGAAGGTTGTCCCTTTTTACAATGTCGAGTTTATTACTATATTAATTAATTTATATTGATATTTTATTAATATTTAAAATTAATATTATTATTTATTATTAATATATTAAATTAATTTATATAATAAATTATAATCTTTATATAATATTCCTTTATATATATAATCCTTCCTTGATAAATTCTTCTCAGTTTTTATTCAACTTTTACAATCGGCTTACATAAGTTTGATCTTGTTTTCTGCTAGTTTTAGAGTTGTTTTTCTATTTTTACTATTTTAATATGATGTAAATTACTGTAGGAATTCCAATTTTCAGTTGTAATAACTGTTCTGATGTAAAATTGCTCCATTGGCCACTCAAATCTTACCATGGACTGATAATTTACTATTTTTTATATGGACCCCAGTAATGTTACATGTAACCCTGGTCCATATCCCCCCCCCCACCGGTTGAGAACTTCTGGGTTAAATTAAGCTGAGCTCAGAAAATGTTTATAAGTTTGATTGAAAGCTTTTCTGTATAACTGAAATTAAATCTACCTTCCTGAAAAGGTTCCTATCATTTTTCCATTATTGTCTTTTTAAGGTTCATTTACTTTTAAGAATGTTAAACCCACTAGAGGGAGGAAGATATTCTTTTAAGGCAAGGGTGATCATTCTTTAATAATTGATGTGACACTTAGCTCCAATAATTGTACTAAGCTGTACTTTAGCTAGATGGCATAATCTTCTCTAATCCCATCTTACTCACCTGGTGAGCAATATTTCTTTGGAGAAAGTAAGAATCTCATCAATTTTCAAGTAATATTTGTCAGTGAAATTTTAGTTTCATTAGTATTTAACATTTTAAAGAAATTTATGTGTTTTAGAAATTGTTTAACGATTGAAGCATATTCCTATATCTGATATGTCTGCTGATTTCACCAATTTGTAAAGAGTTGTACAAAAATGACTGGAGATGTTGGTGCAGAATACACTTTAAAGTACAGTACAAAATTGTTTCTTATAAGTTCTTTTCATTTTTAAAAAATTAGATTCTATGCTTAAAAATTGAGTTTCTCTATGGATGATATATATAAATTGTTTATATCACCTGTGATATCATAAGTAGGTTTTTTTAAGAAAATAAGTTAAAACTCATTCCTATAATCATTCTCATGTATATGGTGGCAAAACTTATCATAGCAATAGGAAAAGATGTTTTTTTTTTTAACAAAGAAACTAAATATTTCTGGATGTAGGGAAATATTTCCACTGCATATATATATATATATATATATATATATATATATATATATATATATATATATATATATATATATATATATAATTGTGCATTTAGGTAGCAATCCCTCTTTTATACAAATTTTGTTAAAAACGACTGATAAAGTACTGTGTTTAAATTTTTTGTTAAGTTTGTTTGGTGTTCTTATACTTTTTTTCTTTTCTGGACATACATTATGTAGAAATTGTCCAAATATTTTGTATGTCTGAGTGCTTTTATCTATTCTTTTAACCATTATCAAGGATGATTTTATTTTTACTTTTAACCAAATGTATGGATTTTTTTTTCATGTATGTATCTAGAGTTATAGGAATGTTTTATTTTCCAAACACAGCACATTGTGGCTATATTCATAGTTGATGTTAATGAGTGTTAGCTTTTTCTTTTTTATTATTAATGATTCCATTATTTTGTAGCCTTTTTTTTATGGATTTGGTTATTATATTTGTATTGTCAATAAATATGTTGCGGATGGAGTTTGGTACGTCTCCATGTGTATTTAAATGACCTAATTTAGCTATGGTCAGAGAGGTATAATATGAGTTTTCTTGTTAGGCATGTTGTAGTATATCCAATATAATTATTCATGAATTTGGTTTGATCAGGAACACAGTTCCTTAAGGGACATGTGAATTCATAAATAATATTGGGTCTCTGTAATTTGGATCTTGTAAGTGTGTTATTGTTATTGATGATGAGGTTAGCAGTTTTAAATTTTTTATAGTAGATAATTTAATTTTCTTGCGTTTATTGACTGAAGTTGTATATTTTATTATAATGTTTCTATGAGTTGATTCATCCTGCTTATAGTTACTGTGCATTTGATTTTTATAGAAAATGTTATTGTTTTTATCTGTATGTTCAGTGTTGATATTGGTTACCTTAGAAAGAAAGGTCTAATTTGGTTAATGATGAGGTAATTCAAAAAACTGTTATTCACTAGTGTCTGTTTCACATTGTTAAGTTCTTTAAAGAAAAGTGAATGAGACAATGATTTCTTGTGCACTCTCATTTTTCTTTCTTAGGTAACCAATAGCAACACTGAACATGCAAATAAAAACAATAAAACTTATGCATGGATTTTATTATTAGAAAAACATATTAAGTGTCTTATTCTTAGAATGTGTTACCTTCTTACTAATAAATGTTTTGTGTATCTGATTATTTTCCTCATTTCAGTTAGTGATACTCAAAGTGAAGCGGTAGAGATTCTAAATGAGAAAGATTTGGAGACATTTGTAACCATTTATTTGGAAGAATCAGATACAGATATTGTGTTTGAGTTGTTCAGTACATGTGTGATGGCTGGTACTGCAGAGGAGGAAGCAGTTTCCAAACGCAACCAGCAATATAAAATTGTAAGGATAAATTTTTGACTATTCAGGGGCAGTGTTTATTGTGCACTCTTACATTTTTTACCATTATCTATGCAATAATTTTATAATGATACCATTTTTAGTACATTAGTAAAAGTTATTCCACATTTCCAAAATTAATTTGAAAATTATTGTTTTTGTTATATTGCTTTATTATTTTTATATGCTTTTAAAATACCTTTTTAAAAAAATCTCTAGCAAGATTTTCAGATCTAAAAACAGCTAGCAAATTTTTAACAAAAAAACAAAAATCTCTTTATCAAAAAATCTGAATCATTTATAACAGATTAGATGGTGTAAAGATGATATAATTAACCCTTTAGCATTCAACACACTCAAATCTACCCTGTAAATATTGGTTCACAAAGTCTCACTGTTTGTGGTCAAAGTCTCATGGTTTGCATGACTTCCTGCATTATTTGCAATGTTGTTGTCATATATTATAGTAGAGTATGGATGAGGCAGGTTGAACATTGAGAGCTGACATTTACAGGGTGAGTTTTTGAATGCTATAGGGTTAAGCATTTGCTTAATTCATTAACTTAGTAAATTTATCCTGATTAGTGACTGAAATAGTAGCATATTTCCCAGTGTTTGAACCCAGGTAAAAAATAGGTTTACAAGTGCTCATGTTAAAGGGAGACAAGCAAGCCTCTCCTGCACACACTTCATTTGAGCTTGTGCGATGTTAAGCTTAAATATCAATAACTTATTTACTTTATTATAGCTTTACAGAAACATTTGAAAGCAGAGTGATAATCTAATTTTCTTTTCTTAATGATATCTTCTGCACATTAGAAAAAGTAAAATAATAATTTCAAAAGAGGATTTATCACAATCCTGTGAACATTCCTGACAGGAAACTTAACCCTTACCTCTCACTTTTTAAACCTTTTAATTGTGAGTCATTATACAGTAAAGATATTACTAAAAGTCAACTACAGACCATCAAGTGGCTTTTTAGTTGTTATGAGTTAATGTATTGATAAGTTACTATGTTTTGATAACCTGGTTAGATATAATCATCAAACTTCAGTCATTCTATAATAAAAACAAGCATCAAAGTATATTTCCTTTTTACACAGTTTATTTAAAAAATTAAAATTTTTGCTCAAATTTTTCATTCTATTTAATGACTATTTTATTTTGATGTTTTTCAGTTTCCAAAAGCTTGCTAACATTCCTTTACATTAGAAGTTACTTCCCTTGAGTAGCAGTCATCCTGCCAAAAAGAATTAATACAAAAATTTTGAGAGAAATTAAACTTAAATCAGTGAAACTTGGACAAATTTTAAGAATTGTTTTTATGGTTTTTATCATGAAGTATTTGAATTATAGCTTCCTTTTATGGAATCAACACAGAGAAACATCTGCATATAGTGAAGTGGATTATCTCAAATTTAAAACATTACAATTTTTATTTTTAATATATTTAAAAATGTGATTTGAAGAGGAGTCTGTTACACAAAGTAGTACTGATTGGGAAGAATCTCTCCAAATGAAACTATCTTCATAGTAATGGAATATAAAGGGAATGAGGATGATTTGTCACAGTGTATATGGCATGACTGGTCTTAGCTGCAAAGTTCAAAACTGGTTGAACTAAGAAATGTAGCTTATTAGAACATGGGAATAGTGATAGAGTAATGAGAGGCTTGCAACATTTCATTTGTGGAAAAGGGGTTGTAGTGTGGAAAATAGTTCATCATTCAGTAATTGTAAGATTTTAGATTGACATTTGTATAGATGAAGAGGTATTGTTTGTACACAATTCAGAAATATAGACAGGTATTGTTTGTGTTGGCAATTTGGTGAAGTTTTAGAGGAATTGTAGATAGCTGATGTATAGTAAGGTAATAGTCACTTCTTGGATGGAGATTAAGTGGAAGTCACTTGATTGTCGAATCTGTTCAATTCCTTGGTAGAAGATTGGCCAATAGGCTACTGGTATAACTGTGCTTTGGAGCCACTTCTCTTGTGATTTTATGATGTTAGGTTAAACAAAAGCTTGAGTCTGTACTTGTGATACTTGAGTGTGTAAAAAAAAAATAAGATTAAAAACCAAGAAACAACAATAATGATAACAAAAGAGTCATTATTACCTGTAGATCATATAGTGTACAACTTCATTACTGAATGAATGAACTGGTTTGTTATGATGTTGATAGTTGAAAAATTGTATCATTATTTTGCTGTGTGAGTAATGTTGAGTATTCTTACTTGAAGTAGTGAATATTGTTTCACTGCCTTCTTGTGTGTAAATAGTGAGTGAAGTGTATTAATCCCATGAACTAGTACAGTGGTTCCAAACTTTTTTCTCTGGCCTGCACTTTCAGAATTAAAATATACTTGCATCTCACCACATTTTATGTGATAAAAAGTACATTTAAAATAAAAAAAAAATAGAGAGAAGGTTAAAGGGAGATAACCACGGATTCGAAGTCAGAACATCATCATTGATAATTCTCTCCTTCAATTTGTGAACCCTAGTTACTATATTCTTAATATTTGATACAATGCAAAAATATTACAGTGATAAAATTGGTCAATAATTATTTATAACTATTTATACTGGAACTTATGCATGTAATTAGAAGTAATCCATAATAATATTTTAAATTTTAAAATCATATTTATTTTTGGCATATGAATTTTTAAAAACTTTCTAAATCTTTGATTGACTTTCAATCATCCCACCTCAACTATAGTAACTAGGGTCCACAAATTGGAGGAGAAAGTTATCAATGATAATGTTCCTACTTTGAATCTGTAGTTATCTCCCTTTAACCCACACTCTAGACTTTCTTTGCTATAGGGCTGCTTGCACCTTTTCACTGGGCCTTTCCTATGGTGAGGCATGAACAAATTTTAATTCTGAAAATATGGCCTAGAAAAAAAAGTTTGGGAACAACTGGCCTAGTCCAACATATTATCTTTACGACTACTATCAGTTGTTATGAGAGGGATGGTATCCCAATTCATAAATGCAAGTAAATCTCTTGGGAGGTTTAACAACAATCATCGAGGGTTAGATATCATTGGCACATAGAGCTGAGTGATAGAGTGAAAAATGCTTTCACTACTCTTCTAATGTAATTGATGGCATTGTGCCATGAAGAAGAGTAGTTTGTAGAAAGTATGAATGAAATTACAAAATATGCTTTTTTTTTTTGTTTCATCATTTTGTGTCCCGCTTCACCCAGGAAATTAGTCCTAACTTTAATTGTCTGATCCTAACTTGATTTGGGAGCACTGGCATTTCAATTCTTCAGCAATTGGCAAAAGACTTCTTCAGGATCAAGATAATACAACTTGTTCTGAGGAGGATTTCCAATCAAGAATAATGTCCTTGGAGTCTAGGGTAGTCTATCAAGCCATTCTTGAAGCTAAACTGTTATATTATTAAACCTTGCGAAGAGGGCAAGGAATATCAAGTTAAACAGTTATAGAACCTTTATATTATATGACACTTATAAAGAAGTTAGGAAATGTTGAGTAGCCCTTTCTCACATTGAAATACCATGAAAAGCAAGATGGCAGACACTGAATGCTCAAACCACCATGCCATTCTTATAAGTTTTTTCAATTATATGAGAAAAACATTGGAAAAATGTCTCTTCTATCCAAGTATACTTATGGAAAGGAAAGTAAGTTTTTAAAAAGTACAGCCAAAAATTAATGTATATTTTCAAATGATGTTTAAATATTTTCCTGTTCCAATTGGAAAGAAATGATAGGTACAGACTGGTGCTGAACAGTCATCTGTCAGACCTGTTTCTTAAAATCAGTATTCTGATGTTTGGTCATTTAAATACTAATTTTTGGAAGTGGTTCAGAATAACAACATTTCAGTACCAACTCAAAATTGGATTCCTTGTAATTATTACACATGAATGCACAAATTCTTATTAGCAGTAGTTTAAATCTGAATGATTGAGTGATTTAATTCAAGTAAATAAAAATATGATCCACTTTTTATTATGCTTGATTGCATACTGTCGGAAATTTGCATACTGTTGGAATTTTTTTCAATTCATAGGGAAAGTTAATATTGTTGCAAAATAATTAGATTTATACAAACTCTTTTATTATTTACACTATTTATATTCAGACTCTTGTCCGCATCTTTGTTGTTAGCACAATATTTCAGCTGTTGTGCTCATGTTTAGGGATATTTACTAATATTGAAAATAAGAACTAGATGATATCCCTAGACATGGACAGTGGAATGAAAACATTTTTATTCCTGTAGATTAAATAAAGGGTTCAGCAGAATTCACTGTTGGTTACTGATATGTCCCGGAAAGGGATATATTTGTTCGAAGTAGCAAAGTGGTTGTTGACTACTGTAACTGGGTAGGACAATCTAG
Organism: Acanthosepion lycidas; assembly: GCA_963932145.1. Classification (NCBI taxonomy): domain Eukaryota; kingdom Metazoa; phylum Mollusca; class Cephalopoda; order Sepiida; family Sepiidae; genus Acanthosepion; species Acanthosepion lycidas. The sequence goes on along the minus strand of OZ010572.1, from coordinate 113,177,405 downwards.
CAGGTAACCGTAATGGACTGGTCCTTGTCGTAGTGGTAGGCAATAGGCGTCCTCAATCAGTCTGTATTTATGGCTGACATCAGCCAATCATATTACTGTGAGGGGGAACCCAGGTGTATGCATATTCATTACATCAGTTACCCAGATCGATATACACCTGATGAAAGCGGAAGAGCCCAACAAATATGAGGACAATAGTTTGAATATAAATAGTGTAAATAATGATAACTCCTCATCCCAGAAATTCACACAGAAACTTGTTTTTTTAATGAAAAGTAGCATTAAGATCTTAGTTTGCCTTTAAAAAAAGATTTACAAAATTGAATCTTAATATTTTTGTTATTTTCCAGTTGGTCAATAGTCGAGATGGTAACGATCGCTATGTCTCAAAAGAAATGAATACATTCAATAACCAATTGAAACTGAAACATATCCAAACAAATCCAATCACCTATCAGGTCAGATATTCTTATTTTATTACATCTTATTCAATGGTATTTTAAAGAAAGATAATTTTAGATTTGCAATTCTCTTGATTGTTGCTTGCATAAATCTATTACACTTAACAAAAAATGTAAATTACTAAAATTTAACGTTTATAAAGGTGAATACAGTTTTTTAAAAAGGAACTGCTCAATGTCAAAAATAGAGCAACAATAGTCAAGATATAAAAAAATTAAAAAATTTATCTTAACACTGACTTCAAGTTTTGCAGCTATGCCACTTATTACCAGCCTATGATGTCACCATAAAGTATAATGACCAACATAGATTTTTAAAAATATTTGAATATGTGAAAAACAACAATGACCCCAGTATGACAAAGTTTTTGATTACAAGCATTCAGGCAATATCTACACTCATTGGACCCAAACATATTGCCCTCTTGTATATAAACAAGAAAATTTAACTAAAAAATTTAAAAAAGAAAACTTGTCTATTGTTGTTAATGAAATTTATATATATGAATTTCCCACCGCCATAAACTTGCCTCTATGTGTCTTTTCTATAAATACTTTCATGGTAAATGTTTGGATGAGCTCTTTGCTATGCTACCTAGACTTTTTTAATTTAAGAGCAGTACTAGACTGGTGACAAGGTTTCATCTATTTACAGTTAAGTTGGCTAGATGTAACCATAAGTTCTATATTAGCAGTTTCTTTTCTTGCACTTCTCCCTTGTGGAACTCCCTTCTGGCTCTATGCTTTCCAGCCAACTTTAATCTGCAAAAATTTAAATGCAATGTCAACCACTATCTACTGTTCATTTGATTACTCTTTTCTCTTCCCACTCATTGTTAATGTTTCTGTTTCTAATTCTTCCACTCCCTGTAACCGTTGTGTCATAGTGGCTTTACTGCCTGGCATGGGGTGATATGGATTAAAAATAACCCACATATTTTTAAAATATAGGTGAACATGGCTCTCTCAGTAGACTCCTTTTTCTTTATTATTTGTAAGTTGCTATGACTTCTAAGGAAAAATCGTTTCCTGTTGCCTTCTCCAGTTTTGAATTAAGAGTAATTCTTTTCATAATATTTTTGGCTGTCATTCAGGGCTAGAGATCCCTGTCTACCCTGTCATTTGACCATAGCTGGTAGGGGTAGTGTTAGATTCATATGAAGGTGAATGGAACAGAAATTACATTCTATACCAATAATCATTGCATTAACTGCACACGCACACATACACATTTATATAATATCATATCATTATTATAATATGTTGGTTCCAATCCTGTTAGAAATAACTGCAAAACACTTTCCTTTCCCCAATTTATAGGCAGAATCACACAAATGCATGTTGGGATTTCTTCCTAGCCAATAAAACAGGTCAGTTCTTAGTTTCATTTGGCTCAGTCCTGGTCTGTCTTGTCTTAAAGCCAGAACACTATGTTCGTTTATGCAAATTTTCTCTTGTTAATCAACCTCCATTCTTAGTTTGTGAAATTTTTACCATATTACTGCTGCTTTGCCTCGCATATATTGTTTTCTTGCTTTATACTATTTTTTGTCCTGTTCTTTTCTTTTTCTTGTTATTGCTTATTACAAACTTTGTCAGTTCTGTTTGTTGGGAAGTTCTGCCATTTATTTATGGTTAACCATGGCTACTCGCTCTACATAATAAATTTTCAAATCATATTTGTAGCAGGTATATATTCTTTTGATGAGAAGTTATAAACTCTTGGTATATTTGACCCACTAACAATTTTGGTGGACTTGTATAAGTCCAAAGGAATAAGACATATAATTTGAACAAAGAAATATTTAAAAAAATATATTGTCAGGACATTTTACAAAAGAAAAGATAAAAAAAGAAATGAAATGTGAAAAGTTCAAAGCAACTTTAAGTGTCTGTAGTTGATTACTCACATTTTGCAGGAGTGAAAATAATATGTCTTTTCGCTATGAAAAGTTGAAAAAGAGGTTGAATCTTTTGAATCTCGTGCCACCTGTAAATTGTCAGGGGTGATAATTCCAAGATCTTGCAGTGAGATTTTATTAATCAGGGAGCAATAATACAACACTTTAAAGCATTCAATGCTTTGTATTGTCTATTAAAACTTTGAAAAGGTCATTAACATTTCAAATTCAGCTTGGAACCCCTTTTTTGTGTTATGTATTTTTATGAAAAAAAGAAAACTGGTTTTCTCTTTCTCAAAGACATAAATATGTAAGTTAAATGATTTTTATTTCAACTGGAATTTAAACAATGTTTGCTGATTCCATTTTTCTAGCTTGTTACCACTGAATTAAAATGTGTAATGATGTCAATAATTCTTCTCTCAAAAGTCTTTATTTTCTTATCCTATTATCTGAATATACCAGTTAGTCCTATAAAATCACTGTTTTAGATTTTGATATTTTCATCTGGTTTCATATGCACAATTTTTTCTGATAAAGTATTGTTCCTCAAGAATTTATGCACCTTCCTTTTCTCAGAACACTTGGAATGAATAAGACATCTTCTTACATGACATACAATGATTTAAAAGATCAGAAATTATACAAATTTAAACATTTGACAAAATGGCAAAAAAATTAGAATTTAATTAATTTTATTGATATTTTCCTCAAAGAATTTGCACCATATTTTATGCTTCAGAATACTGGTGTTATGGCTTCCAACTGGGACATGTATGATAGTTATCGGGGTATCCAAACTCAAGAAGGTAAGGTAATTTCATTACTTGTTACTTTCCAGAAAGCACATACCAAAAAGGTTTTTTTTTTTGCTTACTACAAAGAAATATAAAATGATCAGATAAATACTTGACAGGTGTAAATTGGATTATCTCCCTTTTGACATTTCCCACCTATTGTAGAGTTACCTCCCTTTTATTCTCATTGTGCTGTTCAACACTGTTAATAATTTGCGATTGATTTTGTTTTGGAAATATTTAATTTTATCATATGTTAAGAAGAGTGATACACATTTGGAGGATTATTTTTGTTATTTTTTTAAAATCAGTTTGAATTTGGCAGTGTGTGTGTGTGTAATAAAAATAATTACACATACCTACATTTACAGTATGACTCAGAGTTTCATGGCTTTGCCAATCATCAGGTACAAAAAGTTACAAACAACTTTTTATACCTGATGACTGGCAAAGCCATGAAACTCTGCATTTTACTTTAAACGTAGGTATATGTGTAATTATTAATATATATATACCTTTTAGCTTTGTTTAACTACATTGAGCACTGTTTTGTCTACACGATTAAGTTATTTACTCACCTGTATGTATACTTAATTTCTCATATATATGGTTGATTGTATCTCTTTATTTCTACATCTATCTATAGCTTTAAAAAATAGTTAGGCATCTCAATTACTTACCCCCCCCCCTTACTGTGTGTGTATGCTTACATCATAAAATTTTAAAATTGTACAGTATATAAGTTTAGTGTTTTTCACTTCAAAAGTAAAATATATAATTTTCAGATGAACACAACAATTTTGTCTTAGATAAAACAAGACCCTGCAGTGTAAAATTGAGGATGGAGTCAAGACGTTCAAGATCAGTAAACTGACATGCCTTTCAACAGATTACTGCAAAATGGGAATTGGTTACTTTCTTTTTCAAAAACACTAATTACCCTGTTGAAGCATACCCAAATTGTGGTGATGGTCACTGGAAAATTATTTACCAATGAGCAGAATGCCACTCTGCACAGGTCGAAGGTGAAACCTTGGCTCTTTTCTGTGGACTAGAATCATGTCGGATGTTTATATTGGGATGTCCAGATTGGCTAGTGACTGTTGACCATCAACAACACATAAAAATTTTCTGAGATTGGGCCCTCAAGAACATAAAGAACACATGTCTCTTTAATTTCAAGGAATGCTTACTAATGTACAAATTCAGCATTAAACATCTCCTTGGAAAACTTAATGCTACCCACTGACTGCGTCTCCTGGTATCCAGCATGGATCCCATCAGAGGACTTGACAGAATGTTCCCAAATATCATCTGCACGGATGCAACAGAAGTGTAGACAGTCATGCTATGAGGTGACCACAACTGATACAGTTGGACCAATCGACAGTGTAATCAAGGCAACCTTCACATCCATAAATGAGTATGACCCCAGATTGAGGGCTATTACATGAAATAGGATCATTGCTGCAGCACCAATTGAGAAAAAATTGTCACTCTGACAGAATATATACAGATAGGTTCCTCCAAATTATGCCATGACCTGCTGTTGGGGATCTCTCAGTTTTGAGCCATGCTTGATGAATTGTACTATTTCGAAGAAGTACCAATCAAGGAGAATAATATCCTTATACTTTGACAACTTTCTGCAAAAGTACTTGAATCCCTACATTCTGCACACCAGGGTGTAAATAGCATGCTAGCAAATACGAGACAATACCTATTATGGCCTGGTTTGGATGCCAGTGTCTGGCAGACCAGAGCTCAATGCCATATATGTAACACTATTTCCCCATCACAGCCTTTATGCTGCTCTCTAACTCTGAATTCCCATTCCAACAAAATGTGATTGACTTTTTTGACCTACATGGTAGAAATTATGTTATATATGCAGATTGGTACATTGGTTGAGTGGAAGTGGTCCTAATGTCATTTGGGAAGGCCAGGGAATTATACAACACCCTGAAAACTTTGTTCTGCACATATGGTGCCCCAGAAGAACTTTCCTCAGATGAGGGACCACCCTTTGATTCCCAAGAATATGACTTGTTCCTTAAGAATTGGGGAATATGGAAACATACTTTGTTGGCTTACTACCCACAAAGCAATAGCTGGAGAGAACTGGCTGTCAAAATGGCTAAGCATATACTTGCAGACAACTCAGACAGTGGCTGGTTGTGTCATGATTGTACAGCCTGTGCTTTACTGACGCAATACTCCCATCCAGGATCTTGTCATTTCATCAAAGACCACCTCCCTATCCTACGGGACAGATACCAGATATGTAAACAGTGGAGAGACATTAGTGAACTGAGAGGCAGCAATGGCTAAAAGGCACATGTAGAATGAACACTTTTACAATGAACATTGTTGCCCACTTCAGGAATTATAAATTGGCAATTCTGCTCAAATCCAGACTCAAAATGGCCCTTACCCTCATTGGTGGATGAAAACAGGGAGGATTGTGTGCGGACGAATGGAAGCAATTGGGTAACTCTACACAACTGTTGCTTCCTCCATAAGATCCACCTTGTTATTGACATCCCGCATCATTCTACCCAGGGACTGGGTCCCTTGACCTCATGGTGCTCTAATTTACAGCCAGTTTAAGATAGCAATATGGAAAATAGATTAACTACACCTAGGCTAGAACCTCTGCAGGTCCTGGGGTCTGGCAGCAGTGACCTGGTAAATTCTTCATGGTGATCGACATGGATCAAATTCTATCCCCACAAATGTGAGGACAATCACACACATATTCTGGGACAAACCTTCAACTGACCACATCAATCGGTCTTGTGGTCAGAGGAGGGAGGGGGCATGTAGCGTAGAAATGGAAATTTTCATTAGATAATGGGTGTGGGGGACTTCTACAGGCAGAACCTGGAGAACATAAGTTACATCCTCTGGTGTTATATAAACAGCTGAGTGGCTAGAAGCCAAATGTATTTTTGTATTTGTATCTTGTTAGTACAAGAATAAAGTAATTGAGAATTACTACTACCATTGTCATTGTGGTTATTTTACACAGTTCATTTTAATTTTTCATTCAATGAAAATCCACTCCCTGTCTTTCTGTAAAAAATCAAATTTGGAACCATAATGCTAATTACTACTATAATTATTATTTACACCAATACAGTAACTTTGTTATATTAACTATTAATATATTTTTGTTATTGTAGTGATATGCAAATGCCTGTCTAATTAGCATAGCTAAGGCATAGAGACTATATAAGCGCCCATGCAGAATATATGCAAGATTAATGACTGCCGTTGGACGGAGAAATATGAAGGAAATCATATTTCATTATTAAATCTTAATTCTTGCCATCAAAATTTATTTTATTTCATTTATCAAATGATTGTTCATTGAAGCATCTGTTTTATCAGCTAAGTTGTGAATCTTGTTTTTTTAAAAGTGCTACCTCCTATGACTGTTTTCTGAAAGTATATTCATGATGAACTAATAGCCAACTTTTTATGCTTCACTTGAATTATTTCATTAATTAAATACTGCCTTGTAATGAATACAGACTGATCTTGTCAAAAATATAATCAAACTGTTTTTGAGTCATTTGTTTAGGATTTATTTTTAATAACAGGCACAAATTTGAACAGTTGACCAAATGCCTTTTCACATATTTTTTTTTATTGTCAAAACTAAAATGAGTAGAAAAATCTGCTACTCATTGATATAATGAATAATTATTTCAAGAAGTCTACACTTTTATCTGATAACAGATCATATCCTTACTGCTACCAAATTCTCTTATTGCTAGTAAATTTGCCTAAGTGAAACATATAAGATGACAGCATTTCATTTCTGTTCTTTAGTTTCAGCATCAATATTCAATGAAGTGGCTGATGAAGATTTTCTAGAAAAACCTTCAGACATGAAAATGTTTACAAGCAACCAGGAAGCTGATAGTGGAAAGGAAAAAAAAAAGTCCACATCTGATGGTAAGAAAATTATTCTGATAGCATTTTCACCAAAAGAAGCAGTTAATCTATTGTGCAAATTTGCTGAGAAACACTTGACTCAATTTTTTTTCCAACAACTCAAATGTCTTTATAGACATATTTTTACTGTCTGCTGTTTTTTTCTTTATGATCATCCATGTAGACTGTATTGATAGTATTATATATGACATTACCCAATTACACCCATTTAATATCAATTAAGAAAATAATCCAATATGTCTATCCTGTGGATATAAAAGCACAATTGATTCACTGAGTTGTTTTTTACAGTTTATCGACCCTTTGTAGGTTACTTAAAGCTGAAACATATTTTGGATTGTAGGAATAAATCATTTTTTTGTGTGTTTGATAATTTTTTAGAATAACAATGATTTTTCCATATACAAGTTCTATTACTTTATCCACAGACATGGGGAAGATATGGATTCAGAACTTTCCCAAGGGTATTTGTGCATAAGTGAATGTAATGAATCTGATTAGAATTTCAACTTGGCTCTCCAATTTCTCATTTTGAGTCACTATCCATTACACCACCCAGACATCTGTTGTATAAATTGGAGGTAAATGAACAGCTCTGTAGATATATACTTGGTCTTGTTGCAGAAACGAAGAATGGATAACCTGGAAGGCAGAACTTGTCGTTGTTGTTGTTACTGCTGAAGAGGTTAATTTCTTCTTCGCCTCAGCAAACATAAATTTGAGGAAAAGGAACACATTGTATTTTGGGTAAATAAATGTATAATTTATTTACATATATGCAAAGCCATCATACTACCTATTGCTGTTGTAAAAGGCAAGAGTGGGAGAGGAAGAAAGAAAGAGAAAGAATGCTGGTCATGGCTGTCAGCTGAATGTGTTTTGTGAAGACAGTGGTGTCAAAGGATAAAAGTTGAAAGTGATAGTATCGTGTTCAGTGTAGCTGTGTTCTTGACCAGCTTCTGCATGCTGACATCTCAACCGGGTCTCTCTCTCTCTCTTTGTCTCTGCTCTTTGTTGCGTTGAATCAGGGAATTTATATCCGTCATATCAGCTCCATATCACAGTCTGGGTCTTTTAGCAGGAGTTATTTCAATAAATAAAGTTCATTTTATTTCATTCAATACTGAAAACATGCTGTTACCATTTTGTATGATAGGCTTGAACTGAAGATTAACGATCCCGAGACTTATAGACATTTGTTTTGTTTATTATCTACAATGCAATTATTTTTATTATTTAGCTTCAATTCTTATATAAGCAATTGCATATGTGCTTTTCTTTATCAACAGATACTGTCTATTCATCAGTGACCTCTAGCCTTACATCGCAGAATCAAGTTGTGATATTAAATGATAAATCAAATGATGAACAGATGAAAAATACTGAGAAAATATTACAGGCAAAATACTTTTCTTTCATCTTTGTTTTCAAGTTTGAAACAGTAGAAATGTTTTGATGTGCCTATTTTTGTTGGAAATAATGACAGATTTATACAAAACAAAGACACAAAGTTTCTTTTTTGTTCCTCAGCTGCTAAGTGTGTATACAGTGCTGTGCAATAGTAAGTGAACTCCTAAGATAATATTTTTTTTAAATTGTCTCTTTTTTTCCAGATAATCAACAAATCTTAATTAAACTATATATTCATTAAGAAAAACTTTAATAAATTAGTTACAACCACTTTCAAAAATTTTTATCAAGCTAGAATAAAAATATTAATTAAAAATTAAGATGCACAAAAGTAAGTGAACCCTTACATTTAATATTTGGTGACTGCTTCTTTTGAGGTTACACTATCAACCATTTTTTTCTATAATTTTTAAGTTTCTGGCAGTAGTGAGTGCTGATTTTTTTACCATTCGTCTTGACAAAACTCCCACAATTGCTCAATATTGTGTGGGTTTCTTGCTTGCACTGCCTTCTTTCACTTGAATCACAGATTTTCAATTGGACTTTTACTAAGCCATTTCAGGACTTTCACTAAGCCATTCCAAGACTTGAAATTTCTTTTTATGAATGTATTCTTTTGTGGATTTGCTTTGATACTTCAGATCATTGTCCTGTTAGAAGTTCCAGTCCCAACCTAAACTCAACTTTTGAACTGAGGGCAAGACACCGTCATTCAAAATTGTTTGTGCAATGGATCCTGCAAGTTACCTTTTGCCAGAATATTTCTAACTTATTCATCTGAGCTTTGGCATAGTTGAGGTGAGAATGCTTGTGCTATTTTGTAAGCAGTGACTTTTTCTAGGCATTCTGCCATGAAGATCGGCATTGTTCAGATTTCGTCACACTGTAGATGTCTGTACACTGTACATTGATTCTAACATTGGCCAGTGAGCATTGGAGAACTACAGAGGTCATAGCAGGATTTTCCTGGGCTTGCTGGACTAGATGTTTACTTGCTCTTGCTTATATTTTTCGCAGATAATCACTTCTTGTTTGTGATGCTGTCATACCAAAGGCCTTCTATTTATGAATAATTTGTTGCACGGTGGAGAAGTGCGCTCCAAATTGTTTTAATAGCTTTTTGCAGCCTTCTCGATTATTATAGGTTTCAGCTATGCAATTATTTAAAGCTTCAGGGAGTTCTTTTGATCTTTGCATATATATTTTTAAATTTAGTCTCTAACTGCACACTTTTGAGTTATATTGTTTGACTGCAGTATACACAACTTACCAAAAGGGTTCACTTACTTTTGCACATCTTAATTTTTAATTATTCTTACTCCAGCTTGATAAAAATCTTTCAAAGTGGTTGTAATTGATTTTATAAAAGTTTTTCTTAATGAATATATAGTTTAATTAAGATTTGTTGATTATCTGGAAAAAAGAGACAATTATTTTGAATATCATCCTAGGGGTTCACTTAATTTTGCACAGCATTGTATACAAATGAAAGGAATCAGGGAGAGATATAGATAAAGACACAGACAGATTTGTTGTTTTATTGCTCCTTTATAGTGGGTGAAGCTTTTAATACATTTTTCTTTTGGAGTTTGACACCTTTACATAAGTAGGTAGACAGTACTATACTATTAATATATAAATATTTAATTAAGCCTGATATTATGGCTTGATTTTATAAAATGTGCCAGGAAATTATATTCCTAATCTCTTTCTTTATTCTTAAAATGAATTTCTATTTCAGCCATCAAATCTACAATCTTGTTAATTGGAGAAATAGTTATCAGGCCAGTCATTTTCCTGATTATCTTTCATATTTATAATTAATACAAGTTTATAATAAATAGGAATGGAAAATGTTCAGCCTGCACATTTGTGTTTGTTTCCAAGTAAAAATCTTTTGCTATTGTTTTTTTTTTTTTGTGTATGGTTGCAAAATTTTTGTGATCAGTGCCAGGATTTTATGAAAGTAAACACTCTCTCTGGCTGCCTTTCCTTAAATATGTTGTAAAAATTAATCTTCACAGAATCTGAAATCTTCTTAGGCACAGAACCACACTTATGGGGCATCCAGCTTGGATGAAATTTACTACACTACTGAACAGTCTACAAGATTAATTTGATAACCATTGTACTAAAGCAGGTATATCTCTATCTCTCTCTCTCACACACACACTTCTTTATAGGTGTTATATTTCTGGTCATTCCAACAGGTGAAAATTTAACTAATTTAATTAATTCATGCAAGGTGAGTCAAAAGTAGCACTGAGATTCTGGAAAGTCCTGTTTTGTAGATTATTAAATTTCTTAGTTAATTCTTTATCTTTTGTCAGTGGCTTGATGAAAACTTTTGCAGAAAATGGATTGGATGCCACACTCTGATTAGGCACCCCCCTCAACGCCATACTTTCAGATTTCTTTCTGTGGGGGCTCATGGAAGACCTTGTTTATTACCATGCATTTGTTTTGTACCATTCAGTAATTGAAATTTTAAATGACTACAGAGTTTGAATAAACTGATATCAACCTCTGTGAGTATGTGTGTCTTCTTGGCTATAATTTTGCATTGATCTTGAGGGAAGGAACTTTGAATATTACAAGTAAAACAGCTTGGTACAATTCTTTAATAATTTTCCCCACTGAATAAATGGTTAGATAAACAAAGCTTTCATTGATTTCTACCTTCTTACACATTGTTTGTCATTCAATCAACTGACAGCCATAAAAACAGAAATCAGGTGCTACTTTTCACTCACTCTGTTTGAGTATATTATCTTTATATTATTATTAAACATTTTCAATTAATTCTTTCTGTTTTCAAACATTTGCTATTTATATGTGAAGTGGATCATTTCATCTTATATCTATGAATTGTTTGAGGAATATAGCAATGATATCTTTTTTTTTTAAATTTCTTGTATTGTATTTTTCATGAGCTATTACAATATTAATATTATACACTTAACTAGTTCTTTCCTTGATTTATTTTGAAGTCCTGTTGACAGGGTATGCAAATTTTTATCTCTATGAAAAATGCAAACATAAATCTGTAGTTTGATCATTGTTATATTATCTTGTGATCAATGCTGATATATGTTATTTAATGGTAAAGTTCTATATTTATTTTCAACCATTTCTAAACAAAGCTTGTTATCAAATAACAAAAGATATTGAAATGACAATGATCAAGTGAGCACTAATAAAAATAATGGGTATTCCTTGATATGCCTACTTCGATTCTCTCTCATACTTGTGGACAGAACTATCAAGGCTAAGAGTCAATGAAAAATAAAATGGTGAATTTCTTGCTATGTTTTTAATATTATTTTGCATATTGTATATATATTAGGTATGTGCAAAAATATTAAAAAATGTTTTTCTATTGTATGTATAGCTGGCTACTCATATTTGAGGATACTCATCTACTAGGGAGGCTAGCCAATCCCTATTGCAGACGTTTGCTCAGGCACATTTGTGTTTCAACACCCACAGAGGCCACCTGTGGTTTTATATTGCATCTATGCTAAGCAGACCTTAGTTACAGTTTCTGGGAAAGAGCATGTTATCTAGCATGATCAACAATTTGAACAAGGCCAGCACACTCAAGCCCTCGGCCCTGATGACTTATGACTTCATGCTAGAACAGCTATCGACGGTACCCAAGAGTTCCATCTACTCAATTTCACTCACAAGGCTTGGGTCAACCTGTAGTATGGTTTTCAGGCACTTTCCAAAGGTGCTGTATGCTGGGATTGACCCCTCCAGTCCAATAACAAGGACTCCTCCTTGACAAATCGACATTAGTGGTATTCAAACCTGGTTCTTATGGACAGAATGTGAACATTCTAACCACTTGGCCACATGCCCATTTTCTATTGTATATTCAACTTGTAACCCACCTATGTGTCAAACAACCCCTTTTGATTGTTGCCATGTCAATACAGATATCACTTCTCAATTCACACATCATACTCCCCCTTCTATGAGTCATGAGTCACTATCTTAGTTGTGTAATACCAACCTTACATTCTTTTCCCTCCTCAGTTTTGGGCTGGTGTGTCTTCTCGATAGGGTTGATTTGGGTTTCCCAAAATCTTACAATATTGAGATTACAGTGAAGTCTAGTATCAACCTTCTTAAATACATTGAGTACTGTGGAAAAGATTGCACAATTCCTGCTGAAAACAACATAATTCCTGCCAAAGACCATACAATTCCATTCACAGCTGTGGTAAACTTTTGTCTCTTTCATCTGGGTGTTCGTTGGAACTGGAAAAAGAATTCTTTCAATGAAATGTACAACACTGTTGATAACTAACAACGGCTTATTGAATATAAAGAGGACTGATTGAATAAAATGTCTCTATTAGCTACTGTAAATCAAAATACTCTACTGCAGGAGTGGTGATTTGGAGATTCTGGTTGCACCCATTAAAGTGATGTCCAGTCAATTCTTCGGTTATGTGTAGGAAATTTCTATTCATAACCACTCAAGTAATAGCCAGCTTGTTGGCTTTCTTCAGTTCTTCTGTCATGCATGTCTGTTTTTGTACCGGCCCAGAAATTGCAGGTGTGTTCTTTAGCGACGAATGTCTTACAAGCAATTCCAGGCCATACCAAAATGCGGGTCATCTCACTTGAGTCTGACTTCTGCTCCACACTCGAGAAAGAATGACTACTCAGCAAATGTGTACTGGGCATTATATAGAGAAATCTTTCCCGATAACAATGATTGACAACTTCCTTTACCTATACAGCTGACAGAAAATGACAATTTGTAATGCATGAATTTTATTATCTCCATCTTCCCATAAGCCAAAATCTGGTTTGTCTCATTTGTGCCAAAAATCCAAAATAATGTCAGCTATAAAAATTTTAGACAAATGTAGCAAAAAAGAAAATAAACAGACCCAACCTTAATCTTAGTCTTTATGATATTTCAATTGTATATCACTAATCTTTTTTTGTAAGGATATTTTTTAGGGTGGTCAACATGAACTTTTTACATAAACCAGATATTCCTAGTTCCTTTGTCCAGAATAATTTAGATCATTATTTTTGGTGACCACACATTTTCTCTACCAATAAGGTATTGTAAAGAACATATTTCTTCTATTCTCTCAGGTATCCACAACTTAGATGATATATTAATCATCTCAATCTTATTGGCAGGAAGTGGGGGAGCATTGGGAGTCTTTGTTTTGCTCAATCTTACTGAATTCCATTGAGTTAAATTTGGGTTCGATTCTCCTTATAACTTCTTAATTTCATTTTATTATTTTAAAACAATTTTTAACACATTTTGTTTTAATTTAATTTTAATTTGTTTCCACTAATTAACTTGCTTTCCTGAGAATTTCAACAGTTACCATCCAATTAGTAGTCCTGTAATTTCATGCATTTAAACAGATTAAACAGGGCTAGTTACAAACCTGTTTTAAAAATGAGCATGCTGGGAACTTTTGCACACACTAATATAAATATGAAGAGTATACTATAACAAAATTTAGTTTAACAGCATAGTATTTATAATAAAATGAAACAAAACTGAGAAAAATATTTCATTCTTTTGAAAATCAGTGGTCCTCTTCTTTTACTGGTAGTACTGTCAAAATACAATTTGGACATCTTTCATTGTTGAGTTTTCACTTTACTTAAATGAGAAGTTATTCAATGTATTTCTCCTACCAAATCATCTGATCTCACTGCACAGATAAGAATTAGGACCTGAGTGAAATCTGATGTTTCTACTTCTCCTCGGCACTGACCTGGCTATGGATAACTGGTCACTTTTTTATATCTATGGTCAAAATAACAATTATACATAAATCACAGGATTTGATGACATATTTTGTTTTCATTGGATTATGCTTAAAGCAAACATTTTACATTGATATGTACCTTCTGAAGTCAAACCATGTTATTGAATATATCATATCTTGATGTTTTAATTAAAAATAAATTTAATATATTCATTAAAATTAAAGCTTTCCCATTTGATAGAAAAGAACAAAATGACAGTTGATAAAAGCTTTCATCTTTTTTTTGTTCACAGAATGAACGATTTAAGAATGATCTTTTTATGATAGAACGCATCATCAACTTGAACACTTACCAAATCAAATTGGCTGAGTATCGTAATCTTCCTATAAGTTGGGGTAAGTGTTGTAATGTCTTTCCAGTGGTCAGTAAAAGTAATGGCTACAATAGGTCAATCAAATTGTTTATCTTCAATTTACATGTAAACTTTGACAGTCAGAATAAATGCTTTTTCCAGCATTGATGATTCTGAAGATCACCATGTGAAATTGAAAAGAAAGAGAAGACAATGAAAACAATGCAATCAATATATAACAGAAAAGGAAAACAAAACTAGAGATTAAACAATGTGAAAAGTGGTGGAAAATACATACAGGCAATGCTTAGAAAGTGAATGGATACAGAGGTTTATAAATTTGGAATCATGTTTAGGTATGTTACTGTTTGAAATGTTTTTCCTAGGTCACTTTCATTGCTTGCAGAGCTGTCTACTACTTTTACTCCTTTTGCTAGAAAGAGGAATCAAGATGTTCTGAAGAGGAAGAGAAAGAAACAGCTGAACAGAAAGAAACAGCTAAAGCAAACTTAATAAGGAGGATAAAAAGTTAGCAGTGATGAGTGAAATGTTGTTGGTATGCTGGAAGGCAGGTAAATGCCTTTTATGATCATAACAAATTGACTTTGTCATAAATACAGTATAAAGTTCAAGTGCGCTTGTAACAGAACTCTGAGATTATGGCAAAATGAGTTCTACTTGAAGTATCAGTGCTAAGTAGAAGTAAATGATCAGTACACTAACTGGGGACAAAATCATTATCCAAAGTGAGTGTCATTCTTTGTCAACAGTAAGCAATAAGCTTCTGTGTTAGTGGTTAGTATCAAAGTATTTTCTAATGTAGTTTCTGTGTATAAATATCTGTTCCAAATCAGCTCTGTGCGATGACCAATGAATTTAGATTTGCTGCAATTATCATTGTGAGAAAAATGATCATTGGTGTTTTGTGTGATGGTTAGTGTGAGTAAATTAGCACTGACTGATAATAGGAAATTAAATGACTATTAACTCTGCCAATGGTTATTGTGGATATGGTGTGTAATTGATTTTATTCTTTTTGGCAATATTTTAACCAGTTGTTGCTGGCAATAATTTGCATGCATATTTGTGAGTATTCCACTCTATCGTAAGGAATCATATTAAAGAAAATGATGTTTCGATTTGTTTTTGTTGTGTGGATTTGTTTTTAAATCTCAAACATTTTGCATCTATCTTTTTCTTTTGTAGAATTTGAAAATTAATTTGTGATATCAAATTGACTTATACTTTTTGCTTTTTAGTTGTTGAAAAAGATGCATGGGGTTTGGCTACCAGTCAAGTGAAAGATGCAGCACTAAGTGCCCCAAATCTGCACAAACTTTGGTCATTTGTCTGTCCACTGACCAAAGGTCGAACAGTCAGTTGTATGGCATGGAATCCTAATAATCCAGTAAATAAGACTAGAAAGAATTCTTACTTTTAATATATTTTTTTGCTTCAATGTTTAGATTTTTAATGTTATATATACATATATGATAAAAATAGTTTCAAGGTATGCTATATTTATGGGTTAAAGTGCTCAATATGAGTGACAGAACATATGTAAATATAAAAGTGAACATTGAGATCAACACTCACCGACAACAGTCTGCTTCATCCCTAAATGCAGTCATGGTCTGAAGATTGTTAAAGCATGAAACAGACTGTTACTGCTTGGTGTTGACCTGTGTAGGTATGCATGCATGTATTGCCCCAAGCAAGGAGTTAGTGAAAGAAACTGAGAAAATGTTGAGGAGAGAGAGGACAGTAAAAGACTCCATACTTTTTATACTAAAAAATGGTAAATTTAACCAAAAACCCTCAAATATTTCTTTCTCTTGTTTTTCTACCTGAGGATCTGATTGCAGTTGGCTATGGACAGTTAGAATTCAAAAGCCAAAAATCTGGTCTCTCTTGTTGCTGGTCTTTAAAAAACCCAGAGGTAAGTAGAAAGAAGTTTTCTTTCCTCATTACAAATCAAATACAAAAAATTCATTGTAAAGTATGAAACATTTACTCTCGTAAAATTCTTTTGGTAATATTTGTGTATTTAGAATATCTATATCTATATATATTAAGAAACAGCTTTAATGTTAGGAATTGTGCACTAATTTTGGAGAGAGTCTTATTTTTGTTTTCGACAAAAGAGATTCAAGGAAATCTGGTATTGGAACAGACAAATCATCTTGGCTGTAACTTGGAAGGTTTCTTTTTTTCTCAGGTGCATTTCTACTAAAGTCTGGATTTGAAACTGCAACATTCATTTCAAATTGGCTTTGTGCTGCCCTCTGTTTGGGTCTGTTTTTAGTTGTGAGTTGCTGTTTGTAATTCAGAGATTTCTGTGATGAACATTTATTCTCATAATTCTGTTCTACTCTTCCATATGAATGTTTTCATTTTTTCTTTCCTGTTTGATTAATCACCCCAAAACTGTCAGTTAAAAATATACAGAAACTGCATTCACATTTGAATTTAATAATAATTAATTTCATCTTCAACTTTCCAATGGACTTTATTTCTGCTGGCTGTTATTTAAGGAAAGTAAAAAATGATGGATTTTAAAGAGATTTGTTCTTTTTAATAATTTTCACTTTAAAACATTCAGCAAATACAATGGCTAAGAAGTTGGAGCTGACATTTGAAATTAGCAAAAAGCTGAAGGAAATCCATGCATGATTTGAGCACTACACAATTTCTTATACATAAATTGCAGGCAAAATAAAAAGACATATCTCTTTAGAAATGGTGGGAACTGAAAGAAAAAAAAGATATGTGCAGGATTAAGTATTGTAAGATGAAACAATTTTGTTACCTATTCAAATCTAATTGTAAAAAAAAGGTGAAGCCCAGAAACATTGAATTTATTCAATTTTACATGTAAATTAATTTAATTTAAAAGATGTCATCAATAACTTACATCATAAAGAGAGAAAGGTACTAAATAAAAAATTCTAAGCAGCAACTTTAATTATAGTTTGATATGTAATCGATTTTCTAACACAAATCCTTTTTGTGCAGTTACTTCCATTTTGATGATGGTCCAAAACTCCCTCTAGAATTTTGGTGCGATGACATTTCTCAAGATTTAATCAGCATTTCATTGGTTTTTATTTCAGTATCCTGAAAGAGTCTTTCCCAGTGAACATGGAGTCACAGCTGTTAATTTTTCTTCATTTAACAGTAACTTATTGGCTGTAAGTGAGATTTTTATTTTTTTACATGAAATTCTCCAAGTAACTCTTAACCAATTTAACTCATACTTGAGCACATGTTTTACCCCAGGAAGCATCACTGGCCAATTCACTTATTATTAGGTTGGTGCAAAAATAATGACGTAATAATATCGTTTCTTGACGTTAAAAAATACGTCAAAAAACGACATTATTACGTCATTATTTTTGCACCAACCTAATATTTTAACCAAGATATCTACTATAGCACGGTGAGAAGCAGTCATATAATTCTGTTTGTTCCTCTATTAGTTAGTACATTTATTGCACCCTGCTATTAATGGACCATTCTATTTTGATTGTGAGGAAAGAAAGATATATCAAAGATGCTGTTTCATTTTAGTAAGTAAAAAAAAAAGAAAGGAAAGGAAAATAGAGGCAGTGATAACATCCTCCTGTTTAATACCGGCTTCAGTGAAATGGAAAACCTTTCAATTTTGAATCTTTTCATTTGTAACTCCTTATTTCTTTAAGGAGTTACAAAGTCTTATGACTTACATTCATATTTATGATTGTTATTACAATGTTTTGTTAAGCTCAAATATTTAGTGAGGCAGTAGTTGTAGAAATTGCAAGTTTATTCAATTATTAAATAAAGAATTAAGATTCATCAGAAAATTAAAATAGGAAAACTGAAATTTTCATGGTATTGTTAGTCACACTAAATTTGTTAGTATTGTAAGTTTAGTCCTCATTAAGTACCTTGCTATTGTCTTCTGTTAGACTAAGCCAAACTTAGAAAATTAGTCTTCTTTTTTTTTTAACTAGTATTTGGTTATAAAGTTTTCAACCAGATTATATTTTTAGTTTTTCTTATATATCATAAACACCATTATTCCTGTAGTTACCTGAATTGGTATCTGCATCTTTATTGATTTTATCCCAATTTTTTAGTTATTGCATTCCTGTTAGCAGTTACAGGTGTAAAGCTCATCCAGCAATCTTTTGTGATGTTTACCCTGTTGTATAGACTGTACATCGTTTTTTTTATGCTATATATCACTTTTTCTCAAAGGAAGCGGTTAGCAAGACAGGTGTGGAATTGATCTGAAATACTTTAATTGTTACAGTGGATTTTTATTGTCTGCTAATTAATAACACTTGAGACTAATAGTGCCAGTAGATTTATTAGGGTTGGTTTACTTTTATTCCTCCAATTGAAATCCTCTGTCATTGATAAATTCACTCATATCCATGACAAGGGGTAGGAGATGTGGCTTGTGATACTATGAGGGATGTAGGATGTTTTACATTCTCAGTGCTTCAAAGGATGACAAAGCATCTATATACTCACTGGCAGTGTTACCTGTTTAAAGACTTGGGTGACTAATCATATTGTAACTTGGTCCTTACAGAACTATGACTACAACCAATAGACTGACAGAATGCCAACAGATATTTTTATTTATTTATATGCTGTGTTTCTTCAGAATATGGGTGATCATGGCTCTCCACAGCCTCCTGTCCTTTGTAGTTATAAGCAACATTTGTCCCCATACCATCTTTCCCAGTCCCTACTCTGCTATCGTTAGGTATGTTACTCGTAATTTTCATCTGCCTTTCTTGCCTTTAATATGTCCTGTGAGAATTAAATTCTTTAAACCTTCCTTCTTCATTATGTGTCCCAGAAATTTCAACTGTCTCTTTCTTATTGTAAGTATAAGTGTCCTTTTTATTTCTATTTTCCTTAAAACTTCCTTGTTATTCACATATTTCATCCATGGTATTCTTAGAAACTTTCTGTAGAACTACATCTCTGTTACTTCAAGTCTCCTTTTCATTTGTGAAAAAATTGTCTAGAATTTACTGCCATATAGAAGGATAGCTATTATATAGCGGTTCAGCACTCTTTTCTTTGTTTTTAATGAAATTCTACTATCTCTTAATACTTAGCTTAGTTTCTGGAAGATCTTTTGCTATTACAATACTCTTTCAGATTTATGTGTCACATTTTCTGTTGTTTGTTACAACACTGTTCAGATAGTTAAATTTTTGTATTTGCTTGATCCTGACATCTCCAATCTGTAGCTCAAACTTATAATAAAGCCCAGTAAATCTTCTAGCTCTCTAGGGATAGTTGTACAGGTTGAATAAATCTGGTGAGAAGATTCCTCCCTGTCTTACGCACTTTTTTATTTCTGTATATTTGCTCAACTTATGAAAAATTAAATTCTAAATACTGAACACAAGACATTTTGTGATAAAAACAACAAAGATAAGGATACTCATGCAGATAAATCATGAAATAATGACAATTAACAAACAACATTTACCATAAACACTGAGAAAAAATGTTTTTTTTTGTTTTCACCAATGTCATTTCTTCAAGCATCCACACCTTACTTGGATTTAGTGATTATATTACTGCTTATATTGATTGCAGGTTGGCTTCTACAATGGTGGCCTTGCCGTTTATGATATGTCCAACAATTCAAATCAACCTCTCCTTCATAATCTGTAAGTTTTTCATGTTCTTTTAATCCCTAAAAATAAAGTTGGAATTAACTTTCTAAGTAATGATGGGTAAAATAATGAGTTATCTCCCTCTAATCAGTATTGTAATGTTTTTGCTCCAATCGGAATTGGTTTTTGAAACCCCAAATGTGAAAATAGTATAATAATTTTCTTTGGTTCATTTAAAGGCTTCAAATTAGTGAATAAAACTGTTTTTCTTTAAAATTCTGAAGTTTAACCATGTCCCTTTATTGAATGTAAATCAATTTGGGTGTTTTTTTAATAAAAAGGAGCACATTAATTTTCACCAGAAAAATAATTTTTTTTTGAACCTTGGAATTTCTGAAACAATTTAAACAGGTCTTTTACTCTCCAAACTCTGATGACTACAAATGTATATAAGTGATATGTGAATATTTTACTATTTGGATGGAAACAAGTTATTCAGAAGTTCAAAATGTCTTAACAGTTATTAAATTGATTTTATAATTTTTGCTAAAATACAGTGAGCAAAAGCCATGAATTCACCCCTCCTTACACTCTTTCCCATTGCCAGCCATTTTTAATTCTAGTCTTATCGCTGTATGCTATACTAGTAGACAGAAAATGATGATGAGGGAATAAATGCACAATCTAGTTCAGGCAGTACTACTAAAATGACTGCTATATTCATTGCTATTCTTGACAGATGATGGCTATGAAGAGAAAAACAAGTTAAATGAAACTCATTGCCAACAGTAATTCCTCAATAAAACTTGGGGAAAGCACACACATGATTTTCAAACTAACAATCAGAACATTATCATTAAAGGGACTGGATGGATTTAATTGTTTATTATATTGTTGATAAGCTGAGAAGATATTTGCTGAGTGTTTTTCTTGTCTTTTCAGAATATCACCTTTCAAGCATACAGGACCTGTTGGTCAAGTGAGGTGGATTGAAAAAGAGACCAGTTCAGAGGTGTCTGAAAAGATAGAAATTCTAGTCAGCATTTCCAAAGATGGACGAGTGACTTCTTGGTCAATCAGGAAAGGATTTGAAAGCAATGGTATCATTGTCTGTATATTTGACATGCTTTTAGCAAGCTACTTTTAGAAACAATTGGTTCTTACAAAACGTTTGCGCAGAGTTGGTCTGAGTGCAAAAATACCTTATATTTTAATGACAATTTTCACTGCTTGGTCATTATTATTATTTTTTTTTTTTTTTTTGGCAATATTTCTTATTTTTTTACAAATTTTAACAGGAGTAGAGGTTTATCCCTTATTTTCTGTTTAGGATTGGGTTTCCAGTTCCTTCTAAAGTCTGCTTCAGCTCTGTACTCCTAATGCTTGTTCTTACGCTGATATAAGCTGACACAGTAACTCTCTACCTTGAGTGGCTATCTGGCCTTGTATTCGGTGAACATTAGTAAAAAAAACAACAAAAAAACACTGAAATATAGTGATTACTTACAGTGTGTGTGAATATTTGAACATTTTGTAATTATACCTTTTTTTTCCAATAGTAAACATAGACATGACAAAAAAAGAAACTTCTTTTATTAAGCAAGAGCTTTTTTCAACAATCTAAACAATTCAGTAATATTACACAAATTAAAATGAGGTGGCGTGGTCATTAGCAGATTTTAAGGTTTTTACTCTTTCCATTGAATTTATCACATTTGCTATCACTTCTTGTTTCATATCCATCTTACTGCATGATTCCCGATGGTCCACATAAGTTCAAAAGGATTCATCTCAAAATACTGCCTTAGACATGACAAATTCTCAGTATGTTTTCAGACCTGCCATTCTCAAATACTAGGTTACATACTACCAGTGGCAGAAGTAATTTTGTACTTTTTTGAGAAGTTGAATCTGTGCCTTTACAATGACATTAGTGTAAAATGAACACAAACCACTTCAGCCAGAAATTGAATTCAATTTGCCAATTCCATTTTCCATGCTGTTAGCCATTAGGTCAATTACTCAACCCTGAATATAGAATAATCCAGCAATATGTGAATATTTCTTGGCTTTCCAACTTGCATATCTCCAAGACTTTCCTTTAGCATGAAATCTTCATGTTTTTCTCTGTTGAATTTTCTTATCTTCTGTTGCCACTGAGAAATGCAATGTGGAACTTTCTGAGTTATTGAAATGCTTTAAGATGTAAATAAGAGTTCAATTCAGTAAGCATCTTTTAAACTATAGAATCAGTAAATAAGAGACTTGTGATGCTTACTATGAAAGAGAGGCTGCATTACAAAATAGGAATTATACATCATACAAATATTTATTAGTCAGTTTGAATAGAGGGGAAATGCTGTAGAACAGAAGTCAGAAAATTTCTCACACTGCTCTTGTAACTTTCATCTTTATTGAGTGCTCCACTATTATGGACTTGTACCAGACTATGATCAGTGAATATCTACAAATATGCCTTGAGTATCTATATCAATATGAATTTATCAGATCTCAAATTTTAAAAAGTTTGGTATCAGCAAAGGAATCTGGCCATAAAGATCATCATTCTAATAATCAATGATGAATTTAGGGCTGACTTTAGTATGAGCAACAATAAACATGATTTTAAAATACAATATTAATGATGATCATTTTAACCAGGAAAAACTTAGATATTGTGTTGATCCATGAGGCTAGATTAGTGAAGTTCGGCACCAATTAAACTTGCTAATACCTTATAGCTTCGTAGGCAGAAAATGCATCTGTTTGAAAACATTAGTGATAATGTTGTGTCTTGATTGTTTTTGGTTGCTTATTCTTTGCTCTGCGAGCCTTGCTAATTATGCTTGGGTTAGGTTCAAAGAATACAAACATGACTTTAGGTTTGGCTTTGGTAAAAAAAGAAAGAGATTATATACAAAGTACAGAGATGAAATTTACTGATATAAAATTTTTCCAATGTTAGTAACCAATATTAAAGAAACATCCTCTTTATGATTGACAACACATTAAACATCTTAATCCAATGTATTTGAGAAACAACTTCAGTACTCTACTACCAGTTTTGCTTGTTATTTATAAAGTGTAGCAGTAATTGTCAACATCTATCTTTGCTTCAAGCTATCATTCTTGTTATTTCTTAATTTTATGAGGTGGGGATATCCCTAGCTTAAGAATTCCACCTACTACAGTACAGATATTGTCTTTTCCTTTTAAAAGTTATTTTGAATCTTATGCTTTCCTATTAACACCTTTAGTGGACCTGAAAGAATGTCTCGTTTTAACAATTCTGTGTCTATTTTAGATCTGATGCGTTTGCGCAGAGTTGGTCTGAGTGCAAAAGTTGCTGGCAAGAGTCGAGAGAAAAAAGTGGAAATGTTTATCTCTAGATATGATGGTGGAATGTGTTTAGATTTTCATCCAATTGCAACCAACATGTAAGTAACTTGATTTGGCTTCTTTGTGTTTTTTAAGAATGTGTGGTTGATTTATTGTTTATATTTATAATTTACAGCAATTTTTTAATCTGTGTATATAATGATTTCTATGTTTAATAAAGTTTCATGAAAATATTTTTCTTGTTGGTCATTGTTTCTTATTCCAGATATTTGGTTGGTACAGAAGAAGCTTATATTCATAAATGTTCCTGTTCTTACAATGAACAATACCTTGACACTTACATTGGACACTTGGTAAGACTTTTCATTCTTTACAGAAAAAAATACTGAAGATATTCAGTTGTAAATCCTCCATAAATTGATCTTGCAGTTATTGTATTTGGTTGAAAATAATTTCAATTTGAGATCAGTGGAATTTATTATTTTTAATTGTTCATCAAAGTCAAATAAACACAATACATTGCAACATCACTTAACATTTACATTACAGGTTTCACAGAGAACAGCAATGATTTTAATTTGATTTCAGACTTTGAAAAGTCTAGTCTATATTTTGAAATATTTTACTATACTTGATTTAAATATGTTCATTAATTATAGAATAGAGTAAAATGTAATACTTTAAAGAGTTAAAAAGATAAATATATAAATATACATATGATTGCTTCTATTAAGATCTTAGCAGTTAACCTGAAGACCCCACAAAACATGTTTCTAATTGATTGCCTCAGTTTCTAAGAGTGGTCCTCTTGTTTATCAGGTGATATGAATAATTCACATTATTTTGAGTCAATTAAATTGTTTTTTCCTTTTTAAATTTAAGGCTCCTGTATATTGTGTTGTATGGTCTCCGTTTCTGCCAGATGTGTTCCTTAGTTGTGGTGCTGATTGGACTGTCCGTTTGTGGCACCAAGACAGATTGACACCAATTCTTACTTTTTTTTCATCCATTGTAAGTGTTCTCAACATTTTCTTAAGAATTTATATTTAATCTTTATCCTCAGTTGCCTGCCACAGAAAAGTGGTTAGCAATCATGCTCAACCCATGTGTAGAGAGTTTAATCTTCACTGGGTTCCCTATTCCTGTGGTTCTGTGCCAGACTAAGCTAATCTTAGGGAATAGGACTTGCACCATAGCTGATTTAGTTGTGTACTTCCCACTGGCATACAAATTATTTGTGCTCAGGTAAAAGTCAGAATTCTGATTTTCTAGATAGTCTCTTCCCTCTTGGAAGCTTAGCATAACATTTTTGATAGTTTTTGACATTTTGACTCCAGAACCAACATTGAAATTTGTCTTTGATTTGTTGCTTTCAGGTTTTAGATTCCAAATCTGAAGCCTACAAGTCACAAAAATCAGTTCATCTTGCAAGGACAGGAGAAAAAACAGTTTATCGTCTGGTAAGTTACAATGAGGGTGAGGAGAAGAGGAGCTTAAGTCATTATATTTTTTGTGATTCAGAGAAATGAATTTTGTATTTAATGACATGTTTTCTGTTATAACAGTAAGAAAGTAAATCTTGTCTCATTAAAGTATCAAGTTTAATACTAATAATACTATGAAAATAGCAAATATAATAATCTTATTCCTAAATTGTGACATCAAAGCATGTAGATATATGCATTGATACACATAGAACCATTTAGTTTGTTGTGCTTTCCTTTATATAAGGAATTTAAGATTTGTTCTGTGAACATAAAAATTGAAAAAAGACTTTATGACGAGATTTTTTCATCATTAAATCTTTCTGGTATCTAGTAAAGGTCACACACATATTTTCCTTTTGTAATCCATCCCCATTTGCTATATTCTGTCCTCTTAAAAGAACAAGTGTATATTATATATTCAGTACTTTAATGTTCAGACTTTGTCCACATTTCCATCTATTATCTTTTGTTTGGTTGCCCACTTCTCATATCATCTTGCACATCTTGCATTTCCTTGAACCACATGTACCACACAAAAATACTTGATTGCTTCATAGCATGAAGAAATCATAAACCATCTTTAATAGTGCTAAAGTTTCACTATTAATCTGCTGCTTCAGATTTTTTCACTCATTTTTCACAAACAGTATATAACATGAACACATACAACTTCCTCTACTGTTTGACATCAAATGATTCATCTGGTCTGCGTCTGAAGAAAACAGAAGTTGGAACATATCCAGATGTGCCCAAGTACAAATGTTTGTTTAACTCAATACCCTAGCATCATGGAGCAGTCTCTGAAAATTAAATTTTCATAACGTGTGTCTGTGTGTGTCATTATATATATATATATATATATATATGATACACACACAGGTAGCAAATGCAAGAATGCATGTTTTTTAATCATCCAGGTTAGGATTGTTTTTTCAGGCTGAATGTAGTTTTTTAATATAATCTATTACCCTAGTACTCTGTGCAGGTTTTGGTTAATTCTTATATTTTCAAATCTTTTGTAGAAAAATGTTTTTTCAATTGACTGGTCTCCCAGGTCTTCTACTGTATTTGCTTGTGTCAATGAAGAAGGAGTTGAAGTGTGGGACTTGAGTAAAAACATGTAAGTAAAAGAAAAAAAAAGAAAATCTTTTTAAACTCAGGAAATTTTTATCAACCATTAATATTAACAACACTTCTTGCTAAATAACAACATCTTTAGTTAGTGTCTTAATATCAAGTATAAATAAAATTGTAATAATATTTTTTGATTGTAATGTTAATTCATTGACTCACAAGCTATAAATATCTATCTGATGCTGTAAGGCCCAAATAGTTATGTCAGAAGCAGTTCTTGTAGGAGCAGAGTCAAAATTAGTAGTATATTTAGTTATGTCATGTGACCAAAAACTGCCACTTCAGCTAAAAGGAGGAAGCAATGCATATATAAAAGTAATCCTGGAGGCTTTGTCTACCTTCTTTTCCCTGTTTTGCCTGCATTAATGGTACACATGTCAGTCAATTATGAATGACATAGAGGATGTTTCTTGTTTATCCTCTCTTTTTCTCTCCATCTAACATCAGGGCTAAAAACTAAAGAAAAAAAGCTTACTATCTAGGTATTACAGAAAATAGTGGTGATTTAAAAAAATTCTTTTGTTAAAAAAAAATTAAAATTAAACATCATTATTCTGACTTTATATAAAACACAGCAAGTTTGTTTATCTTTTTTAGCTCTAAATTGATGCAACTTTTAAGAAGTTTGAGTTAAGACATAAGTTCAAATTTTCTTTACCAATTTTCATATATAAATGAACACATACACCATAAAGTAGCCACTTTAATTCAATGTTTGAAACTCCAGACAGAATTTTGTGTCTTGTTCACACAGTCTTTCAACATTCGGTCAATGTTTCAATCTGGTGGTCCATTCTTTGTTTACACAATGCTGAAGTGAAGAAAATTTACTTTTACAATTCATATTCTTTCATTGAATCATCAACTCTTGTTTCTCTCTCTCTCTGAAAAGCTTGATAATGGCAAATTGAACTCTTTCTCATTTCTACCTCATCAGCAGAAAAAAGCTTTTCATTTTCTTCATAAAATGCACATCTCTAAATTTTCTGAAATGAAATTGAAATGAATTAAAAGGGTTTCTATATTTTATTATCAAAGCACTGAATTTTCAGGTTTCATAAAATCGAGACGTTCTGAATAAAAGTTTTTACTTTCCACCATAAAAATATAAGTTAATGATGCACTGAATTTTCAGTCGACCAAAAGATTAATCTTGAGATGTTTTTGTTTATCAGATGTAAAATATCATCCTTTGAACTTTTCTACTTCAGACTTGATCCCATCATACACTACCCACCAAAAGATGCCCCCAGAGGACCAACCCCAACACAGATTACTTTTGCCAAAAATTCAGATGTAAGTTCTACGTTTTTCTTTTTCTCTTTAAAATCAAGAAGGATTACAGTGGACTTATTCAAAGTATTGTTGCCTCTCAAACTTGAACCTAAAGGATTAACACTTTTACAAACTAAATCTCAATATGTTTTCCTTGTTTATCACTGGTCAAACCAAGTAAGAAAGAAAATCTGATTGTTTGAAATGTAACTCCAGTTCACCATGTGTCACTCATTAACAATCATCTTTAACTATTTACTCTTGTCAAAAAATGACATTACAGAAAATTGAGACAAAACTTAAAACTCATCCACTACTCAACTTTACTTCTCCATTTATACACTTGATATTCTGTTGAATAAAATTGGTAGGAAATGACATTACAGAAGTAGTGAGTGTACACATTATCTACCCATAGTTAAATGAAATCTACATTATAGGACTATCCTTTGGTTTTTTTTTCAGTATTAGATATTTTGCCATTTTTTAGATTTGAAGTTTATATCATTCAGTCATTCCCAAATAATAAAATGGAACTTTGATTTCAGCAGTCAACCAGAAAATAGTTTTTAAATATTAATTTCCTTTGGGTATTGCAGATTTTACAAGCACTTTTACCTCAAGTCTAAACCTACCAATTAAAAATAAATACTTTTACCTAAGATGCAGCCAAAAAAGGCATTTAAGTTTTAAGGAGCAACTTTCATAAAGAAGAGAGTGGTGATTACTGATGACAATCTTCTTTTATTCAATACTGAGAACAATTTATCTGAAAATTTTAAATTTTAGAGAATAACAATAATTGTTGGAGAACTTTCAGGAAAAGAAAAAGTCAGGCAGCAATGACAGATATATTTTCCATAGTCTTTGTAAGTTTTAAAACATGTAACATTTGTTAACTGCTATGTCATTGAATTACTTAGTTTTATGTTGGTGTATTTTGTCCGAACTTGTAACAAAAAACAACCACCTTTTTAAATAGCAGATGGTTGACATCTCATATTGTTTCTAAAATCATAATCTATACAATGTCAGCAAAAGTGAAAAATCAACTTTAGATTTAATGATGGTTGTAAGATAATGATCAAGAAGAAAGTGGAACTCCATATTTGCCAAGATTTATTTATGGTCAATGCATATCTCTTATGACAAAAGATAGAGAAAATGTAGATATAATTCTAAGAGAAAAGTGATAAAATCTCCCAATTGATGTTGTCCAAATTTTACCTACTGTTAGAAACAATGATTGGCTTTTACAGGTGCTACAGAAATCAATAAAAACAAGAAATCAAAGATTTGAAATCCAGTTTCACTTAATACACTTGAAATGTCAAGGTTTATTTTGTTTGTATGTGTATTTTTATACAATTGAAATGCTTAGTTGAAAGATCAGCATCAAATAATGGCTACATGTTATAGACGTGATTCTTTAGTGATCAAAGCTAATAGAAAAACCTAGTTGCTGATAGCAAACCTGAATAAGAAAGACAAAGTCAAAGCAATTGTTTCATTGCATCTTTTGTTAGCTAAACTTTTAAAGAAAATTTTCTTTTTTATATCTTGTTATTCACCAATATTTTTGAATTAACATCCAAATCTTAGTTGTCGTTATTTCAATGTTTTAACTTTAGTACCCTTTGTAACTGTCAGAGATTTTTAAGTGAACCCTTTATGTTGTTCAGATGGGTTAGTTCTGATTGATTTTTGCCACATCTGGCATTGTCTGTGGTGATTTTAATTTATAAATTCTACTCTGCTTTCTCCACTTCTTCATTGCTTAAATCAGTGGTTGAAATAACAACTTCAGAGAAAAGAGAGAAATTTAACACCTAAGAAAAGTGGAAACATTATGAGGAATCTAAAGAAGATACTGGGCTGAATTTGAATGAAAATTACTTTGACTAAGAAATTCAGATAGAAGCAATTTACTTACCAAATTTGCACTACTCAGTTTATGTGAATATCTATTGTTTATGCCAATAGTTAGCAGGTTATTACTTGATTTAAAATTTTTTTTTCATTGATTGCTTTCTCTCTTGACCGGAATCTAGAATACACTAACTGTAGAAAGGTAAGAACTCCCCAAAAGAAGTTGCCTTTCAGTAGTATCTAAATATGTGATTCTGGTCACTGAAGTGGTCAGGAATTTGGTAATATATTCATGGTTATATTCATGCAATTTTGGCCTTGACTTGGTTTAGATAAGCATTCAGAAAGCTGGTCATGCTAGGTTCTATGTCAAATTTTGATATTCCTTGTACATCTCTGATATTTATATTTTTATTTTATGTGTGAAAAGAAAAATTTGACACTCAATCATATTGAAAGGTAGAGCACTGACATTGTTGTATTTCCCTTTAAATAATTATATACTTGGTAGATGATCTTACAGGTGATCTGGGTTCCTACGTATGTCAAGTGTGTATCTCTGTTATGCTATTTTGAATGGGTTTTCTTCTTTTCCTTTGTTGAACTCCATGTTGAGTGGGATGCACAACAAGTGAATATTTTCTAATTTGATGTGGTTCCTTCTAAATCACCCAGATCATGCATACACATTCTAAAAGTGATATAGATAGACCTATTGTTCAATTCCAGTTTCATTGTTCTTGAGTCAATCAAAGAAATACAAAGTTATCTTTCATTATGATTGAAAATGTATTATCTTCAAGAGTGGCTCCTAAATATGTTAACAAAAATGAAAAAAGAAATGAGAAACAACATTTCATTAACTGAAACTAGAAAAAAAAAAAAGATTTGTTCAGAAACACTCTTGATGACTTCATCTTTCAATCTCAAGAACAAAACTTCTCTTCATCAATCTCTAAATTGAATTGAAATGAGGAGTTCAGAACTCATATATATTCATATACTCTCACCCTCTCTCTGATGGAATCAAAGCCAATCTAATCAAATAAAATGTAACATAACAGAATTTCCATAAAAAAACAAGTCATTGATAGAAATTAATACATTTCCACATTTAACACACTACTACACCTATCTGTAGTAAAAATTAGTTATTCCGTCATCAAAGTACAAACATAAATTCCAAAGCCACTTTTCTTCTTCAACTGAGAAATGTTTGGAGATGATAAAAACTGGTTGCATTTAGAGCCCAATATGCAAAAGTGTAGAGAGATTAGCTCAGACCATTCAAAATCCAATTGTGAACAACAACTGAAATATGCAAACTCTAAAAGAAATCATTTGGCTGATTCAAAAGCTTGTAAAGCTTGAAGAAGAGAAAAGGAAATGATGCACTGAGAAATTCTCATTTCCAGAAGCATGTAAGACTATTGAAACCATCATCTTGACACCTTACTACTCAAGACATAATAAAAAAAGCTCAACACTAATGATCAATGCCTATGTATGCCAAATATTACCAAAACTGAAACTAAATAAACTCTACTCCAATGAATTGAGGTCTATGACAAAATCAGAATCAATTTCTTCAGTAGAACCAGCAACTTTTATAGAATATATTTAGAACAAAACCAAAACAATCAGCATCTTCCCAACAGGGAACTCCTTTTCAAAACCACCAGAAGTCTCCTGATAGAGACTTCCAGGCAAACACCACAGCAGTATCCACACTGATCACCTCCATCTACAGGTGGGGGGGGGATCTTAGTTAATCATCCCAAGGAAGAAGTCTCCAAAGAGGCATGGGTATCCTAAGGAGTAATCTAAGAGCAAATCATGCCAACAATCTATCTAAACAAAAAAAATTAAAGGATATTCTAAAGACTTTGAAAAGAAAAATTCTCTATCCCCAAAACAAACCATCCAATAAAAAGGATAATTTGTGATTGCTTTCTTTAATCATTTCACCTCCCAGCAATGCAATAAAGCTACTAAGACACAAGGGGTTGCTGAGTATGAAAGAAAGAAAACATTAATTACGAAGAGAGAACCATATAAGAACAGGAATTAGGGATCTATGAAATGATTCAATTGAACTGCCATGAGTTAAAGCCAAATATCAATGAATTACTTTTGTTATTACCAGTTTGCTTCTTGCTACTGTTTGCTTACGAGAGACTTTTTTTAAAATTAAATATAATATCAACATAAAAGACTTTGAACTATATATATATATATATATATATATATGATACTGGAAACAGAGTTTCTGGAGGCATATCAATCCTAATCAAGAACAATATATCTTAGAGGAAAATTGAACTTCATAATAATCTTGTAGAGACAACTCTGCACAGAACAGTAAATAGTAAAATACTACAACATTTTTCTTAACCCTTTATTTTAGTTGGTAATTTTAAGTCATAACATTATATGGGGATGTTGGAACACAAAGCAAAAAAACAGAAATTTAATTTATGCCTTTATGAAACGCTTTCTCATTGAATGTGGTAATTTTGTTTCTATCAGATAAGGTTTTTTATAATCTAAACAGTTTGCAAGAACTGTTTAATAGTTAATATTTGTGACATCCTATATTCCCTGAGTTAAACAAATTTTTAACTCTAATGTCTATTGCAGTAGCATCATAAAGCAGTTTACCTTTAAAAATTTAGACACCCTATTTTATTTGGCATTAAATAATTCTAAATGGGTTAATATGTTGTTAAAATCAAATTATTGGTTTATCTATAATTATAGACATATGCCAGACTAAGCTTATGTTAATGATTAACTAACCTAGATACATAGGCTATTTCTAGTGGGTTCAATTTTCATTGGGTGCCTTACATTTTTAGCCCTAAGCCAAGCCATAAAAGTATTTATTGTGAAAGCCAAATTTTACATCAAGGAATTAATGAATATTTTATCAGAATTCCTTTTTCAGAATAATTTTAATTATTATTGTGTATGTTATTTGAAATAATGTCAAATGTTATGTGTGAATATCCACTTGTTCTTTGTTTTGATTCATTTGTAGTGTGTTTATGTTGGTGATGATGAAGGCAATGTAATTGTTCTTCAATTGCAAGGTGTATCAGCCCCTCCAGACCCTGACAAGCAGGTGAGTTATTACCACATAACTTCATGTTATAACAAATATTGTTTCAGTGATTAAAACAGCTGAAACATTATTTAATAATTAATTTAAACTCCAGAAATTGTTAGAAATAATAATTTTTAAAATCTCTAATCAGAATGGTTTCAAGTTGAAAGTTACAGACTCATTTTATCAAATGCAAGCTCTTAAATAAAAAATTAAAAAAAAAAACATTGGTAAGTGACTTTGCTGCAGATGGTTTGATAATTTATCTTTTGAGTTGATGGATCAAGAAAGAAATTAAATATCTGACAAAATGATTGCCGAAATGACAGGTTGCTTGGAGGTGTTTTAAAAAGACAATTTAGCAGTATCTTATTATGTTTAAAAAATATATTGACTGCAGACTGTTGAATATAAAGTTAATGGAACTGAATCCACATCAAAGTAGTGACTACAGAGATTTGGCAAGTACAACTAGAAGGACATTTTCATTGTAAAATAAATTGTTATGCAGGTGGCAAGCAATTTTTATTTTCAAATTTTGTTTGATGCTTCAAAACCACAGGTGGAACATTTCTGTGAAGGTGACAAGAGGCAAAATAGAAGATAACATGGGTTACTTATGAAAATGGGACACATTTTTATATTGGTATTGCAGATTTTACAAATACAAAAATTGTTTAGAGAGAAAAAGTTGAATTGGTTTGGGTTTTTAGAATTAAATATTAACTCACTCAGTTTACAGTCCTCCATTATGTCTATTGACATTTTTTATCCAGAAGTAAAAAAAGATGCCATGTATCATTTTCATCTTGTAAAATTATTTTGATTACCATTAAACTTGTCTAATGTATAAAATGATTTAATTTCCATAAAAAATTAATATTACACACTTATTGCTCATTTAATGAATATAACATGTCAAAATAGTGTCAAGATGTAATACATTGTAAAGATTTTTAGAAATATGTTGCTGAATTTTTTATTTTTTTTATCCTTGAGACATGATTAACAAGTCAACTGTAGTTGTTGTTATCCATCAATAATAAACTAATTTTAGTTATTTAACTAAAATTAGTTTCTTAAGGATTAGTTAAGGCAAATATAATTCTTGTTGCCTTATATTTTCCTAATGCAGTAAATATTTTTCCTGACTTACAATCAATTTCAGATTCCACATAAGGATGAATACAAACAAAAACAATGCTAAATTGGTTAGTGTAATTTATTCAGAATCTGAAGATTTCTTACTTTTTTTTCAATTCCGGTTGATAGGCAACAGAATTCAAATTCTTTTGCTTGTCTCTTTTCTCTCTTTCCTTATTCAGAGATAAATTTTTATTGCTCATTTGTTTTGTTTCTTTTAGTTTGGCATTTTGTCATAGTTTAGATTTACTTCATTTCTCTTTTGACCACTTCTTTCTCTGGGAATTACTCAGCACGCATTGCGTAAAGCCTGTTTTTTGTCTCAGATGCTTGTTTCTACTGCTTACGATAATTTTAGAAACAGTTCATCTATTTACACATTCATCAATTCTTAGTGTGTGTGTGTGTGTATGAAATCACAATCAGGGGTGAAAGAAATGAAAATATAGGAAGGAAGAAAGGCTTAATGAAGTTAATTTTATTGTTTTTTTTTTTTTGTTTTTTATGCGGTTGATAAACTGGAGAGAAAAGGATTGAAAAAGACTCCTTTGATTCTCAAGTATTTATTTGTGCCAAACACAAACCTGAGTTTCAAAAGCATTCAGAAAGGATCAACTTTATCATCAATGTTTAATGAGACCATCTTACTATTCAATGTATTATAAGAAAAGTGCAGTCATAAAAATTGTTACAAATCTGGGCTACCCAGAAATTGTGTGTATTGGTAATGTCAAGTTAGCTGGTGTCCACCCCATTTGCCCAACACTGACATGAAAGTCTTCATCAGATAACCTGGTAATCACTTGTGCAAACACATAATTTCAGATGCTGGATATCATTTTAAATATCAACTTAGTATCATCTGTACATTTTCCTAATCAAATGAAATGGTCTTTCTCAGAAACACTTCTTTGAGGTTTGAAGTCAGGAATGAACATCTAAATCTTTGCCAATAATTCCATAACTGATTTCTTTCTTTGCAAATTGTTTGGTATTAAAGATTTTCCAGAGATATAATTGATTTGGTGATACTAATCTTAAAGATTACAAAGATTTTCCTTTTTTCTGTTAGTAAATAAATTTTCACAAGTTATCAATTTTAAAGACAGGTTATAAAAGAATGGATCTAAAATATGGAATGAGAAAAAAGCCTTCATGTAAATGTTTATTTTGAATTAACAGGTCACATGCCAGTTTCCATATTTGTGCTCATCAATTCCTTCTTCCAAAAAGATATTTTTTATTTTATTTTAATGCTGCCATCTTAAGAGAATAGTGTATCTTTTAGCAACTCATTAAGTTTTGATGATAATATTTAATTGTTGAATAAACAAAGCCATAGAAGTACATGTAACCAACATCAGACTTGTAAATTTGGTACCTGTTTGATTAAAATATCACCACAAGCAATCATTAAATCATTCTAAAGTAGATGATGTTTGACTTCTACAAAATTTATTACCATTGGTCTGTTTACTGAAATGTCAACCGTTGACAAATATCTATTAAGAATTTAGTCAGGGTAAAGATGCAAATCATGTCAGAGTTATTATAAGGAAACTTTTAAAACTAATTACAATTTGTATCCCTTCAACACTAATTAGAATTAATTTTTAATCACTTAAAAATAAGCTGTGAATTGTCTTCTAACAACAAATTTACAATCTGATTATTTGCAAGTTATTTCAATTTAATATTAGAAAATAATCAAAAGAAAAAAGTGGATGCCTGCTTGTATCTAACTCATAAATATTACAGCATGAAATATTTATCAACATTTTAACAAAGTTTTTTTTTTCAGAATGTGAAAGAATTTAGTATTTGTTTAATGAAATATTTTGTGGCCACTTTTCATACAAAAATCTTGTTCTTTACAAAATTGGTCTTTTTTTTCATAATGAAATGCTTTAATAAATAAAGCAAAGGAATTGTGCAGGATTCCCAATACTATCAATATATTCTATAATAATAATAATAAAAAAAATTTTTAAGCAGTGACTCCAAATGGATATTCAATTTATCATTCTTTATCATTCACCCATTTAATCAGAATTTAAGCTGTTGCTGCTGGAAAACATGATTCAAAATAATGTTCTTTATAAAAAGAATTCCTCCATAGTGATCTGATCTTGCCAACAGTTCATACTTGACATTTTATTCTTTGCTTTGAAGTCTTACCAGCAAACAAGAATTCTTTATAAGAATTTTCTCCAAAAATATTTTAAATCAAAAAATATATTCACATCTTTTACTATTTCTTAATACAATATTTGACCTTTAATTACTTTAGAATTGGCAAAGCCCAAACTGTCATATATATCTATAACATATAGGGTGCCTACTACATCATGGTTAGCAAGCTAACTTTGCAGACCAATTAACTATTGTCAGGAGTTTAGTACTAATGAAGTGCCCATTATTTGCTAGACTAAGCTAAGCTTATAAAAATCTCTAAAGTCCTCAAATTGATTTGTGTATTGATTTGACAATTAAGCTTCATATGATTGAAGTATTAGAAGTTTAAGTTTTTCAATCACTGAAAACCTTGTAATTTCTCTATGCTTTTTATTTAAGCACTTTTCTATTTTTTTTTCACAGAAACAAGTGCTGATCCAAATCTTGAATTCTTCACTAGCAAGCCAGCTCAATGCAGGTGAAGAACAGTCAAATCTCTTCAAGTCAAATTCAGACACAATGGCATGAAATTTGTAGGCCAACATTGCATATAACTTGATGAGTTTTCTGCTTCCAAATTTTTTTCTGCAATGTTGCCAAAGCAAAAAAAAAAGACATTACTAGTAGAATCAACATTGCGTCCATTGAAAAACTTATGTTTATCAAATGATTTTTGTCTTTCAATGATACTCACATACAGTTGATGTTTTCTTTTTTTTTTTTTATAAATGTTTTCATTATGAGAAAAGAAGTAGCAAGTTTCACAGGTTCACAAAAAATGGCAAAACAGAATGCAAATCTGTTGCTGTTGTATTTTTTTATAGAAAAGATAGATAGCAGTGTGCTTAATGGCTGAGATAGTTGCCAATTTCCCATCAGTGTTAGATGTCAAAGGTTTCATCTTAGGTAAAAAATAAGGATTTCAAATGCTGATTTTCAAGGTAAGCAAGATTGGTGCAACACAAGACAAGAAAAGAATAACAAAGAATTGCTTAAATGCCATTAAAACTACTAGTCAATGTAATTAATGATATCGAACAAGCAATTTTTTTGTAAAACAAATTAAAATTTTCTTATTCTTGATATACTACTAAAGACAATGCTATCTGAATAATATTATTATTGACCAATTTAATCAAGTTTGTTTTCTGCCTGTGTAGATGAATTTCTTATTTGTGACTCCATTACTGATTTGTTCAGAGTCAAGCCCAATGGAATGAGTGAGGACTGACCAGTGGTTTGAGAGACTTGCTAATCATTGCACTACAAATGCAATTTCTGTTAGTTGGTTTTATCTTGAAAAAATGATCTTAATTTTTATATTGTTTTTGTTTTGTTTTTTTGCTTTTTTAAATAAAATCTCTGTCATAACTGAATTGTTGATTGAGTCAATTTGATAACCCTTTCTTGTCTAAAATTCTGAGAAAGTATTTTCTTCTATGAAATATTTAGATCAGTATCCTAATTTCTATTATTATTATTGCATAATTTCAGACAATATGTTATTTGGCTTTTCTGTGGTGTAAATTGCATTCACTACTCCTTAAGTTTTACCCAGGACCTCTTTTGCCCATTCTATACTCATAAGAACAGTTGTTTCCAACTCACAAATCCAAGGATTAAATTCTTGTAGTGATGCAAAAACCAGAAAAAAAATGACCTTAAATAGTGCAAAAACAAACTGACATGTGCTAATTTTTCAAATAAAAGTCAATGGTAATATGGTCAAATATTTTTTTTTTTAGCATTAGCTCTCATGGTACTTAATTCTACTTTGGTATTATTATCATGGCATTTACACAGGATGGGTTGAGCAAGTTTTAGCCAATCACTGTGTAGTCATTGCAGAGTCTTTGGTATTTTTATAATAAAGTTTCCAATTCTATCAAGTCACAGAACTGCCGAACTCTGGATGTAATGTAGTGTTTGGCTTAATTTAAACATGTAGAAAACCTACCAATACATATGTTGGAGCCACTAAAATGCTGCTGCTTTCATTTCTCACACTTTTCAGTTGGTTTCCTGTGTATCATTTCAACAAAATGAATGAGAATATCATGGAATTACTGATCCTTTCACAGATGCACATATTTACATTGATCATTTATATGCAAATAAATAATTCACATTCAATTTTGTATATACACAGGATTTTATGTGTGCTAGTGAAAATAACAAAACAGGCAAAACGGCATTCACAAATATTCAGTTCTATGCACACAAAATGCCTGCATCCATCTGTATCTACAAGCTCTGTTAATATTACATGGGGGAAAACAATATTCCTGGCATAGCCAATTTCATTTCCTCTACTGACAGATCCCAAAAGAAGAAAGTTTTTCCCAAATTTTTGAACAAAAATTGCAGTTGAAAGTTTTTTGTTGGAATAACTGTACTGAATTTTCATTATGCCAAAGACAGGGTAGTATGAAGGAATGAAAATATGAACTGTGTAATAATAGAAATATCCATTTGCAAATAATATAAGATGTTCCTACACATAGAAGACAATTCATACATGTTTGCAAGCATTACAAACATGCAACAATGAAACATTTACAGTCACTGAGAACTAGTGTGTGTGTACACTCATGAGAGAGGTCTACTACAGAGTACTGATTAACAAGCTAGTTTTGTTTGACAATTTGATTAATATTGGTACTTTATTAGTGTGGCCTTATGCCACAGTATATGAAACACACATTATATATATATATATATATATATATATATATATATATATATATATAAAATAATGTTTTAGCTACCTCCAAATATTTTCTAAACCATGATGACAAAAGGTCCCAAACTTGATAAAGGCAAAATTTTATCATCAAAATGTTTGTTATTATTAAGAGGGAAGACCAAAGTATTTTTGATTATTTTATTAAATTTTTTTAATCATTTCTACCACATTCTAAATTTTCTTGTGTCACCGGTGGGAAAAAGATTAGTATACAAATTTTTAGGGTCTTTTTTGTGTTAAAAACACATTGTTTTAGAAATTCTTGCAAAAATCAAATAATTATTGGATTTTAATGAAATTTTCAGGACTTATTTACAAATGAATGAAATTATTTTTTGCATCTGCTACCCCCACTTAATTTTATGAAATTTTTAGAAATTAAAATTTCACTCTTCATATTTATGTTATTTAAAAGTAGGACTCCTTAGAGAAATTAAATCCTCAATTTGTTTGTCACCATTTACCGAAAATCTGCTCTGAATCATAAAATAAAAATACAATAAAACCAGGACAGCATTTAATTAGAAAAGCTTTTAATTATTTTTATAAATAAGATATATTAAGGACACTATTGTTTTAAGAAAAATTGTCTTTTAATGAATAATGAATTTTTACAAGAATTGTTTTGATTTTTTTTTTTAAATTTTAAGTAGAAATATTTA
Organism: Acanthosepion lycidas; assembly: GCA_963932145.1. Taxonomy (NCBI): domain Eukaryota; kingdom Metazoa; phylum Mollusca; class Cephalopoda; order Sepiida; family Sepiidae; genus Acanthosepion; species Acanthosepion lycidas. The sequence goes on along the minus strand of OZ010572.1, from coordinate 113,138,195 downwards.
AGTTTTAAATCTTTTAAAGTTCTGTATTAATCTTGGCATTTTAAATGATATTATCGAGTGGAAACCATATTTACTAATCATAAATGGAAACGCTTAATATGCATCCTCAAAAACCAATATTTTAAAAAGAATTTTGAATTTTTTGTATGTGTATAAAAATGCCCATTTATATAAATACGGATGACCATAAATGACAGAAAATAAGAGTGATGACTATGGTAAATAGTTAACATTTCTAAAAT
>OZ010572.1:112748597-113131097 GCA_963932145.1 Acanthosepion lycidas | reverse complement strand
AGATTCACGTACATATATATATATATATGTATATATAGATTCACGTACATATATATATATATATATATATATTTTCGACTCTTCTTTTGTATTCGATGTATGAGGGTCAAGCAACTCAGTTCTTAGGGCCCGACAACCAGACACCAGCACATGTGGTTTGTTTACCGTGGTTAAAGTTGTGTGTAGAACCTCCCACTCTTTTTGAAGGGGCGAATACCAAGTGCAATATGTGTCACAAGTTCCTCAAACAACCCTCTGCAGGTTTTGAATTCATAGTTGTCTTTCCCCTAGAACAGTTGCTATCCAATGCTATAGAACCAAGTCTGTCCTGCCATTTACACATAGCTGGAGAGAGAAGAGGATTCATATCTTTACAAAGGGTATTATCATGTAAGTGAACGTAATGGTTTCAACTGGAATTTGAATTTGGCTCTCTGATTCCTCAATCCAAGCTGTTATCCATTACTGCTCCGTGCCTCCCTCATATATATATATATATATATATATATATATATATATATATGGCCTGCTTAGTCGCTTAGATAGTTGTGTAATTGCCACTAATAACAATTGTTAGTGTTCAAACCCAAGTAAATGCCAGGATAATATAATTAGATTTAAAGTTTTCATTTTCCTCTCTCTCAGCCAATATTGATTATCAACTTGGTAGATCATCTGACAGTTGAAGATACACTACCATTACATATAATGCTAACTTCTCATACTTGCACAATAAACATACTTCTAACAGTAGTAATGATCCTATTAATTTATTGGTTAATCCATCTGCTTCTTTACAGACACATGTACACACACAAGCGTATGTGTTGACACATGTGGATGTTTTTCTCTACAAGTGTGTATGCATTTATAGGCAACTACTTATGCATGTATTTGTTGGCAGATGCAGGGCTATGATCACTGCTCTACTGTGACTACTGCCACTACTTGATGTAGTCTTCTGTAGTTGGAAAGCAGACAGAAGCTCCGACAATGTCATGTACCCTACTTCTATACTAGTGTCACAGAAAGCATTCACCTTTGAAACTAGACATGATATTTTGGAACTGGAATTCCATCCTGATATTTTTACTATTTTTACTTTCTTCCCATGACTGTATAAGGTAGTTTATTTATTAGGAGTGTTCAATGTACAATGAGATAATTTAAACTATGCACCCATACCTTTCCGATATATGAAAATATAGATAAAATTATCAGTTTATTTTTCCATTGATTCATAGTAGCCTTTCCAAGTGTCCAACAGGTCCTAGTACTCACACCTGATGGTATATAACAGATTTTTTTCCTTTTTGTGAATCTTAAAAAACAAAAAAGAATAAAATAAAATTTCCACTGGACATCTAAAAATGGTGTTGTTACTTAACATAAAATGATTAGCTTTTTTATGTTTCAAACAAGACTGCTTTTTTACAGTGTTATTTCCTTTTAAAATATATTTCTTGACTGTGTCTAAAAAGGAAACCAAACCATTATGCTTGGTTTTTAATTTGGAGTTTATTGACCTTTAAGAAGTTCACTGACTTTTTTCAAGGACTTTGCTAACTAAGTTCGAATATTTTTTTAAATATTTATTAACGCTAATCTTCTTATATTAGTTTGTTAACCATCACTCAAAGCATTAAAACATTGATTTTAAATATTATAACAACAAAAGCATATGCAGCCAGGTCCTTTGTAGTCTAATGGTAAGTATTGCTATTTCTGATACAGGAGATCAGGATTCAGTATGGAGTAAAAGCAGTGATGGTACATACCATGAATCCATCATAAAAACTCCCAAAACTACAAATTACTACAAAACCAAAACATTAACCTAAAATCTCCAGTCATGCTCTTAGATAGCATCATCAGATAAAGGTTTTCATATGGATGTCATGCATGACACCAAACACATTCAGAAATATCAGAACTGTTAGCTGCATACAATTGCTTTCTCACATCAATGGTTAAAAATGTCTTTGAGCGAATTAAACCTGTAAGTTTTAGTGAGGACCAGTCTTCTTTGAACCTTGTGGATTGGTGCTACAGAGTCCCAAACAAAGAACTGTACCTAATAGCAGACAGAAACCACATCACTTGAGGACTTTCAACAGTAGCCGCAATTAAAATGAATATCACATGTAACTTAAAGAGAAAATAATGACATAATCAGGATGTTGACATTCCATACTACTACAAAAGATACTACAAACAAATGATTTGGACGGAAGACCCGATTGGTGCTGGAAAGAGTGATAACAGTGACATTGAGAAATCTATTTTCCTGTAAAATTGTTTTAAAGAGAAAGACTTTATAAATTTCACCTGAAAGTAGCTCTGGCTGCTCAAACAATAAATGCTGAATGCTTCCTTATAAGGAAACAGCTAATACTACCATTACTGGGAAGGTGCATTCAATTCTACATTGCCAAACGGTTGTTGTGAATGCTGCAAATCTTTGTGCCTTGAGGAGATAAATCCAGGATGACATAAAAAGTGTTTGTTCATGTTTTCTTCTACAAGCTGATATAGTGATTTTTTTTATTTTGTTTTTTAAACCTAACACCACAATTTCTAGATAATCAAGTCTGAAAGATGATGGTAATTTTTGCTTCAAATTAGTTTCAAAAGTAAAAGAACTGAAAATGTCTTGAGCAGATAAACAGAGAAATGAGTATTAGATATTAATAGATGAAGCTAACAGACAAAAATGTTGCTATTTCAAATAGCTCAGTATGTAGAATATGTAGCTCAGTGTGTAGAGCATTAAACTGAAGACCTAAAAATCCCCAATTCACTCACAGGTTTTAATAATGATATTAAATAATATTTTATGTGAATAATATTAGAGTAGATAATTGAGTTTGAAACACTTTTTCTGGTTATCCTTGCCATTTTAAATTAATTAAGTTTCAAATAACAAAGCCATGGTGCCTAATTTGCTTGAAATAGAGAAATGTTTTTTTTTTCAAAATACAAATAAAGGCTATTTTGTTTATTAAATTAATTTTCAAAATTATTATTTTTCAAATAAAAATAATATAGAAGGAAATCTTTACTCAGGTGTGATCACTTCCTCATTCTTAGCAATCAAGACTTGTAGATTACTACTATGGCTTTGTGTTAAATCTAAGGAAACCTTACTATATGCTCAGATTAATAAATGTATTTGATGATAAAGAATCACTGTTAAAACCTATTTGGGGTGTATAAGAATAAAGTGATTTTCCTCTTGTAATTTGGTTTCACACAGAGATACAAGCATTTTATAAGAATTATTTTAATAAACAGATGAACCAAAATATTATGCCCAATGGCATGTGGAAAGAACAATAGCAGCTATCTTGTAACAATTGTGCATATTAACACAAGTTGGATGCTGGAGTTACAGACAAGATGTAAGATTTGAGTGACTTTGGTAAAGGACAAAAGGCTATGTCCAGAAGAAAAGGTCAGAACATTTCTCAAATGGCACAGATTGTGGGGTGTTCATGTTCAGTTGTAGTGAGTATACTTTCAGTAGTGGTTTAAGGAGGGAAAAATCACTAACTGCTAACAAAGCATCAGGTAATCAAGACTATCAATGTAAGAAGTGAATGAAACTTTTCCTGTCAAGTACAAGCCAACAGAGGGGCTACTGTGTCACAAATTGCAGATAAAGGTGAAGGAAGAAATGTGTTCCAACAAACCTGCTAGTCAGAGCAACTACACTAACCCATATTCATCACCAGAAGCATCAAAAAGAGACCTTATATTAATGGAATAAGGTTACCTGATTCAATGAGTCTCCCTTTCTCCTAAATAAAGTGGATATGTATGCATCATTATTCTAGAAAAAAACAATGATGCACTATGGGGAAAATAACAAGATAGTGGAAGCAGTAAGATGGTGTGTGTAATCTTCAGCTTGGAAACACTGGGTCCTAACATTCATGTGGAAGGTACATTGTTGTAAATCTACCTTGACATGACAAAAGTGGAATCTTTTAGCAGGAAAATGCACCCTGTTACACTGTACAAGACATGTAGAAGTGGTTTCAGGGACATGAACAAAACCCCTAACTTTGATCCCCTGACTACCAAATGCTGCAGATCTCAATCCTATGGAGGAATTATGGGATATGTTGAACCAATAAGCTTGATAGGCTAGATTTCAACCATTGTAAAGTCCATGCCTGACTGAGAAAGAAATGTTTTGCCGGCACATGCAGGATCAAACATTATTAGGCACATAGTCATAATATTTTGGCATATCAGTATATATAATAGTATTTTATATGAACAGTATCTTAATATATAATTGATTTTGTAACTTTTTTCGAGGACAATATTTATCATTGCCACTTCAGATTATTTTACCTATTATTATACAGCTTATTTTGTGGTGATAAGTTCAGTCTTTGGGCCGGGCAGTGAAATTCATATACTTTGGTTCAATAGAATGAGTAGAAGTATATTACAAGGACAAATAATCTAAAAAGAATATTAAATATTTTGTAAAATGATTAAAATAGGAACAATAATCCCATGAACTGAATAATGAGTTTAATTCAAAGTTCTCAAATATGAAAAACACCTGAAGAAATGGCCAAAATGTTGTGACTAATAACCAAGAAGAGGATTTCTGTTTTAATTAGTTTATAATAAAAATAGATATTCAGTATTTTCAGCTTTCACTTCATGTGAGTGAAATGTCCAATTTGTATTCCTCCTTATCTCTCTTCACCTCCTTGAAAACTTTTGTTATTTTTCTAAATATACCTGCAGACTGTGTTGGATAAATTGTAGTCTAGATTACGTAAAAATGAAAATAACACTGACATCTCATATATATATATATATATATATATATATATATATATATATATATATATATATATATACACACACACACACACACAAATTCCACAAAAAAAACTTGAAAAACTGAAGAGTAATTTATTCCATAAAAATCACCATTGGCTTCAACCATGGCTACCAGACGACTTTGGACTCTCCTGCAACTCTTCTGGACAGTCTCCTTGTTCAAGTTTGTGAATGCTGCCATAATCCTTGCCTTCAGTTCATCTTTGGTGTTACTTAGGAGTTTTGTTGATCTCTCGCTCAACTGTGCCCCACACTTAAGAGGGTTGCAGTCTGAGGAGGTTGGTGGCCAGATGTAAGGGATAATGTGGTTGCAGAAATTGTCTGACAGCCATAACTGGGTTCGCCTGCTTGTGTGGCATGGTGCAGAGTGCAGTTGTGAGACTGTGGTGAACATTTACATAGAAGCAAGCGAGTCAGACTGGCTTGTATCTGGTGCAAAGGAAAATAAGTTCTTTAACTCAATATACGACATGTAGTACTGGCATTTTTTTCCTTGAAAATGGCATGAATCTACCCTCTCCACTTTAGATTATTCCAGAAGTGTAATATTCTGTAGTTCAACCAATATAGTAATTGGGGTGTATGTTTGTGGTTCCGGTGTGCCTATGCACCCATTGGGAATGGCATAGTAGAAAGAAGTCACTGAAGCATCAAAACCATTGTGGCTAGAAAGCAGTGCTCTATACTGGAGGTATTCTACTGATATAACGTCATGCATAAAGATAACTACTTGCCTACTACGGCACCAGTTGATGTGCTTCATAGATACCATACCCAAATATGGAGCATCGAGGTCATGCTCATAACCCCCACTCCCACTGAACTCAGGATACTCGAGGAGCATATGAAATGGGAGACATTGTTTGGGTAAAAACCTCTCACAGGAGGTGTACAACTAAGTTTAGAATAGTCCATGTGACTCAGGTTAAGTCCACAGTCAGTACACATTGATGGAGTTCCACATCATTGTGAAGGACCTACATCCCTTGATGTAATCAGTCCCAACGTCTGGACATGACAGCAATTCTGAAGAGAGTGAGCGGTTAGTAAATTTGAGATCAACCTCACTAGGAGAACCTAATCACTCCACCAATAATGAATACTTTGAAGACGAAATAACCTCACAGGACGACTCCCCAACTATCAGCAGCCAAAATACTAATGCAGTCCATCCTGCTAGTTCCCATTGTAGCAGTTCATCTCGTGTTGGAGGAATACACGGTAAAAGAGACCTGCTCCCACTTATTTTTGTGATCAGGAGATCAGTGTGGTGAACAATTACATAGAAGCAAATGAATCAGACTGGCTTGTATCTGGTGCAAAGGAAAATAAGTTCCTTACCTCAATACATGACATGTAGCAGTGGCATTTTATTCCTTGAAAATGGCATGAATCTACTCTCTCCACTTTAGAATATTCCAGAAATGTATATTCTGTAACGTTGGCTTTGCATAGTTCAACCAATAGGAATTCGCATGCCGATTGGTCGGACTGGGTAACTGAGGACAAAGCAAAGAAAGCTAATTGGTCAGTTGGCTGTGGTGTCTGTATGATAAAAGAGGGCTGAAGCATTGAGACACAGAGCAATTTTTATATTGGTGACATGTGCGGGAAGTCAAGAATGGCGGATTGGGAAAGAAGTATTTGGCGTTTTACGAGTGACATCTGTGGCCCTCACCAGCAAATTCAGGAGTTCTCAGATCAGAGTGAGTTTTCAGAACTGCCATACTTTCATAATCACCATTAAACTCATCCAACTCTCTTTATTGGAGCTTCTGGCATGAATGCCAAGCAGTACAGCATGCCGTTTCCACGGTGCACTTTTTCTCACAGATGATGCCCAACTGACCCTACTATACTGTGCAGTTGAACAAAATCAAAAACAATGCACATGTGTGAAATTAAAAATATAAAATGTTGAAAATTTACCCATCATACCCTGTATATGATAGAAAAATTATCCTCAAATTGATCTTGTGATCAAAAAGAAATTATTTCTCATTTCTTGAATTACCTCTTAAGTCTGTAGTAAGAGGGAGAGAGAGAGAGAGAGAGAGACCTGTGCAACATTACACCCTACTACTCTATTTGGTGTTTGAAATTGCTGTATATTTTCCATCAAGGTCAGAACTTGAGTAAAATGTGATATTTCAAGTACTGATTTTCAAGGCAGACATACTTTCTCCATTTAGAAGACTGATGAGACAATCTTCCTAACCTAACCTGATACATGACAAATTCATTTGAATAATGTATCTATTGTTTGATTACTTGTTATTACAGTGTTAAGTCATAACTTTTTTTTGTTAATAACCAAAGAGACATATTTGTTTATATACATTATAACTGGATGTTAATCTTTTCTGATCAAACAGCAAACTCATGAAGAGCATGCATAATGTATTCTCACTTCTTATATTCCTATATTATTTCCAAAGATATGTTTAAAGGTCACATGGATTGACCAAGAAGAAAGAAAGTTTCCATTGTCAATAATGAACACTTATTTCACATAGGCACTTTAGTATCAGTTAAGATTCAGTAAAAGAACAGATAATCTAGTAAATTCTAATTTGTTTAAATAGAATCATTTTATGAGAAAATGATTTCTTTTGATTTGTTAATATAAATTTGATATGTAAACAAATGCCAAATGAATTAATTAGAAACATTTGATTCCATAAATTCTCCAAAATATCAAACCAGTAGAATTTATATTCTTTTTAATCATTTCATCCCAATCAAAGTGATAATATCACTAAGACACAAAGGGTTGCTGAAAGTGAAAGAAAATGAGAACACCTTAGTGAGGAGAAAGGACAATAAAAGAACAAAATTCAGGATGACAGAAAATGGCAACTGACATTGCATTTAAATTTTTGAAGATCATAGATGGCAGTGAAACAAGAAACAGAGAGAGTTCTACAAGTGAGGAAAGAAACTATTAGAATAGAACATATGATTATATCTAGTTATTTCAACAGTAAAACAATGAGACCTAGTTGCCAATCTAGTAGTATGCTTAAATTCATGTGGTTGAGGTACCAAGTAGGTAAACTCATTAGAACAATTGCCACAAAAATATTTGTAGAAAAGACACAGGAAAGCCATGTCACAGCAGTCCGAAAGTAACTGAAGTCAAGATGTCAGGTTAAGACTGATGACATTACAGAGCCCCCTTTGAATTTTGTCAAGAATATCAAGATATATAGTAGATTCATCCAACCAGAAATAGCAGCAATATTCAATGCACAGATGAATGGTAGATTTATAAATGTATTTATTAAAAGAATTCAATAATAACTGAATAACAGTTACAATAAACTTGAGACATGTTTCTTAGTATGACTTCAATCCTCTTTGTGGAGTGATGTTTGAATGGAAGATTGTCTTATATTAAAGGACGTTTGCATGTGCCCACTTTTTCATCATGCTAATGACAAGATGACATCAAAACAACTGGCAGAGGAACATGGAAAAGTTGATGTTTGTGACTTTCATTTATGAATATGAACTGACACCAGTAATTGCTAAGATATATCTTAAACCATTTCAGTAACCATTTTTTCTGATGCATTAATCATTAGGCAACTTAACCAGTTCAAGAATGTAGATATTACTTATTCTCAAAGCTTAGAAGTTAAACAAACCAACAATGATAGGGTTGCCTACTTCAGTACAATAACTAGCAATCTTGTCTTCCATTAATCCATTAGTATAGTGAATTTAATCTTATGGCTGCCCCAATACTAAATCCTTGTGTCAAACAAAGCTAAGCTTATTAAATAAAAAATGTGCACTTGCAATATAGGAATGATTAGTAAGCTTGTCTAGCTAGTTTAATGAAGTTGATCGTTACTACATACCCCATTACAATGGCCTTGTGCCCAACTAAGCTAAGCATAGTAAATAACCAAAACTGTCTGCTATGGTGGATGATGTAATTACATACTTCTTACTAGTGCCATAGGTGGGCCAATTTTTTTCCTGAAGGGCTGCATGACTGTTGACCCAGTGTAAAGTGGGTTTGGTTTGGTTTGGTTTGGTTTACATCATATCAACCCCAATGGGTTATTTAATGCCAACAAAGTTTTCATTGCTGGTAATATTTTGTTTTGTCAAAAATCTATTTCTGGTAATATTTTTTTTTTCAAAAATGTGTTGCTGTAATAATTTTTTTCAAAAAACTATTGCTAGTAATATTTTTTTCCTCAAAAATGTATAGCTGGTAATAATTTTTTTTCTTCAAAAATTTATTGCAGGAAATAATGTTTTTTTACAAAGTATTTCTGGTATTAAAACCTGTTTTTACACTTTCATAGTGTTTTTACCCCAGTTTCGAGGTTAACTATTTACCCATAGCTGGGACCCTAATAGGTGCTACCACTCTGGGTCAGGGCAGACCTGGGAACACCAGCAATTAAAAGGTGCTGTTGGATGTGGTTTATCATCTTATCCAGGATGGTATAAAGTGGGCCACATCACAATAACAACACAAGTTTTATAGCAACAATATAAATAACAATCATCTATGCACATGTTATTTGTACATTTATTTGCTTATTAGAGTCATTTTGTCAAAAAAAGTAGTTTAATATTTAATACATTTGTTACTATTAATGAGATTTGTACATCTTATCAGAGAAAAATATTTTACAATAAGAAATTCTTGATAAATCTTTATACATTTATAGCAAAGTGCAGAAATGATATCTGATGTACACACAGGCACTATGCCAATAATTGAATACTGACATTGACAAAGTGTATGACATAATGATCCAGGCACCCCTGTGATATGTTGTTTATGTAGAAAGGAAACACTGAGAGCTGGGGAACACTATTAAATATATATGGTTCACATCTTTGTTGTCTTTATCCCTGTTTTGAATAGATTACTATTTTATGCAACATGGAACCAAAAATACCAAAAAATATTAGTGGATATTTTTAAAATGTTTGTTGAGCTCTCGTAGGCTACATAAAATCATCAGGCAGGCAACATGTGACCCACACATCATAGTTTGCCCACTCCTGATCTAGGATTCTGAATACTGATTTTCAAAGTAGGCAAGCTCTTCTAAATTGAAAGTTTGTTATAACAATACTCTACAATGCCCACATTTGTCATATGGAATATGAAAGGCTTAGTAATATCCAGATCTATAATGACTGCTATCAAAATAGAATCCTACAAATATCCTTTGGTATTTTACCAGTGAAAGCTTCCCAGCTAATCATTTCTGCTAACTTATGACTTTCTACTTTATTTTATTTTCAGTTACCCACAGAACTAATTTTACATTACTTACCATCATCTCAGCACTAAATCTTTAAATGACAATTAACTGGTAGAGGATTGAAAACAGACTAAAAGAACAATAAATCAATTTAATAATTGACGCCCCAATGGTTACAGCACTAGGCTAAGAGCTATCACCTTCATAATAATCAGTTTGAACTAATGTTGACTAATTTCTGTTATCAGATGTTACAAGGAATTATCATGCTATAATCAGATTATTACCTATTTTTTGAAGTTCTAAGTATCATCATTATTCTACCCATTTTGAGACTTATTTTCATATTGTCAGGAATCCTGGGATTCATCATTATCATTGTTTTATTAGGTTTTATTCTCTGATTTTACTCAGATGTATAATTCATCCAGTAAGAAAAGATTCTACTATAGATGCTTCTAGATTTGAGTCCAGAACTATAATAAGATAATATTCCCTGCTTTCTCTCCCACACTAGACAAATTATATACCTGCAAAAGGCTAAATCAATCAAAACCAATATAAAACCAGTACGAATAAGGATATTAGCCCAAACAGCTGGTATCTTCATTTTGGTTGTTTTATTTCAATATTTTTGCAGATATATTCTCTAGCCTTTCTCAGGTAATTATTACATCTGGTAACTTGAAAAAGTTGTAATTTTTTACTTTTGCCTTTTCTCGTTTAACTGAAGTGGTTAAAGCAATATCCATACAAATCAGTATCCCAAAATGTGGGATATGAGTTCAAGTCTTGTTGGAAGCTACTTTCTGATTTTATGCTGTTTGCTCTAATGGTCAAAGAGTTTATTAACTCAAAGTACTCTGATAAAAAAACAACAATAATAAGATGCAGTACTGCTAATAATAAAATAATAATGGTAAGAACACTATAATTCAATAAAATAAAGAAAACAAAGAAAGGAAAAGTGTGAAGTAGCTTCTGAAAATTATATACATCTGAGGAAGGCCAAAGAATATATCTGTTGAAATATTATGGTTAAAAACTGCAAAAGCTATTCATCCAAAAATGTGTGAAATAATCAACATCTTATGTAATACTTTACTTATCAAGAAAGGATAGACAAAACCATCCTTGCTTGTTATAATTGGTAAAAAAACTAAGGAAGATGTTTACTAGTAAAATGCCAAAAAATAGTTAAAAGCAATTTACCTGCTTTTATTGAAATATACAAATGGTTGCTCTATAATGATTATATAACATCAAACAGGTTGATTCTAATTGTCATTAATCATACATCCAAAGTGTTTTTAAATAGTAAATGCTTTTGAATAACTGATATGTCAAAATGAGGCTGACAGAGTACCATATATTGTCCAAGGATGACCTGGAACTGTGCAAAAGTATTTTATATATCTGACCATCTTTTTATTACCTGTACAATTAATGAATTTCCATAGATAAGGAAATGAAATAATTGCGTATATATAAAACAAATTTCTACTTTAAAATCAATCTAGTTTAGTCCTCAATGAATGCTCTATGGTTTGGGCTTTGTGCTAGACTAAGCTAAGCTTAGTAAATATTTTGGGCACTGCTATGATTAGTAAACTAGTGTCACAAACAATTGCTACTGTAGTGAGCTTGATCCTCACAGGATGCTCTACCAATATGGATATACCAAAATAAGCAAAGCTTAGTGAATCACTAAAAACTTCTGTTGTAGTGCAATGATTAGCAAGCTAGCTTTGCCAACTATTTTCAAATATAATGAGTTCAATCCTCACAGCCTAATTTGACAAATGAGTTTCAACTTTACAAATTTACAACTGTAAGTATCAGTAAAGTTCCAAATACAATTAAGAGCTCAGCATTTAAGATTAGTGGAGGTAACCACCAAAAGGCAGAAATAATACAAAACATATCATTACTTTCAACATTACACGCATAAGTTCCTTCCTACAGGAAGGAACTTATTGCTTGAAAACTAAATTAAAATATTATCTGGAGACTAAAATTGTTTAATGTGTATTTGCAAGTGTTAACTTTATCATTCCATTTGATCATAAGAGAGTTAAGCTAATTTAAAATGTAACTTTAAAATTTGTCTATAAATCTGACTCATACACAAACTGAAATAATAATATTGCTGTTAGTGTCCATCAATTGAATCTAAGGTTATGACTGAAAAGCCCTTTAATTGGTTTGGTTTGATTTACAACATTAACCTCAATGGGTTACTTAATGCCGACAAGATTTTTATTGCTGGTAATAATTTAAAATCTGTTTTTACACTTTCATACTGTTTTTACCCCAGTTTGGGGGTTAACTATTTGATCATAGCTAGGACCCTAATAGGTGCTACCACACCAGGTCAGGGTGGACCTGCGAACACCAGCAATTAAGAGGTGGTTCCACACTCCTCAAAACCTCCTGATCAGAGGCCTTGGTGTTGGATGTAATTTATCGTCATACCCAGGATGCATAGTAGTTTATCATCATACCCCTTTAATAGGTGATATTTCTCAAAAGACTAACGTGAATGTCAACTGGTTGCCATCCTTCAAATTGACAATATCTACTTATATGAAATTTTTAAGATCAATCAAGCTGTAAATAGGTAATAAATTCCAACAGACTTGTTGATATTGATCCAAATAAGATACTAAAGTCAAAGAAATTTTTCTGAGTGGTTCTTCTTGGCTCATTCCAAGCCTATCACCGCTTTTTCTGTATTTGTCCAGAACTGCTAGTAACAATTTGTTGTTGGCATTTGGAGCTTATGTTATCAACTGTGAAACATTGATAATCCTCCAGAAGCAGCAACAGCAGATGGTACTGGCGTTTTTCTCTCTCTCCCTGCCACTGTATTGTGACTGGATGGAGCAGCTATTACTTTTGTTTCCATGAGAGAAACATTTTTTGTACTTAGATCCCTTATATGTAGGTAAATAAATTCAGCAACCAGTGCCAACCAATTCCTCAAATGTTTATTGGGGAGCTGATTTTAAATAAGAGGGACAAAAAGGAAATTAAAACAACAAAACACTTGCTCAAAGTGTGGGATAAGAGGATAAAAAATTCTGGTTATTTGGACTGGTTGTGTTAGTTTACAGTTGTGGAATTTAGAACTTCAGCTGGATTTGAATTTACCCTTCCACAATCATGAATTGAAAGAATATTTGTAATATAATTGGTTTATAATAATGGATTGATGCTGTCTCTGTCATTATAAAGGTTGCACAGATTCTAATTCTAACCTAACAGGAGGATTCTTCCTAACATAAAGAGATGGCATAGAATATATAGAGAATTGTAAATACAAGGTAGAATGTAAATTCCAGAAATTCTGATGAACATTTTCATTCTTGTAGTTTTAGTCAGGTCACAGCATCTCAATTAGTTAATTCTGTCTTCCTAGTGTTGACAGAAGTTTTGAAATGAAGTAATGTTTTTATTCCATTGATTATTCAGGATATCTTTGTTATTTTGAGGACAATATTTCTGATATGTTCTTTAGCCTTTCTAATACCACAGAAACCTCTAAGATGAAATAGTCATTTATCCATGACATTTTTTTGTCAGTGGTCAGTGTCCCAACTCAGCCAGAATTTTGAATATTGATTTTCAAGGCAAGTAGGCTTCAAGCACTTGGAAGATTGGAGCAACACAATCTATTCTCCCCTTTTTGGCAGACTAAAATATATTTAGTAAATATCTCTAGTGTGACACATTTACCTCAAAGCCATGATAAATGATTATGGCTACTTAAAACAAGTCATCTATATTTATTCTAATTTCCCTATCATTTATACAGTAGTGTAAATAATTAAATACATATTGAAAACTAGTTACCAACAGGCAAGTGCTTTGTATACAAGTCTATGCATTTGCACATGTGATTGAATGATCATGAGTGAAAACAAATGATAGATTGAACAAAGATAAGGGATAACAGAATGTAAAACAAGACATTCAGATGAGGTACCAACTCTAGAGCAATGGTTACAAAAAAAATTAAGGTTGCATTATCTAGTATAGTAGTGGGTTTGTTCATCATGGGTTCCCAACTGAAATTGTGGTTTTATGTCAGATTAAGTTTAGTAAATATTTTAGGTGTTTTACTATAAGGTAATAGTGAGCTTATCCAGCAGCTCATCACTGACATGTAGTAGGTTTGATATTAGAGCATCTCATCAAGGAGCAATGGTCAGCAAGATAGTCTAGCAATGCCTTACTACTGCATAGTGAATTTCATCCTTATTGAGTGATAGACACTTCTTGCATTATAGCAGGCTAAGCAAAGCTTAATAAATGCACACAAACTCAAGTAGATAATTTTTTTTTAAACTTTATCACTAGATATTTTTATAGAATGATAATTTTAATAAATTTTCAAACTTTTTCCTTTCTGATATAACATCTGATATTTTAAGATTATCTCTCTTTAGTATTGATCTACTCTTGATGCAGTGACCAATGTAAACAATGATTCAAATGTTCTTTTGTTTTTCAGAATTATGAAATTATTTTTATTTTTCTGTGTTTTGTTTTCAATGCAGGTGTAACTGTGTCATAGTCAAGAGCCTGTATTGCAACTGAGTTAGTTACCTATTTCTTACTAGTGTCAATGGTTAGTGTTCTAGCCAGGTTAAAAGTCAAAATTTTCAAATGATCAGCATTTGACAAATTAATATATTACATCTTCTTACACTTGTTTCTATCTAGCCTTTTACTATAATAAGCTAAACTTAGTAAATATTTACCCTAAAATATTACCTTATACAGATCAGAAATTTGGGAGATAAAAAATTAAAACTAAAGATAATGACAATTTAAAAATCTTGTCAAGAGTTCAGAATTTGATTATTTAAACTAGTATACTCAACTTTGTTATTTTGATCATTATGCTTTAAATGTTGGGCTCTCTAGGCTTCCACAAATGATGATTACATTTCATAATCTTTAATATTTTCTCTTGTCTCCATTTTCTTACTGATTTGAATAACAAATTGTGTTATGCACCACTCTATCATACACGAAAGCACACAGCTGATAATGAGAACAAAATAACAAACATGAGGATACTAGTCCAAATTTTATCAAAAGGTTTCCTTTATTCTAATTGAATATTTGATATACATCAAATCATAGGAGTAAGCTACTGGATATAAAGTGAGGGATTTGTTTATGTTTGAAACAGAAATTGACCTGTCTTTGTAGATGTTAAATATGGTAGCTGAATATTCTAAATAGAAAAGTCAGCTATGAATTTTCTATTTAGGACATTCATAACTGATGCTGACACTTAATCTTGCAAAAGATAAACACTTGGAATTTTGTATTCACTTGCTTTGATTTAGAATTCAGTTGTAGATTTAGTTGTGTAAATCTCTTGTCTCATTTCATTATCATCATCCTTATCTAGCGACCAAAGTTGAGTCTTGCCAGCACATTTGCAAATGACTCAATTCAACAACAGAGCTGTAAGATCAATCATGTTGATTATTAACTCCCATGGGGCTGTGAATGGAAAAGAAATGTAACTTTTTATTCAGATTGAACACTGCTTTGTTTATTTACTGATGTTCTTATTGCCTCACAATAGGATAATTGCTAGGTTTGTCATGTGGTTAAGATAGGTGCATATTGTCAAATGATAATTTGGTGATACCATTCGATCACTGTAGACTGAATCATTGTTGCTTTGATTGCAACTTTGCAGATCTTAATAAAATTCTAAGTATATAGTGAATGAAATATAAGATAAAGAACGAATAGGATATGGTTATCAGTCTAATATGTTTCACTTTTATTAAAATTTCATCAGAGAATGAGATATGGAGAAAAAGAAGAAATTCTGGTATTTTTTCTTTTGTTTAGTTTGATTTTCATTGGTTAATCATGTTTCATGCACTTTCAACTTTTTGAACCAATGTTAGTATAATTTGTGGCATTTGAAATTCAAGGAGAGAGGACACATCCATCCAAAGTTTCAAGAAATTAATGGATTCCAAGTTTATTTGAAAAATCATGAATATTGCTTTGTGTATGTAAGAGTATAATAATCCTAGTTTGCCTATGTGTGATTCAAATGGTAGTGCATATTCTTAAGTGTGTGTGTGTGTGTGTGTATAGTAGACATTATGTTTGTTGGTTTTTCACATTGATTTGGGAATGTTTTCATGCACATACTATTTGTTTTAGATAAATATGTTAAATTCTTTAATAATAAAGATTGGTGATGTAATGTTTTTTATGTGTATTTATAGTTGGTAATATTGTTATTAGTAGGCCCTGAAAGTACCTTCTTAAAACAAAAATTGTTCTTTTTTAATTAGGGCGTCATTAGTAAAATCAAAGTTATGAACAGTTTCGTTCCTGTGTATTATGGGAGAGTTTGAATAGTTGCTTAAATGTAAATTTTTTATGTTCATAGATACAGGTTTTTAGATCACATGATTCTCTCTGACAAATTCTTTTATATTGTAAACAATTTATTTGATAAGTACTGGCATTTGAATTGGTGCTGGATTTATTTTTCTTCCTAATTATATCTCCAACTGTTTTGGATGTGGTGGTAAAGATCCTTGTATTAGGAATAACTAATTTATTTACAAATTTAGTAGAAAGAGTGTTAGAAGGTAGAATTATGAATTTTGTGTTGTTATTGTTGTTAGACATGCTATTGGCGGTGTCTAGTTTTTTAGTTTGGGATTTTTAAGCTCATTTTGATAAACATTTCCTATTTATTCCTTATCTTATCATTCTGTCACATTCTGATCCATATTTGATGAATTAAATATATAAACAAAATTAGGATAATAGGAAAGGAGATATGTTTTCTCTACCTTTGTGTTGCATAGAGCCCACAAAAAAAAATCCTGTTATATCTTTGGGTTTTGATGTAATGAAAACTATAGTACAGATTTTCTCTTCTGTTTTTATCTTTAGTAAACAGAGTGACTTGAAGACAGTTTAATACAAAGCCTTAACATGTCCACATTTCTAAAATGAAGCATTTTATTTATTATTAATTCCAGACTAATTTATCTTTCTTATTTTTATTGCATTTTTATAACACTCAGGTCATTTTAAATTCAATGACTGGTCAATCAGCAGGAATTGGAAAATAAAGAATTACCTTCTGACAAGATTTGAACTTATATCCTGTATCTTTGTCAAACAAATATCTCAACTTACAAGATGTGAGTTCAAATCTCTTTGCAGGCTACTTCTTTATTTCTGATCCGTGTTGTTTATTTAATGGTCATAGAATATAAAACAACCTTAGCACTGCAATGAAATAATGCAGCAAAAATAAGGAAAGTTAAAGTAGTCTAAGATTTATATTAACAAAGTAAAGCATTTTAATAAGCATATTTCAGATACAGGTACAAAAGTCAATATACAAGTATTTTTAACTGAGATCCTTCAACTGTATGAATACACAACATGTAAATATAGTATCTTTTTCATAATTTAAATGGAGCTGCTTTTTTTCTAGCATGCCACAGTGCAAATGAAATCTGTCTAGAAAATATCCAGCCATTTTGAATGTCTTCCAAAGTTACATCAATTCTGCACAAGCCAATTGTGTAGAATTAATGTAACTTGGTAACCAATCAAAGTGAACATACTGTGCATGTGTGTACACTCTCCTATAGGGTTACTCAACTGACAGTGAGATGCCATTAAGAGAGCTTATGTATTGTGTGATTGTTGCATTTATAATGAATATGAATTAAGTTTGGCTTAAAGCTTGGATACTTATCCATGGAAACTAAATTTAAATTAAGTAACTCAAACATGTGATGGAGAGAGAATGATTTATTTGAATTGCTTCATTCTTCAAGTTGCTTCCCAGTGAAAGATGGCTGCTCAGCACTTCTAGGTAAGGTTGTCCGTTCCTAGGTAGGAGTGTCCAAGGGAGAAACTTGTGAAAATTAGCATTTGAATAATTAAAGAGAAATGATTCAATATGTGAAGCCAGATAAAAGTTTGGAACAGTCACTTCAAGTTTGGTCAAAAATCTGTTGAAACTGAATCCCTTTCTGGAAGGCCTTTAAAGAGTAGACTATCTGAAAATATTTGAACATGTACAAATTGCAATCAAAGGAAATCGTCAATTGTCAGTATTAGAATTTGAAAATTTGGGGATTCCTCAGATTGTTTAAAAAGTATCCAGATATTTTGAATATGACTTCTTTTTCTTGTCTTGCAGAGGGTATTTTTGCAAAACATCATAGGACCCTGGTGTGTCAGCTCCAACCACATCCTAAAGTCCAAATTTGGCTCTCAGTGACTTCTGTTTTTTTCCCCAAAACATTGAGAGGATTTTAAGCCATAGACAAGATTATAGCAAATGTGCTGAAACAATTGATGATGATGCTGAAAGAAAACTTTGTAGATTTTTAAAAAAAAAAATAGAAAGGATGCTGGAATAAATATATGGGGTGTACTTAAGGATCCATTTCCCTATGTAGGATTACTTTTTATTAATATTAAATAACTGAATCCTTTCTAAACAGACTTTGTATATATTTACTGCTTTATTTTTGTGGGTGTCTTGCATATTGTGATTGATAGTCTTGCTTTTCCATTTATTAGAGTAGTGAGTTTGATCCTTACCCTGCTCTTGTGGCCATGTGCCAGACTAAGCTAAGCATAGTAAATAAATATATTGTTTTTTTTATGAAAGTGTTCAAGATTTATTCAAACAAAATAAATTGAAAAAAATCATAAAAAAATTATTTATTCAATCACCTAGCCTAATTTCAGAAAATTAATACTTTGTTTAGATTCTTTCATATAGCTTTGAGTGTTTAATAAACAAAAAGTTGTGCCTATTTGGAGGGTTACATAGTTAGATAGCTGCTGCTTGTACTTGTGGTCAGATTTTGAACCCTGGTAAACCCATATCTTGAATGCTATTTTTGTGGGATAAGGAGGCACTCATTACCTAGAAGACTGGTACAACACAATCTTTCTACTCTTATTTTCTCTCATCTGGTTTTGGGTCATACTAGAATAAATTTATTAAACATTAGAAATATTCAAATTTAGTATTTAGTGATTAGAAGATTAACAGTATGAAATTAAATAAAATTACTGAATTTATGAAGAAATGATACCTGAACCAGAATAAAATTGAGGGCAATATTTCTGCTATAAAACTTATTAATTTTCTGTTGTTATTTATGTATATTGTAATTTAAACTCAAATATTGAATGCTTGTACCAGTTTTAGTGAAAGTAATGTTTACAATGCCTGTATAGCAGTGATACAATAATGATAGGATGATACATACCAAAGCATATACTCATTGACAGGCAGCAATTATTGAACAAATGTTTCTTATAATTTGCTATAAGTGAAGTGGAGGGTGGAAAGAACAGAAAATAAAATTTATACTAAAATTTTCAGTAAATTGAGACCTAATGATATAATATAGCCATAGAAGACTATGAAATTACAATTCTTTGTGACTACTATTTGTACTGACAGACATATAAAAGCTAATAGACCAGATGTTTAAAGACTACAAACAAAAAAAATGCTTTTTCATAGATATGGTAATGCCATTAGATAAAAATATATCTTAGAAAAATATGCCAAAATAAGTAAATATAAGGATCTTGAATTTGAAAGTGAATGTAGCACCTTAAAATTATTCTTAAAGCTATAACTGGAGCCCTGTGTATGATCAAAAAAAGATATAGAAAGAATTTTAACAAGATTTCTGACAGTCCCTGTTTACAAGAGATTCAATAAATTGCACCATGCGAAAATGCTAATCTACTCAGAAGATTATTACTAATGTAATATATATATATATATATATATATATATAAAAACACTGTGCATGTGAAGTATCATTTATAAGAATTTGTGCAAGCAGAATGCATATATTTACTATCTTGCCTTACACTAGACCTTAAATAATGACTTGATAAGGGATTGTATTGGACTATTTTTTTTTAAAATAACATTGCTTAGATAAATAATAATGATATTAATAAAAATGATAGACATGGTCATCCTATATAAACATTGCAGCAAAAGAATTATAACAACTGGCAAAATATAAGGATCTGAAAATAGAAATTGCAAGAATCTGGCATTTAAACACAATCACTATTCCAATAATAATAGGAGCACTATAAAATGAATACTAATACATACATAAAGAAAATCCCATGAACCCCTATCACTGAGATACAAAAAATTGTGCTTATGAGTACCACTCATGTATTCAAGAAAACTCTCTCCATTTAATATGCTCAATAACTTTCTAAGAAAAAAAAAAATCGTAATTTGGCCTTCAGAAATTCAGTGGTACATAATATTAAACTGGAAGTAAAAAAATACATGTAGATTTTTTGAAGAAATTACACATGACTTAAATGAAACATGACTGCAATTGCTCAAATATAAAAATTGGCCTGTAAGTCCCTGTTAAATGCTAGCTTTTGAACTAGCATTTTAGATAAATGAAGTAATATATGATCATCAATGACAGATATTATTTTAAAATATATTTAATATCTTAGCTTTTTAAAACTCACTTTGGAATGAGTTATAAAAGCAAGAGTCTATATTTCTGTTTACTGGATTCTGAAATGAGTTAAGATGGAGAACAAAACAGTTTACAAGAAATCATTGCTTAAAGATGTAGCAGGATAATTTGTATCATTACGAGAATTAGATAGTAAAAATTCTAATCGGACTTAAGTAGCCCAATTCTTTTTGCTTCAAGCTAATAGTCTTGGAGATTGTTGGCCATTTTTTTCTCATAATCATTCTGGTAAGGAACTAATTAATTGTTTTATGCTCAAATATCATTTCCAATTTGCTGCTGCCTTCTGTAATTAGCTTAAAGTTCTTATCAAATCGCTACAACTCGCTGTCTCTGATTGATAGTGATCAATTGATTCTTATAGAGTAATTTCTTCCTTTACTGCTGTTTCTTTTTGAAATATAACTTTAGCATACCAACTACAGTAGAATCCACTTCTGGTCATCAGACTCATTACCAAAACTAACCACTCGCTTTTAAAAAGAATATAAAGAATAGGGAAGCCCTTAGTCCTAACCTCTTTGGATTGTTAGAAAATTAATTAAAAGTGAGATACTGGTCTTAGTTCATAAGTTAGAGCATTGAACAAGAGAAGCAATTCTGAAAGTTGATAGTATTATCATCTGTGAGGCATGGGAAATTATTTATGGGAGAAGATGAGCACTATAGTTGGCAAAAGCATATATAAATACATTCCTTATCCTTGATTTGCTAGAAGTGTTTCATGTAACAAAGTATGTCATTTTTAGAGGCAAAAAATTAAGAAGCTGCTTGATATTATTTCATGAATTATAAGAATAAACATTTTCATTTTTTTAAAAAGCAAAGTGTTTTGAGAAATGTTAACATATCTTAAAATTCTTTTTAATTATATATGTAAATATAAATAAACGGTTTACATGTAGATGCATAGAATATTTTATTATGGCAGTATGTAGTTCCTGAAAAAATTAAGTGAAGATAAATAGTCTCTATAAAATGTATATTTTTTGTGCTCCACATCAGTTATGTGCCATGCATGATAAATGCTTAAGCAATCATGTATCTTTCAATACAAGACTGATGAGGCACACACCCCCCACCCACAGTAGGTGTGCTCCACATAATCTAATTAAATAGATTAGACAAAAAAAAAATAAATCAGTTCTATGAATAATACAATTACTGGATAGAATGACAATAGACAATTGTTTCTTTATTTTCATCTTTTACAAAGTTTTTATTAAAAATCAAAAGACTCACACAAAATAAGTATTATACTTAAGTTAATATTTGTAACTGTAAATTTGATTGTAACAAACTAAATTAAATGTGTATTATTTTGCAACTATTTAAAATTTTACTACATTCTTCTATCTCAGTAGATGGTATAACCAGGAGTAATGCTGAAGAAGTGAGACTTGAATAATTTAGTTTTTTTCAAACAGCCACTTAGTATGGAGGTGATTCTTGACAATATTATAATAATGAATTACTACTGAATATTCATGAGCAGGTACCAGTCATATGTATTCATTCAGAATTCATACCTTTCTTTTTTGTGTGTTTATTATTTATCACTTTCAGTGATATCAAGAACTGAACTCTAATAAAATTTTAATGCTTAAATTACTGAATAATTTTATGGCTGTAGTCACCAACATGAAAAGTTTCAAATCTCATACTGTCTAGAAGCACTTATTTCCATTTAATCACTAATATTAAGCAACATTGAGGTTATTCTACACAAAATAAGAAAATATGTGTGCTTGTCACTGAACAATGTTTTGCAGATCTGTTTTACAAACATTGCTATTGAGTATCATTTTCCTTTCCTATTGAACCATAAGGTTTTTATGTCAGACATGGTAGTAAGGCCATGCACATGGCTCCCAATTACCAATCTTTCAACAGGAACATACACATAGCTGCAAATTGCCAGACCTGATAACATAACCAATAGATGGAATCTAGTGTAACATGGTTCTGCAGACTTTTGCTAATCTTTCTAATGCTGTTGACCAAATCCTTCAAGCAATATGAGAATCTACTCAAGCAGACAAGAAGAAATCAGGACACATTACCATTTGTTGTTTTATCACAAATCATAAAGCCATGCACTTAATCAATAACTATTAAAGGTCAATTACTGCAACTGTATGTTTGCAGTTAAATATTTAAAGGAAAAACCAGTTTCTCCCTGATTAAGTCTACAGCCAACTCTCAACAATGGCAGATCAATGCATAAACATTGACATACACGCAAATTCCATTGACATTTAATCCATTATTGATGAAACCAAATAGAATAAAAACTTCTTTCAAAATCAGTTTTAATAATAGAAATTCTTTAAAATTCAATTAGAATATGGAAATGTTACATTTCATCTGTACGACAGTGTTAACTTGTAAGTATATAAAAGCTAAAAGAGTAAGTGGATTAAAATACTTGCCATTTAAAAGAATCTTCAACTGAAATCAGAAAGCAATAATATATTGGTATTTACAAGACAAAAAGTTACATAAAGGAATGCATAATTGCAGAATTTGAATCTACATTATGTAAATGTTGGATATTTGCCATAGAGTGTACAGATCATTGCTAGTGCATTAAATTTGATCCTCACTTAGTGTCATTACTGTGACCCAGTGCCAAACTAAGCTAAACTTAGTAAAGATCTACATTATATATTGTTTTGCAACCAAGATGGTATAACCACTATTAGATGACATAGCAAATTTCTATGATGTGGAATTCAGGTTCAGGTCTTGCTCCAAGATACTCCTTTAGTGTAAATTTCCACAATTTAATTTGAAAGTCCCAAACAAATGGAGATAATAATGAATTCTAATTGATTTAAGTAAATTAATAAATCTTTTAGAGAAATTTGGTAAAAGTATCCAATGCAATAGGAATATTGAGATCATGGGGAATTGTTACTGAAAACAAAATATTAACATGTAAATAGTGAATAAACTGTTATTGCATTACTTAACTTTGCTTTACTTGTGATTATTTACATTTAATAAGATTAGCTGTGCTTAGTTTACAATTGGGATAATGGGAAATTGTTAATGAAATCAAAAATATATTTTATCTTGTATTTGACAAATCTATGGCTATTTCTTGCTATAGTATATTGGAGTTACCTACCCTTCTCAATGTTGAGGTAAATAGAAATATAACTAATGAACCAATTTTGAATCCTATGACACTCAAAGAGAAGCTAAACATTATCATACAGTGTAAGAGTTTCACATATTCATTTTGGTAAATAATCTCTGTATATATCTAAAGACACATATATAGAGCCTCTTTGCTTCTACAATATCTACAATAATCATTTCAAAAGTACATTTATTTTCATTTTATAAAACCCGGGCAATATCAGTTAATTCTGCTAGTCAATGAATGAAAGTTCCACCTATAAACTACTTTTTAGGGAAAGAACCTCTTAAAAATTTGGTAGATATTGAATATTAATTATTGCAACTTTAGGAAAAAAAATCATAGAAGTAAGATTTTATGTTTGATAACAAGTAGAAAGCAAATGGTATATGGAGGGGGGGGAGACAAATCCATCAATATCATGAATTATAAAATGACTCAAATGTGAAAAGAAAAATTTTATAGTTATTTTCTTTTTGATTATTTATATTAAAATTTGGACTTAATATGAGGAGATTCTGAAAACAAAGAAACTCTTCAAAAAATATCTGCTGTTTGGTCACTTCACTTGGTTGGATTTTAGGAAGTAAATATTCTGTTATACAAACCTAAATTAATTTCCCTCTATTGTGACCTTTTCAATTTATTGTTATTTATTAAACTTAGGCTAGTCCAGTGAAAAGAAATAAATGTAGTGAAACCAGTGAGGATTGAACTCACTACAGTAGTAATATTTTTCAAGATTAATTGTCTAATAATTGCTTCATGGTAAGCTTTTCACCTTTAATTTATTATTTTCTTGGCAGGCTATTAGGAGGAAACCTGTTTATGTATTCACTAGATGTATGCATTGTTTTCATAATAAATCTAACTGAAGGTTACCAAAATTTAGTTATTGCCCCAAAATCAAACATAATTCTTTTATGTGATTTTTACTGAATTACAAGTACAAATGTTAAGCTGAAATATCCAACCTTTGATTCAACAGGCATTGCATTTTAATAGGTAAATGTTGTAGAGTTTACAAACAAATTATAAATCTGATATTAAATCTTTTTTTTGTAAATCTGAAATGAAAAGGATATATAAAATGTATAAATCATGCTTATTTATGCAGATATTTTATACTTTATTTTCCAAATGCTCCAAATCACAAAATTGGCCTAACTTTACTCAACTCTTAAAATTATGAGAATTTTATTTCTAATTCTTTAGAGTAAAGGGATGATAGATTACTATGCAAGAATCCTTATTCAATCACAAAAATATTCTTCTAAAATTATAAATGAAATGGATTCAATATCAGAAGTCTGTGCAGTTGCTTCACTGAACCCTCAACTTTCACTTATTTATAAATGACAAATGTATATGAATTAGTCAACAACTGGGTTTTGTGTCAAACCCAAACATACAAAAATATTTTCCATCTTCATTTATAGTGAAATACTCTAATATGGTTGACTTCAAGGAAGTTTCTTAGATTTAGGTGATATATATATTTTTTAAAAAAATTTTATGATAAAACTAAAATTATTTTCCTGAAAAATAAAGTATTGAGACTTAATATATTATATTGTTATAATATTGAAAGAATTTATTTTAAAAGATGGACTCAGAATTGGTAACTGTTTATTGACTTTGACTCCATATGATTCCTTGCATCTAACTGAAAGTGCATTATCTTAAAAAATAATGACTCAAGAAAGGGAACAAGTGAAAGGTTTAAAATAAAGAGGCATAAGACACATGAATTAAAAAGGAATTAAATTAATTAAAATGATTTTATTATATGCTTATACACATATAATCAATTATCAGAATAATCAATATCCATTTAATAAGCATTCTTTTATCCAAGTGTCAAAAATGCATTTTTATAACAATTTATATGTGGTGAACTACTTTTTACTTTGTACCAACCAAAGCTAAGTAAACATCTAAAACCGACTGGTTGGCTTGTACAATGATAAGTGAGTTGGTTTCTCAAGCCTAGGTTCAATCCCACTAAGTAAAATGAAATTACTTTTTAAACTTGTTTGGTTTCAAGAAGTTGGAATAAAATTAGATGCAAATTAATAAAAGAAGCTGTTATTTAAAATATTCAATTTCTTAGTGTGAGTGTGTTATCAATTATAGAAAGAATACTGCAAAGTCCTTGATTTGGTCAAGGCCTTTACAGCACTCTCCACAACACACACACACACACACTACTTTACCAAGCTTTTCCAACTATTTCCCAACTAATAATGACCTATTAGAACATGAAAAGGTGTTACTAATTAACTGTTAGAAGTTAACACCAGTTGATATAAATGTACTGTTGTACAGTTATTATACATGAAATTTTTTATAAAATGATATATTTCCATTAAGATATTTTGAATTTCAAGATGTGGGCTTAAATAAAACAAAAATACAATTTAAAATTAAAATGTTTTTTCTTTAGTTTTTTTCAAAAGAAGAAAAAAAAAAAGAATTTTTTTTTATTGTCTAACTAAAGATTTAATTAATTACTTTATATTTGGGGTGTAAGTACCAAACAAGTATTTCTATGATTTATCTATGTGTAATTATTGCCAACCTCTCAAAAATCATTGGCTATAAATAATGTTGTATTTTTAATAATCAGAATTTACAAGTTTGTAAAAGCATTTTTTTTTCTTTTTCTTGATTGTATTGACTGAGAAAACTAATAAAATGACTCATAATATTAAACTTCTTTGCTTATACAAAACTGAAGGAGTGTTTGAAAAATTCTTAGATTACAAAACTATTTTTATTTTTATTATTAAATCTGAAGATCTAACAAAAAAAAAATTAATAAAATGTGTGTAAGAATAAAAAAAAGAAAAATCCCAAAATCTCAATATAAAAGTATTACTCCTAATTTAACAACCAAAACAATAAATCAGGTAAAAAATATTATAATATCAAACAGTAATAAAGATGAAGAAACCTGGTAAAATTAAGAAGCCAAACTCACAGAGAAATAGAAACAAATTAAAAAGGAAATTTATCCTTCTAGATTAACACACAAAATTAAAATTTTTAATTATATTTCATTAATCTTAGTACTTGTGCTATTTTTATATCAAATATATCATAAACAAAACTTTTTCATTTAAAAGTTATTTTACTCATTATTTTTCAAAAGATTTCAGGTCTACAAATTATGAGAAAATAATTTTTAAGAAAAAAATCTAGTTTCAGTTTTCATTTTTCTTCCATTAATTCGCAATCTATCCTATGGTTTCAAATATCAATTTAAATCTGATCTTGACAACTCAGCACACAAATATTTAGTGATTTTGTCAAAAAATAATTTCCTATTTTTTCCGAGTATATAATGAAGATTATATTTAGAAATTTTCTGACAAATTATAAAAATAGATTTTTATTTAAAAATATTATTTGGCCTTGACTTTGAATTATAGTGGAAAACAAGTGTGAAGTTTCTGTAAATCAATGCTTCATTGAATTTATTCCATTTTACCAAAGTCTGCCAATTCAATATTGATACCTAATGCCTATTGTGTGTCTCCTGCTACTAAATGTTACCAGGGGACAGAAAGGAGTAAGAGGTGGGGGGGGGGCGGTAATATCAATAATTATAGCAGCACCTATGCTTCTTCCACTGTACATTAAGACATCACTCAAATATCAATGTCAAAAATACTACGTATGTAGGGATGTGTATATCTTGTTTCAGATATGTGTACACATACAGGCATGCAGAATTGTGCTGTAATTTCAGATGTAAATTCATGTAAAAGATTTCCTCTTCATTTTACTTAAATTTGAGGTGAGTCATTTATGATCCTATTTTGTAGAATTTCCTCAACATTAAACAACAGATTACATTTATCTAGAAAATGCAGTGATTCATTTACAAAGCTCAGCTTTGGTATGATGGGTAGTGGATTAGAAATATCATGTCAATCTTTCAAGTGAGAAAAATCTACCTTGTACATTAACAATATATATTCAAAATACTGACTTTTACCCGTGTAAAAACAATGACTTTTTGGTATTAATGAGAAAGACAATAATTTCAAGCATAAGTTAGGGTAAAGTATATTTTATTTATTATATTTACTAAACTTAGATTTGTACAACAGAAGCACAAAAAGGATCCACAATTTTTCAAAGTGAAGAGAACCTGCTTCCAGTCTTAAAAATCAGTATTTGAAATTTTGGCTTTTACATGGGCTTAAACACAGTGATGTATCCATGGGGAAATACATAGCTATCACAATCACTCTAGAGCCTATATATTTATACACACATGTATATAATGAGACATTGGCTTGTAAGTTCTAATACATTGCAGATAAAATTAGAAAGAAACTTATTCTTTTTTCATGCATCATGAGAGTGAAAAACTTTACAAATGACTAAGAGCAGAAATGTATATAGAAAGGTTCATGTTCTTGCCTTTCCTAAGGGTATGACATTTTAAGTTATTTCAAGAGTTCTATTTTCTGGTATTCTGACCACTGAATCATTCCATTGTTTCTTGCTTTCTCTCTCACACACACCCACACACAAAAACACACAGATAAAAGTTAAGCAAAAAATATAGATTGCAGATGTATTTTCAAATATAAGCAGAAACAGCCTATAGGCTTGTGAATTGAATTAGAATTTTGATAAAATCAGTTACCAATGCCTCCCTACTGAAAAGCTATTGACCATTTTATTTGATTAATAAAATACCAGTCTATAAAGATATTGAAATCTGGACATGTGTTTCTAACAGTTTCAAAACCTCTCTTCTACAATATCAGGAGGTTTTATTTGGATTTATTTATATTAACATTTATCTAAAAATCAGTTGAAAAAAGAAAATGGAAGTATGTAAATGTAAGTGAAACAAGAATTAATTACATGGCGATGGTTCGAGGTAATGCTTTCTCCATCACTGCGGCTGGCAGAGGATAGAAAAAAAAAATATTTATAGTTACTTTGTTCAAACTTTTTTTCAATAAACAAGTATGAAAATTTAAAAAAAATATGACAAAAAACAAATTATAGTATTTATTTAGATAGTTATTTGCTTCAATTATTAAGTTAAATTTTAATTTTGGTGTTTCATTGTGAAAATCCTGCACTCTGCCAACACTTATGCTGCTTCAATGTATTTTAATTAATTAATTAATGATAACTGATTTATATATATATATATATATATATATATATATATATGCAGCAAGAATTCAAGTTTTATTAAATTCAAATAAAAAGGTATGTCCGTTTAATTTTTTATTGTATTTTTCCAATTTTCAAATAAGATGTCATACATTGGGGTTAAAATTGTGAATAAACTGATGTCAGTTTAGGTTTTTAAAAAAAAAAAAAAATGCTAAGAAAATATTATCTGCCACACTGACAATACTTAGTTCTTGATAATGACTGAGACAGTTAAAAGTACTTGAACAAAACATGAATTTTGAACAGTATATTCATAATTTTGATCTTAAAGCACATCTTAAAAACCAACCTTGTTGATTGAAGTTAACAAATCTTGTATGTATGTGTGTGGAGAGAGAGTAATAAAAAAGATTTAAAAAAATAGGTAAATAATAAGATAATCACAAATATCCATATACTAATATGTGAAGATGTGTGTGTGTGTGTGTGCACACGTGTGTGTGTGTGCACACGTGTGTGTGTGCACACGTGTATATGTGCACACACACACACACACACACACACACACACACACACACAAATAAATAAATATGACCGAGGCAGTTGCATATTTACCTCTGGTGCATTTTGCAGGTGTTTGAGCCAAAGTAAAAAGTTATGATTTTGAATGCTGAATTTCAAGGCAAGTAGGTTGTCACTGTATTGTTGATTTGGAGAATCAGTCTACTGGAATTCTATTTCCTTCAGTTTGGTTTTGTGCCAAACTAAGCTAAGCAAAGCAAGTGAGAATGTGTGAGAATGTGTGTGTGTGATCTTATAAGTGAGAAAGTAAAAAAAAAGAAAGAGTGTATGTGCAACGTTTATATACAAAGTCTGCTTGGAAATATTCAATCATTTTGAATATCTCAATATGGCCTTGATGTAACTTGGCAAATAGAGAGGAGATTACTGCACATGCTTGAATATTCTCCCATGGGGTTACTCAGTCAAAAATGAAACATCACTGAGTGAGTTTGTGTACTGTGTGTTTTGCATAAAATTTTATTTGTGTGTAGAAACTAGTTGAATGATTAAGAAGGCTCTTAGGAATGATTCCCTGAGTGAAACACAAATAAAGTTTTCATACCAACACTTCAAACTTGGATAGTAATTTGTTAAAAACCATCCATATTCTCAAAAGCCTTCTACAAGAAAAACCCTTGAAAATGCTGTACATATTGTCATTGAACTTTTAAAAGGTAAGCTTAAATATTAATGCAATACTTAAATGCAGCTATCAATTTTGTGTTCTGAAGTTTATTGTTACCTATCACATCTATTCCTCCCTACCTATTGTGATGAAGGCCCAATTAAGAGCCCTCCACAAGAGCTGATAGGGCGGCTTTAAAGCTAGTTTTGAATATCTCAACTTCTCATTCTTCATGTTTTGTACAGGGTTATTTGTAAAACATCACATCACTCATCATCTGTAACCTCCTTGTGATATCTGACTTTTCCCTAAATCACAATTGAATGTGGGAAGATTTTGAACTTTGGGAAAGATTAAAGAGAGAACTTTGAATCATGCTAATCATACCCTAGGTAAGCTATTTTTTCATCAATATTAAATAGCTGGAACATTTCTGGAAAGACCACATATATGAATGAAAATTGTTCTTTTGTATAGAGTGTCATCAGATTTTACAATAAAAGCTTAAAAAATGCAAGCACTGATTTTCATTTGTAGCTAGTGAAGTAAAAGAGATGATTGTATGAAAATACTCTTCCTACTTTTGTACAAAACTAAGGAGAGCAGCACAAGTTAAAAAAGGTGAGGCATCCAAAGTAAATATTCCTTACTTATTAAAATCAATAACCCAGTTATGCATTTCATATATGTGTGCGTGTATTATGCTCTATTGAAAATCAATAAACTCTCAGAAAGTTGAATTGTGAATATCAAGGTGCTATTCAACTGTAATTCTGACAAAGCCCCTAAGGTCACTGGCAAATGATACCTCTGTATTCAGGTAAACATATGTACAATGTTGGTCAAGTGCTTTCTTTTATTTGATTCCATATTTATTTTGACTAGTAGAATTATTTCATGAAAACTACTTTCCTTTCTTGTATACAGATATCAATAAAAGTCAGCTAAATTCACTATTATCCCTCCAAATTTTGTGAATTAGAATAGGATATAGACATTTGGAGAGGATTGATAAGAGATATTTACAAAGTTGCTAAAGATGAGTAATCTTGGTGATTATACCTTCAATTTGAAACAGCTCTTATGATGATGATGATCTCTCCAAATATAGAATTCAATCCTTTTGTAATAAAATCACAGAGGTTTCTAATAATTACTCATTATTATTTAATTAGTGATATTAGATTTAATTATTACAAATAACCAAGCAATATTAATGCTTTCCAAATGGACTTTGCTGCTGTGTGTTTGTCTATAAATAATCTAAAATACCAATTAATTGTAGAGGAGTATACACTAATGAATCAGCCTGAGAAATATGTAATGGCAATACACTTTAAAATTAGCAATTTCTTTTGTGATTTTTCATCAATAAACAATCAAATTTCAATATAATGAAAATCAGACATACTTACAAATGTCCAAAAGACATTGCAGCCCATTTTTGAATCGGATTACAAATTTGAAACAGAAGTAATTCTTGAATTTAGTTCTGATGATAACTATGAAAATACTAAACAGTAGACCAAGTGCAAGAGGTAAGAATGTACTATTGATAAAGTTATATTTACAATATATTTGAATTTTTCAGCAATTGTATTGATTTCAACTTTCATGAAAATAACCAAAACCTAAAATTCAAGAATAAAAATACCTCAACCATACAACCTCAGCATAATCTTACCTGAAAATAAATGATATAGTAGGGTTAAGTTGTGCAAGTAGCTCACAAACTGAATTTAAATTCGAGTTACCCTAAAAATTGTTAAAATTCAAACTGTGAAGGGTTAAGGTAACTTCTTTCAGCACTTTTCAGATTGTTTCATTTAGCTACATTATCAGATTGTGTGAATTTGTATGTATATATTTATGGTGACCCAAAAGAAGACTTACACTTCAGAAAGAAAAATATGTTTGATTGGTTTATTCATTCCTAAAAGAATTCTATTTCCCAACATCAGTCCAGCTAATTGCTTCTCAGGACCAGACCATATCCCTATGGACTTCTTTCCATCTTAAACAAAAGTTTAGGAAGGAAACTCCCATCAATACTAGACAGATCAATAATAGTTAACTTCTGAAGCTTATTTTCATGAAAACTATATTATGAGAAAGATTTTATAAATTTCAACTAACAGTAACACTACTAAGTCATGAATATTAAATAATAATTCCTGTATGGCAATTGTGAGATTAGCCATTTTCTTATGAGGAAACATTTAGTATTTGTCAGTACATGAGATCTGATCTCTTCAAGAACCACAGGTCTCATTTGCTTGAAGCCATTTTTAATTATTGATCTGAGAAAACAGATATATATATGTGTGAGAGAGAGATATTTCTGAATGAGTTGGATACCATGCATGCCATCCATATGAGAGTTTAGATCTGACAAGGCTATTTAAGAACATGACTTGAGTTCTTAGGTTAATGTTTTGAAAAGGATAATCTCACCATTATCATTACCATATTTATAGGGGAAGAAGGCTCAATACCAGAGATTTGTAGATATAAAGTGGACATAGAAATCAATACTGTATGATGACTGCTAGTTTCACATCTCAAGTGATCTTCAGTCCATGTATCATGTATGTGTGTGTTTATGTACACACACACTGTATCTCTTTAATTCTTTGAAAATTAATGAAATGATTCACAGTAATATTTGCCTTATTAATGTTCATGATATTTCACTTAGGTATAAAATATAGTAGAATGTTGCTCATACAATGTGCCAACAATTTTGTGACTTACAAATTTTACATTACCTAGATTACAGAAACACATAGAAACATTGTATTATAATTTTAAATTATAATTGTAAAATGTGTGCAATGTTTACAAAGACAAATATTCTGAACAAGAAATTGAAAATTGTCATTGTAATGACAAAAGTTCTAACATAACATTAATGTGAAATACATGCTAAATTTTACAAAACTATTTTTAAAAACCATTGCTTCCTTGATTTTGTGAGTTGTTATATTTCTTAATATGAAACAGACATTCCAAAGTTTATCATACTTCACAAGTTTTTAATCAGATCAGGTCAAATAACAATCCAATTACTTCAACAATTGAATGTCTTTGAAACCATTTTATTTAGATATTGAGAAGTTTTCTTCTCTGAATGTGATGGAGCATTGTTGTGTATAAAAATGATCATCTTCCTAAAAAAAATAAAAAAAAAAAAATAATAAAAAAACAAATAAAAACAACATTTGTGTACCTTAAAAAAAATATCTATATCTGAGCTCTCAGCTTAACACCATCTGAAACTCATCATGGGAACACCACTTCAGCACCTATAATCCCATCCTAAAATCCTATCACACCATATCCACCTCATTAATATCTATTTCGTTGCTCATTTCATTAGATTTTCCTTTTACAATGGATCTAGCAATTGGTCTCATGTGTTTTACCAGTTGATTTAGGACCAGAGATTTTGTGCTTTTTAATACTTTCTCACTCCCACAAAGTTTCATCAGTTAACAAACACATTTTTTTGACTTCTCTCATTATATAACACAGATTGGCAAGATAAATGTATCAATTTGCCATTATCAGAACTGCATGAAAATTATCCATGATTTTTAACAAACTTATTCTTAATTCAGTAGTACCTGCTGATCATTTTTGCAATTGTTTTACTCCTTGAAAACTTTGAAGTTATTAAACATACCCCAATTTTAAGCTTCAAACTTGCAACATGGCTATTAATTTGAGGCTTTAAGTTCAGGACATTTCATACAAATAGTTTGTTTGTTTACATTTGCAAAGAATAAACCATCTTTCATCCTAATTGTGCAGATAGATTTTGATATTATTCAGTAAATAAATTTTTAGATGCCAATATTTATTTTATATATCAATAAAACATGAAGTGGTTAATAATCTATAATGTAATATATATATATATATATGTAATAGAGATTTGTGAATTCTAAAAACAGCCCTTTTTTATACATATTTGATTAAAAATACAGCTCCCTATAGTTAATATTTATTCTTCTTTTACTTCTTGCATTTTTTGTTTTATTTTTGTGAGTGTTCAAAGATCAATGCTCCAGATAATCATTTCTTTTTAGGAGATGACATAAAAAGCATAAATAAGACAAAAAAAATGTAACAGTGGAT
Organism: Acanthosepion lycidas; assembly: GCA_963932145.1. NCBI lineage: Eukaryota > Metazoa > Mollusca > Cephalopoda > Sepiida > Sepiidae > Acanthosepion > Acanthosepion lycidas. The sequence goes on along the minus strand of OZ010572.1, from coordinate 113,096,780 downwards.
AAATGATAGGAAAAATTAATGAAACCATTTGCTTCTGGGAATTGTTTAAGAAATAATTAACCCTCATCTGCCACTTCCTTTTGCTAAGCTCACCATTGTACAAAACCCAGTAGGGGGTCAAATCCATTACAGTAGTAATGATCTATTAAACTAGCTTGTAAAACACAACTCCAGTGATTCACCCTACGTTGATATTTACAAAGTCTTAGTCATTTTTAGAATTCTCACATTCCTTATTTTGAAATCCCAGGTTTTTTCAATTCCTTCTCAATTTTGAATTAACATCTATTAATTTTTCACCATTATACTTTTATAGTGGTGATTCTAATTTGCTTAAATGTATAAAAACTTAAAAAACTGATATTTCTTGAATTATGTTCTGTGACACACAATAGCACCTTTAATATATATTTCAGGAATTGAAGAAATATTGCTGGACAATTTTAGTAGAAATCTTGAGAAAAATGACTGTTACAAATATGGATTGTATCAATTTGAAAAACACCGATAAAATATAACTGTAAAAATAATATACTTATCCAAGACAGATGATTTATTCTAATGCAATCAAATTCAAAAGTGAATATTTAATTAATTTAACTAATGAAATCCATTAAGTTCACATAATGAATTGATTAAATTGACACACTCAATAAATTACTTTAAGCAAGAATTAAAATAAAAAGCCTTTGGCATGTCTTAAAGGTTTGAGAAAAAAATGAAGAAAGAAAAGAAATTTTATTTGTATTACTTGGAAAAAGACAAAAAAAGAAAGAAAAGTAAAATATTTGGTGGGGGGGTTAACTTGTTATTTAAGCATAAATTCTACTCTTGTCAAATGGAAACAAAACTAAGTCATTCACTTACCCTTGTTTTTACATACCTGACAAATAGCTATTTATAAAGCTTAACATATTCTGGCAGAAAGCTAAATTAGGAGGAGAAATAGTAGGGAGATTATGATCACAAGTCTTCGAAATGAAACATTTTGCTCCCTTGAAAAATCATTTGAACTCCTGACTTTGATATAGGCTCAAACACCTACTGATAACCCAATGAAATATCTGTAATGATCTTAACCACCAAGCAAGCTTTTAATTCAAGCTTAGTTTAATCTGATACAAAGCCACAAAAGTGGAACAATCAGTAAGGATTGAATTTGCTATATTAACAATGGTTTAAGAGACTATTTTGATAATCAGTGTTTTAAAAAAGTGCTCTTCTATTCCAGACAAATAGGTTAGAAAGATTGGGAGCCAATTAGCAAGTATGAAATAATTATAGAAGAAGCCTGGATCCTGGGATTCATTTTCCAGACATCATTTCCCTACTTTATTAAAAATGGGTATGTTCAAGAACATGCTTTGATGCCTGAATCAAAAATAGTGTAAAGGTTCCCATACTAAAAATAGATGTTTCGTACTTTGCTTTTGTGAACAAGGAAGCAAATAAATACAACTAAGTGGTTATCTCTTGAGATATGAAGGTGCATCAATCATTCACTCACCCATGCCACTACTTTAGCTGGCATAAAATAGTTCAGAAATTAGAATAATAGAAAAAAATTCTAGTTCAGATAGTAATTACTAACATATTTTTATGTTCATTATCAACTTAATAGAAGAATATAAAATTTTACAAGTACTTCTCACTTGTAACTTATTAAAAATCAGATTTTTTTTTTGTATTCAGTCAGTTTTTATTAATGAACCTACCCCCCACCTGCATTTGAGAGGAAGCTTTAGATTACTTGAAATTCAGTCCTCTTCTTCATTAATTTCAGATAAACTTGCAAGTGCTTGTTTAAATTCATTGAATATATCAAGCCTATGAGATTTCTATCAAGTTATGAGTATTGCATTTCTCCTTAGATTTCATCAAGTAAAGAAATAAGTGATCATCCATTGGCTGTACTGAACTGGTCAGAATGGATTAATCCCAAAATGGACACTCAGTGTCCAATCAATGTTTACTGCATATTGATAAAAACAGGGAATGGCCTTTTGACTATACTTCACTGCTTGTTCCACAAGAGCATTCATTTAATGCATATTAATGCTGTAGTCAGTTTTCAAAGCACCAGGATGCACAAAGAATAAGTTGCTGCTGAGTGGATTGCCTCATGCTTGAAATAGTTGCATATTTCCTACTGGCGTCAGTAGTCATTGTTCAAACCTAAGTAAAAGTTATGAGTTTGAAAGCTGATTTTCAAATTGGCATAACTCAATATTCTTATCTCCCAATTCTCTCCATTTGATCCCAAGAAGGTCTAAAAAATGGATAAAACAAAGGCTGCTTGATGGTTGAAAATAGTTACAGTTTCTTATAGAACCAGTAGTCAGGGTTCAAGCCAGGATAAAAACTAGAAATTCAAATGTTGATTTTAAAAGTGGACTGACAGGTTCTTTCTTCTTGGAAGACTGGCAACAAAATCTTCCTTTTGTTTTTTGAGAACCAAACTAGGCTTTCTAAATATCAATTAGTTTTTAATCGTATCATGAATTTGGTGGACAGAATCATCTCCTTCTTACTTTATATTTCTTAATTATTCTTCAATGTTCAGCCAAGATGAAATTTATTGTTTAAATGTTCTCTAAGTAGAATGGTACTTTTGAAAAAAATTCACTAAGGAGCAATTTTATTTTTAATGACTTGGGAGAACAGAATGATTTTCACTGTAATACAATTTGTTACTAAAATTTAATGAAATTGTCTACACACAATAATAGGTTGCTGTGGTCTTGTTTCTCTTATTAAATTCACTGAAAGTAAATTTCTTTAAATGGATACAAAAAGAACTGTTTTGGTCAATCTGAATACTTTCAGTGTTTATTTATAATAAAAATAATAGTAAAATGAAACAAAACAGATCAGGTGTTTTCTTTGTAAATAGAGAATAAATATCAATTCTCTTCATATTTTAATTGATGAGGACCATAAGGAAAGAGCATTGATGAGAATACATATTAATAAAAAATTACTTTAATGTCAAAGAACATTTTGAAGATGGTAAATATTCAGATCCATTTGTATCAATATGTACAAAGTTCAAATGAGAATAGGAAAATCATATTGCACCATCCTTCCAAATAGGAAGATTCTACCTTACAAATCAACATTCAAAACCCTTGATTTTCCTTTAAAAAATAAAATTGTTTTCAATGAAAAATACACAACTATCCAGATAAATTTGTATCTATCTTTGATAATATTTTGATAAGACTTAAAGATAAAATATGCACACCTAAATTACTGACTTAAACTATTTAAAGTTAGTTTTAAGAAAAATGAAAAATTTCATTTGCAACATTTGAAATATAATTAGATCAGATGCTATGTAATTATTTGCAAGGGAATTTTGTGATGGCAATATACACAAATACCTTTTTATATTTACAAGACATCAATATATTTAACATGAGAAAGGTTAAGGTGTTAAAATCACCACCTTCATATTTTTGAAGCCATACTTTTAGAATAATGCATTAATATTATTCATTGTATATTAATGTGTGATTGATAAAAAGAATGAATAAACTTTAAGTTCTTAAAAAGGAAAAATATTTTACTTTCTTTATTCAATTAAATGAAAGTTGTTAAAATACACTTAAATCACCCAACTTGATATTATATTTGTTTGAATTCTTGAAATGTATTATTATTATTATTTTAGAGTAGAATCCTCATCACATTTTTGGTGCTTTACTATCTGACCTTCTTCAGATGCTTGTCATATTAAATGTAATTTTGATGCTAAAGCTTCTTTCTAAAGGAAACTGTAGTCAGTTTTCTAAATGCTTTTGTATGTCAAATTTTAAGTCCATGTACTGAAAGCAATTTCTGTAAGAAAAAAATAACAGGAAAAAATGTTTCCATTGGTGATTAAAAGAAGACCTAGGGAGTTAGGAACAAGTTATAAGATTTTTTTAATTCTCATTTTGAAGTGAACCTCTTTCAAGTAGACTTCAGTGCAACAACCAAATGAAAGAGACATTTTGAAGCCTCTTAGAAACAGTATACTTTCATCTTGAGAGAGAGTAAGTGAAAAAGTGACTATTGTCTGTGACAATGACAGAGACTATTTTTAGAAGTAATCAGACAGTGAGGATTGATGGAATTAGTGACAGTGCAGTTTGGTAGTTACAATTTAAGCATTTTTTTTTTTAGTTTAGTCAGTTTCCCCCATGTCCACCTTGGATATTGACCACCAGGACTGTCTCTTTATTCAGCAGTCTTCTCTTTTCCTTCTTTGATTACTTAGTCAATGGCGACATTTGCTTTTGTTTAAGATCCTGATGACTAAATAAGTTTATATATATATATATATATATATATATATATATATATATATATATATATAAATAAATAATGAAGCCAGAAAATTATATACATTGCATAAAGAGGTGTATCTGGTTTTCAATAATGTTGAGCTAGGTGGTATAGAACAAAGTGCCTTCCACATAAATGATAGGTTCCAGTGTTTCCAAACAGAACATGCAACCTGTTATCTACTTTATACAAGAGGAAGTAAAAGACACTGAACCAGGTAACATTCTTCCATTGATGTAAGGTTCAGTTTTGATGCTCATATGCCTAATTGCAAGCATTTTTGACAATAGATATTGGTTAGCATAGTTACTCTGACTAGCTTGAGGCTATATAGCTCTATGCACAATAAGGATCAATATAATGTGATGCATTCCTTTCTTCCATACTTCCCCTTAATTAAAGGTATGTTCAATCTGTGCCACAGTAATCCAGACTTGGTGATAAACCTCTGTTTACTTCTCACAATGAAGATCCAATGACTTGTTACAGGCTAGTGATTTTCTTCCCCGACACCACTTTCAATAGGTACTCAGCATAACTGAATGTAGGCATCCTACAAGTCCTACCATTTTTTAAAAGCTCTGAACTAGTGTTCAGGTCATAAATTTTTATTTTTGCACATAACTGCAACATTCAATACATAAAAATAAAATTACCTACTTATATAGCTTTGATCCTGATATATACAATTGTTACAAGACAGTAATTTTCACTCTTGCCCTATTTATTTGCTACTATCTTTGTCCCTGGTGAATCACATAATCTTATTTTACCTCTCTGGCTTTTTCTAACTACTGATCATTCTATGCAGTTGTCATCAAATTAAACCAACTAAATCAGTATGTAAAAATTTTAACTTTTAAATCAAATATTGGAAATAGGCAAATAGAAAATAAAAGTAAAATGTTTACTTATTGAATTGAAGAGTAACATAATTGATCATTTAGTTTTTTAAAATGTTAAAAAGGTAAAGTGGACAAAAATCTAAGAAAAATTTCAGATGTAAGCTTTCATTTTAATTTTATCAGTACATTTATATTTCCACATACACTCTTTTTAATGTCTATTTAATAAATTGAAATGAAATATAATGCTAAATTGAAATGAGATATAATTCTTATTCATTTAAAGAAAAAAAGACTATCTGTAAGTGCATTTTATTTGGGTTCTTAATTTGTTTTCTTTGTGTGATTTGGATTGCATTCAGAGGATGTGCAATGGATTTTGATAACAGATACAAGCCCAGATCAAAGTTTATAGAATAGCATTTAGCTTTTGAGTTTGTACAAGAAAAAAATTAAATAAGTATACTGATCAAATCTGATTTCCTGAAGATACTCTTATCTTATAAATTGAAGTCGCTTACTGAATTTGCAATGCAATTCCTTCAAAGAACGATAAAAAGATAATTAAAAAAAAAACAGCAAGGTTATCTAAGCTTTTATGCTATGCTTCATGAAAACTAACAGATGCTTTGCTTAAGTGTGACCAAGAACTGTGTAAAGCAGAACTCTTTGCAGCCGTTCATGTCATAAGCTTGATTGCCTTTTTATTGCTTGTTGCAAATGTATAGATTGGTTTGATCTATATTTCAGTACATAAAAAGATAAGAAATGATATCTCATGAAGTAATGGTTAGCACAATGTTGTTGCAGAGCATTATTACTGCATAGTTAATTCAAAACTCACTAAGTGCTCATACACATGGCTTATGTTAAACTGAATAAATAACTAGAGTATCTGGCATAGAGCAATGGTTAGTAAGCTATTCTCACAATATAAGTTAAATTCTTGAGGTGCTTCTTTCTTGCATCCTTATGCCAGACAAAGCTGAATAAATATCTAAATGCAGGTTAAGAACAGAAATTGAGATTTGAGTGAAATTTAAATGCTTGTTCCTATATTTTATAAGATAGCTTCACAGATTGACATTTTTCCTATCAAGAAATAATTAAACTAAAATACAGATTATTTTGCAACTAGCAAGAAAAATATTGACTTTGTATCAGAAAACAAGAAAAATTGTTTTTTTTTATCAAAGTACTATAAAAAAATAAATAATTTATTTATATAAATCAGTGAATGAAAGAGCTTTTAGCTAAAAAAAAAATAAAAAGGAAAAAAACATCTGTAATAATAAATATTGTTTGAAATTGAAGGACTGTTACAGAGAGAGAAAAGTTACTTCCCTTCTTTTCTCCATTTCTGCTATCAGCTTCAGTGAACTAAATCAATTTGATCAATGTCAAATTCAACCAATAGGAAAATCATAACAATATTTGAAAATGAAAATATTTTTGCAAAACAAATTATTGTTCTTTTATTTTAAAATCTTATTTTTTTACAATTCTTCTCATCTTGTTTTATCAGTGTTTTAGCTGGTTCATTCTCTGGCCATCTTCAGACAAAATTTTTATCCTGTGCAGAGTTTTGTTACATTTATTCTGCATATCATTTGGCCAGTTGTTGGGAATGATTTTAAAAGGTAATTTTGAGTTCAAGGGCAAATAACACTTTGCAAGATCTCAGAAGTTGAGAACTAATGAATTGTAGGAACTTTTGAAGATAGATACAGCACGATCACTATGTGAACTTGTAAAAACTGTGAAAGCTTAATCAGTTAACCGTAATACATCATTTATAAATCTTTTCATAGTATAAAATAAACTTTTCAAATTAACTAAAATTAGGAGACAAAATGTAAAACAGGGTTTCTCAAATGTTTTCAAATGTTAATAGCATATTTGAATTGGTTGAGGTATTGGTCAATTTTTCCATAGAAATGAAAAATCCTTTGGTTTTTTTCACTCATTTTGATCAGAATTTTATGACACTTTCATTTTTTAAAATGAAGATTAAAGAAACAGAACTCTACTTTGAAGTTTGGGTTGGGAAGACAAAAATGTGAAAGCAAGTAACACCAGGAACTTAACCTAAAAATTTACAAATACTCAATCCAAAATCCTCATCATTGAATTATCCACTATTATTGATTTTACCTTTCTTTTTTTCAATTGGTAATCACTACAGCAGCTGATGTGGACTTTCAACCAATCAAATTTGATTAAAAACTTTGAGTGTTCTCCTGAAGAAAGCACTCAAGTTGATCAGAAATAGAAATACTGCTTACATTTTTGACAGTATAATATATTAGGGTGTTCAAAAAATAATTACATTTTACCAGAAAGGATATAAAAGAAAATGTTAAATTAAATTTATTTAAATATTATTTATAAAAAATGTAATTACCTTCAATTTCAATTACTGCAACCCAAAAGGAAGGCAAATTTTTGATTTCACATTTAAAGAAATTTGGGTTTTTCCTAAAAAAATGTTGGAAAGTTGGAATTTGTTTCTAAATTTTCTGCCACTTATGAAATATTCTAGTGATTGAAACAAATAAACAACTCTGTATGTGCTAAATCAGGAGTCACAGTGGAGTAATGGATAGTTGCTCAGATTGAGGAATTGGAGAGTTGAGTTTGAATTCCAGTAGAATCCATTACATTCACTTATATACTAATACGCTTGGGAAAGGTATGAATCATCTTCTCCTCCCAGCTATGGGTAAATAGCAGGACAGACCGAGTTCTATAGCCTTGGATGGCAACTGGTCTACCACAGAAAGAAACCTACTCCAAGAAAAATCTGCCTTGTCAGTCATGTATCAAAATATACATGATTGCCTAAGTGTGTATCATGCATGGCACATAATTGATGTGCTGAATCTAGTGAGTATGAAGAGTGTGGAAGGACCTCCAATTATAACCTTCTTGGGTTTGTTTTGCAGTGTGTGCTCTTACATTGTCATACTGGTGGAGTATAACACCTTTTTTGTTTACCATAGCAAGCCACTTTTAGCATAATGTTTTGTCTACCATATTTGAAATGCCCTATGATACACTGTTAGATAGAAGAAATGATAAACTAATTCTAGATGCTGTTTTCTAGTATTCAATCATTGTTCTGTTTTGATTAGTTGACTCATAATTCTTCGTGGTGAAATATGGAATTACTTTCCAAGCTCACTATGTTTAGCTTTGGTTAGAAGTGAGTAAATGAGGAGGTTTTTTAGTTTCTGCTGAAAAATGACAAATTATTATGGTTGGTATGTGTAGATACAGTAATAAATGAGAATTACAAAGTTAGTCTTTAATCAAAAGTCAATAAAAGAAAAAAAATTAAACTACTTCAATGAAAATCTACTTGATATATTCACATTTTAATATGAACAAACCAAAACAAATTTTTATAAATGGAAATATTTTATACATGTAAAATGATTATGTTTTTCCCCTTTTTCTTGATATTTATAAAATCTCTTAATATTTTCCACTTGTAAACCAAATTAAATGAGAAACTAAGCAAGCATTAGCGTTCTTGAGAAAAGCATGAATCCAGTTTTCTCTATTGCTAAATGTTTTGACAGATGTCTCGTTACTGGTATGCATAATGGTTTATGAAACATGCAGTCAAGTCTTGAATTCTTCTGATAATATGTAATAATATATTGCCTATCATATGATGTTTGGAGAGGAGATAAGCACTGCCAAATAACTTCCCTTTTCTTGCTATAAAAGAAAAGTCAAGCATGGCACCCCAACAATCTGATATGCATAATATATTCAAATTTTTACATTAAAGGTATAACCCATTTTGGAGATATGATGTTGACAGGCTCTCAAATACTTTTATCTGTATAGACAGAAACAGAAAATGACTAACATCTGATCAAAGAGTAAAACCATATTAATTTGGTATCAGAAACAAGAGTATGAGACATTAATTTGATATATGCAATTAGAGTAAGAGACATGTTAACTTCAGATCAGAAATATCAAGAGCAAGAGACATTAATTTTGTATCAAGAATGACCAATATAAAAAATTCCTCTATTTGTATTTCATTGCTTAAAGATCAGAATAAAGAAACTGTTTTTAAGTAATTATGTAAAAGAAATTATATTTTTATTTCTTGGTCAAAATTACATATAGTCTGAATCTTGAAGGACTTTCTGACAAAAGGCTACACCATTTTTCCTGCATAAGATACAAGTGGGAAGCTGAAATTGTTCAACAAAATTTAAGGCAAAAATTGTAAAATTTGGTACTAGCCAAATATCTTTTTCTCTACCACCAGAAAATAATTAAAATAAACCCAGAGGGTAGTACAGTAGTGGTATAGTTACTGCACAGTGATAAGTAATTGTGATATACCAAGTCTAAATGCATTTGATGCATGATCATTGTGCCATTTTTCCCAAACACTAGAATTTGTTATATCACTATGTACATTGATGAATCAAGGACCATGAGATAATAATAGTATGTAAAGGTAATGGTATCAGTTGTGCTCTGATACCTGGTGAGTCAGTGTAAACACTCATGGAAAGGCAACATGAATTATCAGTTTGAACAGTCCATGATAGTGCATGCTAAATGAATGGGACATTCCATTTCTGAAATGGAGATATTTGATATCCTTAAATAAACAGTTTCATATGTATAATAGGGAATAGTTGATGGGAAATATGACTACCCATTAAAGACAGTACAGTACCTGACTACAAAGCCTTAATGATCATAACCAGAGGCATCTGGTTAGAAATGCATTTAATAACAGACAAGTGACAATCATAGCCACATTCAATACAAGAGGTACCAGACATATATCCACCAGGTTAATTCAACACTCTTTAGTTTCAATGGGATATAGGAGTAGAAGACCTGTTAATATGATGACACCGGACACAGCACTTGATCTGGGCTAATGGCATCACTAATGAATTGGTAATGTGTGGTGGAGGCGGCTCAGATTGAGGAATCAGAGAGCAGAGTTTGAATTCCAGTCAAATCCATTGCATTCACTTACATGTTAATACCTTTGGGAATGGTATGAATCCTCTTCTACTCCTTAGCTAAGGGTAAATAGTAGGACAGACTAGATTCTATAACTTTGGATGGCAACTGGTCTACCACAGTAAAAATGGTAACCTAATGCAGGGAAAAAAATCTGCCTAGTCATCAGTCATGTATTGAAAAATACATGATCACCTAAGTGTGTATCACACATGGCACATAACTGACTGACTGAATGTGTGGTGTGGTCTAACAAGTTATAGTTTCAGTTGATTCAGGTGTAGTACAGATCCCATGAGGCCATGGAACCCAATTGTCAACAAAGCACCTTATAGGCTGGTAGTGATTCTATAATAATGGTGTGGAGTGTGTTCATGTGGCATGGTTGCATCCACTGGTCTGCTTAAGTACATCATTGACTGATGACCACTACATTGCATTGCTTCATAACCATATATACCCATTCATGGACTCCAGGTACCCCAACAATAATGGGTAGGATAATATCCTGTATTATCAGGTCCAAGTTGCCCAGAATTATTTTGAGGTGCATTCTAGAAACTTCTAATGAGTGGTGTGGTTACCATGTTTGCTCAATCAAAAATATATGGAAGATCCTGCACCAATAAATATCAGGGAACTGTGGACAGCAGCTATTGAGATGTCATGTCTCAGCATCTTTCTAGAGGTCTTCTAATTACTTGTAGAATCAGTTACATTGAGATGTCACACTATCCTGAGCTAGAGGTATTCTCACTATCCTGAGCTAGAGGTATTCTTTGCTATATTTAAGCACCTATTACATGACTTTTGACATGTTAGTGAATGAAAGTTTAATTCTACTTGTGAAGTGTTTATTTTTAATTATAGCAATGCTAGTTTGAAATATTACAAGATACTTCTCTTTACTGGTTGGTTTGATCAAATTTTAATTCCTACTTGGAATGTTTTTCCATATCACTTTGTTTCTGCTTATGCTTGCCTGATAGAATGAATATCACTAATTTGAACAATTCACTCTCAAAATAACTGCTATATTTATTGCCAGGTGTTACAGATGGAAGCCAGCAATTATAGATATGATTGATTGTTTAATGAAAAATGTTTGATTTATTAAAAAAAATAAATTCTTTATTCAATCAAAATATTTTACCTAAGCTTCTATACATTTATTCCAGCTACAAAACAAATCATCAGTCCTCTTCTGAAAGAATTCCTCATTCAAAAGTAATTTAAGGCTTTTTCAAGTTGATCGTAATCAAATAAGTTCTTCACTGTAAGGAAGAGTTTGAAAAATGGTAATAAGCAAGGTGTAATAAAATCTTATCTTCAAATAATTCAATTTTAGTAATATCATTTTTACAATGAACATTATCCTGCAGTAAAATGACAAAATTTCTATTCATTGAACTAAATTTTATTTTTTAATTTAAAATTCAAAAACATTTGCCATAACCTTCAACTCATTACAGCACTGTTCAAAACATCTACTTTTGGTAAGATGTCATAAAATAAGGTTCCTTTAAGTTACTTGGGAGTTGTTAGTTGCTGACTTCACTACTTTTTCCCCTGAATTTATCAATCACTGGTGAAGCAGGAAACAAGATAAAATTAAGAAATTAAAAATACAGAAGACATCAAATATTAAATACATTAGAGTGTTCAGATTTGTTTTACAGATGATGTTTCTTGCGTACCAAATGGTAATAATTTCTGTTTTCACTCAAAATTCTGATAAGATTTTCTTACTAACATGAATCTGAAAGTCACTTGGTGCAAGTTGGAGTTACCCAATTTCCAAATTCTTCATTAGCAAATAAAATTGAAATCTCAAAATAAAGTTTCAATTATAAGATTATTGAACAAACAAGCTACAAAATCTTCTAATATACATTGCAACAAATAAAGATTTTTGGAGAAGCTAAGATCAGACCCATTTTCTTCTGAGTTAAAAGATCTTTTATTCAGAGGCAAACAATCTTGATTAGACATTGAAGGACCTTATTAAAACACAAGTTTATAAATAGAAAAATTCAATAATTTCAGATGATTGTAAATTCAAAATGTTTCTATATGAATGATACCACTTGGGTTTTATCAAGAAAGAAAGAAAAGTATTGCAATTAGAACAGACTTTTCTCCATTTTGAATTAACATTAGAATCTTCAGTCACACTATATTTAATACCAGATACAGCAATAAGAGTAGTTACTAATGAGACTAGATATCAAATTTCTTCTTTAATGTATTGTCAATCTTTAAAAAAGTCATCCATAGTAATAATAGTAATAATAATATTGCCATTAGCTATCAAGAATTCATGTTCACATTGATTATTATTATTATTATTATTAATATTATTTAATACATCCTTCTCAGCTTGTGAAATGAAAACCTAGAGAAATAATATAATAGACTAATCTATCAGTAATACTTGCATTCATTTTTTACTAACGATAATCCTTTCTTCCTGATTTTCAGTGCAATGTTTACAATAAAAATCATTAACTATGTAACTGACATTATATACATACATACACAGGGTATGATGGTTAAATTGTCGCCATTTTATATTTCTAATTTCACAATAGCATGTTGTTTTTGATTTTGTCAACTGCACAATATAGTAGGGTCAGCTGGGCACCATCTGACCCTACATTATGAGGCAATTAATTCTGCCGGAAATTTGGAGACAGCATGCTGTACTACTTGGCATTCACACCAGAAACTCCAATACAAACATTTCAGAATGTTTGGGTGTCAATCTGAAGACGGCGTAGAGGATTCGGAAAGAGTTGGATGAGTCTAATGGTGATTATGAAGGTATGGCAGCTTGGAAAATTAACTGATCATTCTGATAAGAAAAGAAATCCTGAATTTGTTGGTGAGGGTCTCAAACTCAACACAGTAGCCTACATCAAGTACCTTGAGGAGGTAGTGCTGACTTGGGTCAAGAGGGTGGCTGCTGGAAGACCCTATGTCTGGCAACAGGACTCTACACTATGCCACACAAGCAAGAGAACCCAGTCAATGCTGTAAGACAATTTATGCAACCACATTACCTCTTACATCTGGCAATGTAACTCCACAGACTGCAAGTCCTTGATTATTATGTGTGGGGTACAATTGAGCAATAGACAAACAAAACTCCTTGTAACACCAAAAATGAACTGAAAGCAAGGATTATGGCAGCATTCACTAACTTAAACAAGATCATCCAGAAGAGTTGCAAGAGATTCCAAAGTCATCTGGAGGCCATGACTGAAGCCAATGATTTCATTAAATAAATTTACTTTAGTAATTCAAGATATTTTTGTGCAATTTTGGCAAATATATTTGTCAAAATGAGATGTCAGTATTATTTTCATTTCTGCATAATTTAGACAATTTATTCATCACACCATATATATATATATATATATATATATATATATATATATATATATATATATATATATATATATATTATTTTCTCTTTTAAAAATATGATTCCATCACAACACAGAAATTTCTGTTTCAAAACTGAAACTAAAATTGTAAATTTAATTATAAAAATTAAACTTAAAATTCAGAGTTTCGCTCCATTGTCAAGTGATGCTAGGAATAACTTTCTAAGAAATTTACTTAATTTATAAGCACACTCTTAATATTTTGAGTTGTTAAGGTTAAGGAAAATTCAATCTATTTTGATTAGGAGTGGTTGGGTTTTAATTTCCCTAGGCAACTTATGTATCAAATATATGTTACTTACAAATTCAGGTTAAGTTTAGGTTGGGTGGGGTGCCTGCTCACAAACATAGACATCCATTTTCAGTGTGTCATTTGGGTTTTCAAAGACAAAAAACTTTTGGCATTATTTATTTATCCACTTAATTCATATTTTTATACACAAAGATTTTCTAAAAGGGTCATATTTTTAATAGTTTATAAATTTTAAATTTTATTTCTACAGATTTAAAGTACCATTCCTCCTAATAACTAATAGACTATACAATATTTTTACAAATAAATATATTAGAATTTAATTTTTTTTTTTAAATTATTAATTAATGATCAAGTATAAATATGTATGTTTCATCTTTTCCTCCCCAACAAAAAATTAATTATTATTTAAGGAAAATATTTGATAGTGCCTACAAAAACTAGCTATTTCATTTCTTTGATTTAGTAAATTTTTATTTTTCAGAAACTTAATGTATAATTTTTCATCTATACACAAGGGACATGGATCATTTAATGACCTAAAAGCTCTAGCTTTTCTTATTAATATCCATTTTACTGTTGGTGTCTTATTGGTTTCTTTTAAGTGCCAGAAATATTTAGATACAATTTTAGTTTCAGTTTTAAAATATAGAAATTTCTGTGTTGTGATGGAATCATATTTTTAAAAAAGAAAATAATTATAATATTATGGTCTACTGTTTGTATCAAGCACTGCTTTTTTTTTTAAATAAAAATAATTGCTAAGAACACTGGATTATAATTCTTACTGTTCTTTCTTATTATTTTAATATAACACATTCTCTTAATCATATATATCTTAATTTCTGACCATTGATAATACTTTTTCCTCGTTTGCAATACACAACATACAGATTGAATGCTGAAACTTTCTCAAACAAATATTAAGTAAAAAATTTCAAATTTCAATGCTTAACCATCAAGTTTTTTTTTTATGTGTCACTAGAAATATTGACTTTCTTAGTGCAGAAATTGACTAAAGTAAATTTTGGCAGAGTAACAGTAAAATCAGTGAGCAGTGATAAGTAGAAACTTTGCTTAGATATCCACAGTTCAAATACACTCAGTGCTAAAATACAACTCTGGTATATTTTTTAATTTACTTTTTCTATGTTACTAGAATGAATGAAGGTTTTAATATATTTGTTTCATAAATCCTACCCATGATATCATGTGATATATAAATAGCTAGTGTGATAAATATTTATTAAGCTGAGACTAGTTTGGTACATGACAACCCATTGAGGATCAAACTCCTGACACTAACAATAGAACTTTGAAACTACACTGCTTACTCACTATTTAGCACTCAAGGTGTTTATTAAGCTAGGCCTTATAATAAGGCCTAGCTTAATAAACTAGTGAATCCCTACAATGAATCATATTACACAAGCAATGATCTTCTGAGGAAACACTGTTAGCTTTCCTTGGTATATTGCATGATTAAATGTAGTTATTTACATTTTTTCTAATCAACTTAGAATCAATTGATATTCCAGAGTAGTATATTAATTTTGTGAATATTTCAGTTTTTAACTTTTTTGAAAATTTTGCTTTCACTTACCTATCACAAAAGAAAATAAGCAAGAGAATGACAGCAAACATGAATTTAATGAACAATAAAGAACTAAAAAGACTACATACTTTCATTTATAAACACATTTTCAGTTAGTGAACAAAAATATCATGAAAATGTCTTGTAACAGATATAGAACTTGTTATCTGAGAACAAATTTATTATCAGAAATTAAATTTGATGAGCTTCCTTCAATTCAAAATATATTTGATATTAATTTTTAGAAATCAGTTAAGATTTTCCAAAACTAAGAAAATTTGCTCATAGTTATATCTACTATTAATTCAGAATAAAAGATATAAACAACCATTTTCAGCTATCTATGAAATTTATTAAAAACAATATTTCAATTGACAGATCAAAATTTTAAAATCCAATGCTGCTCACAGTAACAAAATCCAAACACATTCAAAAGTTACATTAAAGGAAGTAATGCTCATTCTACTTTTATTTGAAATTAATACTATAAAAATGCTAAATATATTTATATGAATATTTTTACAAGAAATAATGGGAGTATAAGATTTGCATAGCACATTTGAAATTCTGTTTAGAAAAAATGACATATAGAATTTAATCTAATATAAGACCAAATAGGAAATATGAGTTAGGAAGAATATCTTCTACCAGTATACTAAATGAGAAGAGTCTGCCTGACTTGAAAATCAACACACAAAATCCTGACTTACTTCTGGGACTCAAACTTAACAAAGGAAAAATATGAAACAATTTCAGCCACAGGTAAGCTCTTTTTTTCTAATCTGAAAACTTGCTTGCTTTTCAATCTGTTTTCTACAAAAGTGTTCTCCCTGCTACTTACAACAGACAGACATGCACACACTAATTCTCAATGGAGAAAGTCCATGGTAAAATGAGTGGCTTAATTGATGACTGCACTCATATTAATCACACTCTCTAATTGATGGAGCACAACAAGAGACTGGTCTTAAGTAGAAAACTCAATTAGTTGATCATCATGGAAAGGAGTTGGTGAAGAAAAGAAATTTCATTGAAGGGAAGATGCTATTGCTGCTGAAGCTCACAAGAGAAAAAACATTATTTAAAGAATTGGTGACAAGAAGAGTTTATGAAAATTTTCACTTCTTATCACTTTGTATAATATTCATCCTTTCTAAAAAATTTTTTTACATTTCTGACTTATATTTTAGACATCATTTTTCTTTATCTCTATCTTTCTACTTCAAACTTATATTTTTATTTCAAACTTATCACCATTCCTTTATTTAAAACCTCTACACTTTTTTCTTCCTCTTTCTCTTTAATACATGTCTTTATTCTCTTTGATTTTTCATGTTGTTATTTTCCTCTGTACCTATATGTTACCCCACTGCAAGTTTATATATAGGATGGTAAAAGTCTGCTTGCTTGCTGAAATTGTTACATATTTTCCATCAGCACCAATCATCAGCATTTGAACAGAGGTATAAAGCAAAAATTTTAAATGTGGTTTTAACATTGACAAAATATAATCCACCAATACTATCTTGGTTTCCTGCCTAACTAAACTGAATTTAGCAAATGTCTACTCTCAGAGTAGCAAAAACAAAATAATGTTAACAATTTGCAACCAATAATAACAGTATACTATCAGGGGAGTTTCCCAGTCAAAACTGAAATAAAACTACCTCTCAAATGTTCAATAATCTTTGTGATGGAAATGTAACCAAAAACTGCAGTTGTGATAGGGAATATACAAATATTCCCTCCAGATGTGATAGGGAATATATATATATATATATAAAAAATAGCTTATCCTTATAAATTAAATCTAAAGAATTTTGAAAAGTCATATCTAAATTGACTTCATATTCATGCTCTCCTCTCTGTATTCTGTCTCACTGTTAAATATCCAGACCATTGCTTTATCAATAGCATGTGATAATAGTTAACAGAAACATTTGGGCATGTGACTTTCTCATTACTAGGCAATAGAAATAAAATGCAGTTACATCAAGTGTCAACCTTAAATAGAAGTCAGTCATATTTTCAAGTGTTGTTAAATATCTAAATAAAAACATTTGTTACAGATTTAATCCATTACAATTCAGGACTTCATTAATAAAATTTATAATTGTAAAATTTAATAAATTTGAAATACTAAGTTTTTATATTCTCAAATGAAGAATATATGAATACCTGAGAATAAAATCAAACCAAATAATATGTACATGAATGATCAGATTCAAATAAATGTTTGTCACTAAGACACTTAACAAATGAAGTTATATAAAATTTATTTTTAAAAACAAAACCATATGCGGCTCACCAGGTTGTTTTATGCTATATTTTGGTGGTGTTTTCTATGGGTTGCAATTCCAAACCGAACATCCTTACCTTTTGATTCCTTACAGCAATTCAATGAGATAAGAATCACAGTTTGATCGTCTAACCAACAATAGAATATAAACATTATTCTGAAAA
This sequence comes from Acanthosepion lycidas, assembly GCA_963932145.1. Lineage (NCBI taxonomy): Eukaryota > Metazoa > Mollusca > Cephalopoda > Sepiida > Sepiidae > Acanthosepion > Acanthosepion lycidas. Next base: position 113,078,834 of record OZ010572.1, on the reverse strand, counting down.
GCAGATGCTGGGCAAGAATGTAGATAAGACAGATCTAGCCAAGCATGTAAGTATAAAAGATAGATTACTTATACAGAAATGATACAGAAAACAACACTGCTAAGTTCATAATACACAGTTAATAGATAATTGAATAAAAAAATGTTGAGTATTTAGCCACATATGTGTAAGATGATGTCAAAGAGTATAATTGTCTGGATTAGTTAACCAAACCAATAACATACTTTTTAGAAACTACATTGGATTAGATTTAAGCTGGTTTTGATTTGCCAACTATACAATTTTTTTCTCTAGATTATATTAGTATGTGATAAAATCAAAGCTTGTCACAGAAACTGCTTTAAGAGTCAAATCTAGTCCAGACTGCATTAGAATTTATCTATAAGATACAATTATCTTCAATACATGTTACATTTGATAAGGTGGTAAACATTTAAAAACATTTGAAAAAATCTAAATTGTTTTGTACCTAACAGTAATTATGGTTGTCCAGCTAGATAGCTAGATAGCATGCAAGAAAGGTTGGATGTGATTTTAAAATATAATAAATTTGGCTATTCTGTTTACACTAAACACTAAAGATCTGTCTATAATTAAAAATTCTAATACACAAATGCCTGATTTTATAAAACTAAGAATAAAATAAAAGATCCAGCTTGATCCTAAAAGTGAAAATATTCCAATTAGTCAGGTACACATGAGAGAATGGTGGTGGAGAAGGGTCTGTGTCATAATAAGTAACTGAGCAGTTTTGAGCTGTGATTGAATATAAGCCCTGAATATATATAAAGTTGTAGAAAATATTCTCTTTCCTGGAAGCATCTCTTGCCATTCTACTTATGGTTTTGTAAGCAGGAAAATTGCCATTTAACTGAATATTGCATCAATTTGATATAAGAATTGGGCAACAGACAGACTTGCTTTTGACTAAGATGATTGGATTTTCAAGATTCTTCCTTTAGTCAATGACAAGAGGACATATTGTTTTGCATGAAAATTCTACATGATAAATTTGTAGCACAATTTCTTCTTTTTTATCAGTGATTTGCTTGAAGCTTGTTATTGAAAGAAGGGCAAGATAAATCTATTTTGAGAGGAAGCAACAAAGCAGCTCTCAATGTTATATTTGGAAAAGAGAATGTGTCAGGTTTCTACTGTTGATGGCAAATGATAATATCTATCATGCATGAAGTACATTTCTGATTGTGTTTTTGTTGAAGGAATATAGTGACATTATATCTTACCTTACTACAGTCATGACAACATTTTATTAGTTCAAATTATTGCTTCCAATCAAATTAAGGTGGAGAGATGATTTAGGTAAGCTCTGAAGGCTAATCCATAAACAATAGAGTAGAAGTAAAATTAGATATATCATTCCAAAACTTTTAATCCATTAAAATGTAAGTTATGCTTTGATGAAGCAACATTTTATCCACAAGAAAAGAGTAGAGTAAAAAAACATAATTAAAACTCAATGTCAAAGTACTTAAATTTATACAAGTAAAAATAACTGAGTCATTATTGCTGCCTGGAAATTTTTGTGTATAAATCCAATAGACAGAGTGATAAAATCAGGTTTTGCTCTACATGCCATCTGACTCAAAATTTGGGTCCTTTTTGCTACAAAAAGAAGCTAAGCTTTTGTATAAAACAGGCTGAAGATTGAATGAACATATGCTTACAGCTTCTTTCTTTTCTCCTCTCCTGATAGCCACTGTCATATCCTCTAACTCCTATACATTCTGCAGTAATTAACAATTGAAGAAAAATTTACTTCCTTGAGAATAGAGATATATCAATTTCTGTAATAATGCTTATCCCAAAGCATATCACTAGAAAACCAGTAATTGGGGTTTGGCCGTGGTTAACTATGGGTGTAATAGTTTTCTATTGTTACTACTTAAGCAGTTAAAGCTATGAATGAGTAGTTAATAGTCCAAATCCTCACTCACTCACTCTCCACTAGTGACCATTGTGGTATGCAAAAGATAAAATATTTCTCAGTCAAGATATCTTGCAATGAGTACTGAGAGAAGTAGATCCATGCCTTTTTTAAAGGTTTTAGTGGGATGTGAATATAGAAACAGTGATAATAACATATACAAATAACTGTTCAACTATTACATTGCTTATCTTAAATAAGTCAGTTCCTCTAAGCTTCAATAACAAAAAACAAAAATATATATATTCTTTTAATATGAAAAACAAGATAGTGGCCCCAAAAAAGTCTAGACTCATTTCCTTATTTTAGGACATAAATGATTCTTATTTAAAAATTTCATTTCAAACTCAAAGGTGAGTAAAAAAATAAAATAAATAAATAAAATTGACAGGAATTTCGGACAATATCTACTGAACTTTGATTTAAATTTCTGAGCATGGGATATGTCTTCATTTGAGCTTCCAAGATTTTGAAAGCACCTAAGGAATAAAATCCAATTGGATCCTTTAAGGAGAAATGGAGAGGAAGTTAATAAACACAGAACAGAGCTTTCATCCAGTCAGTAGGTATCTTTTATGTGTTGTGCACCCTGCAGGATTTGGGAAATTATGGTCTTGTTCCACTATCCAGTTAACAAGTTTGTCCACTAGGTGGCCCATTGTTTTTCTCTGTCCTTTTTGCCTTTGATATAAGTGCCAAATTTTCCAAGCCTTCCTTCCTTATATGTCCAAGATATTTCAGCTGTCTTTCTGATTTAGTATCTGTCCTTTTTTGTTTCCATTTTACTTAAGACTTCTTCATTGCTTACATGCACTGTCCATGGAATTCTCAGCATACTTCTTTAGAACCACATTTCTGTTGCCTCCAGTTTTCTCTTCATCTGTGATGAGATTGTCCAAAGTTTTTCAAAATAGAGCACAAAATAAAACAGCTCTCAATGTAGTTCATTAAAAAAATAATAAAATGAATTTGTGGGAATGTACGGGTGTACATTTGTAAATTTAGTAGCCTGTATGTCAGAATAAACAGGAAAAATATTTCTACTGAGAAAAATTAACTTTTAATTCAAAATCAAGTTTCCCATGAGGTAACACTTGACTTTAGTCATAACTATGCATACACATGTGTATTTATTTACTTTAATCAAATATCTATTAAAATATCAAATAACTCTAAGAGGAAGCATCTGATATAATGATTTGGGCTTTTAGTAGATAAAATCTTTTCTGTATGTTGAAATTACTGCTGGTATTTTCAATAAACAGAGGTTATCAGATGGTTATGCCTCTTTCCTTTTTTGTTCATACAAAACTACATCAGTGCAAATATTAATCTCAAGTAATTTTGAGTTCAATTAAGCAACTCGAGACCAAAGATATATTCAACCAAGACAAGCATCTCAACACAAGATCCGATTTTAGATTACTTGTGAAAGTAAAAAAATTAGATATCTGCTTAACAAGTAGCAAACTGGAGGTGTAGAGTGATGTAACCATTATCATCAGCAAAATAGGATCAGTGAACGAAGTTCAAATTTCAGATAAAGCTGTTTGTGTTCACTTAGCACAAATGTCCTTGGGAAAAGTATGAATCCACCTTTTTCTGCACTCTATCTTTGTTATACATCTTGATAGATTTTTTTGTCACTAGTATAAACTATGGTTAATGGAGAAAAGAGTGGATTAGCAAACCACTCTCCCATGAAATATTAACAAAAAGCTGTTACATCCACTGTCAATCTTTACATTCAATTCAAAAGCTGGATAGATAGAGATTAGAAATGGCAGTAGTGTTTGTAAAGTCTTTATTTCACACTCCCAGATTCTTTCAAACCTATTGTTAAAAAAAAAAAAAAATATTGATTGTTACCATAAGATTTTACCAATTTTGATTAGCAATATTAAGATGAGAGTTCAGATTATTTGCACATTCAAATTTTGGAACATTTTTGCAAACATGGCTAATACATTTTCACACTTTATTTGAATAAGAACAAGATGGATATGGATTCTCCAAACATGTAAAAGAAGTTTGAGGAATATAAACTGATAAAAAACAAAATGTTTGTTTTTAATTTAAAGAAATAGTTATAGTAAACAATAAAATAAAAGCAATGAAAATAGAAATCATGTTGTTTCAAATTATTTTTTTTCCTAAAAGGAAAACAAACACTAAAGAGCTTTCAATAGTAATTAGTAATTCAATTAATTAGTGGTAATTAGAGTTTTATAGGAATATTTGGAAGGGAAAATTGTAGATCTCTGGCTTTTTGTAATCATACAAAGCAATAAAGCTCAGCTTAATCCACATAAAAAATTTTAAGAAAAATAGTGAATTTCTGAAATTCTGGTATTAATTCTATTCATTATGTCATATATTTTTCCATCAACTAGTAGCTGTTTTAACACAATGCTGATGTATTCTTCAGTTTTCTTGTATTGTATGAACTTTTGCAATTAAGTCTATTCCTTATTACACATTTTTCTTAAACAACTGTCTTCATTTTTATTGTTTTATCACATTTTGGCTGATATATTCATAAACTTTCCTCGGGTATATATTGTATCTGGTCATCTTTCAAAATAGTATTGTACTGTTTTCTTTTACTCCTTCAATTTTATCTCCTAAATTAGAATATCACAGGTGTCTCACAAAAAGGTAGATTCTTGATTATTGTATGATGTTTTCTATTTCAATCTTCTGTTGTCATGTAAATATTACTAAAAAAAAGACCTTAACACAGAGTCCTTTGCTTATTAAACTGTAGTGTTCTGGTTGAGGAGAAAAATTGAAAAAAAATGGATTTTAAAGATTGAATGTTAATGACTCCTATGAATAAGCCTTGAACTATCAATTGTCATTTGCTTGATGTAATCATTGGTACTAACTTGTTAATCCTTACACAGTATAATAAATAATCATTTACTTTAACATATCCAATTTCTTTAACCACTGGATGTCAGCTCATATATTAGATAATAAAAACTGCTAATACAAAGCATCTTTGGCATTTAGCATGTCTATAACACTGTTGAGAGGCCAACAATACACACACTTGTGGTTGCTGACATTTTCTGATTTTCACAATATATTACCCTTGATTTTCTAGCATAACAGCACAAATTTAAACACAAAACAAAGGTTACATCAGTCTAAGTGGCAAGGACATTAATATATTCTAAAAGAAAAACCAACAGCAATCTTATATATAAAGTACAGGGTATGTGTGTGTGTGTGTGTGTTGTGCACATGGGTGTCCAAGCAACTCCTCTGCTCCCACTGGCCCAATTTCAATGATTCATAGCTCATTCAAAAGCCCTAGAAAAGTTAGGTGCAGGGAAATATTTTTGTTGAGCTCAGATTCAGGATTGCCAGATTATGCAAGGTTAAAGATATATATTAATATATTATACTAGCCATTATCATTGCTTTCATGGTTCAAGGGGAGTAACTCTTATATTCCTTTTGTATTCAAAACTGCAGTGCAGGTTTTATTATAAACTAGCTTAAAAGCTGACCTATTGGGTGGCATTTAAGCTAGCATCAATCCTTCTCTCTGGTGCAATGAGAAGGCACGGCCTCAGGCAGCTGTTCCCCAGGGCTGGGCACCTCTCAGTATAATTTTCCTCAGTTGTGACTGTCCTATGATGGAGCCAAACCTGAGCACACTCTCCCCAAAGAAAGGCACACAACTGAGAGATGATAAATAAACATGTTACAAACTGCTTTATAGTAATTTACACATGGTTTTACTCTGTCTTCCCACAGATGAGATGTGACACAAGGTCTTCCTTAAGGTGGGGACTCGAGCGCGAACAAAAATTGCTCACAGCCCCCACAACTGTTGGTTGCGTTGGCTTTGGTGCGAGCACCAATCCCTCTCCCTGGTGCCATGAAAAGGCCACAGCCTTGGGCAACTGTTCCCCAGGGCTGAGCACCTCTCAGAATAATTTTCCTCAGTTGCAACTCTGTCCTTTGATGGAGTAGCCCCTGAGCGAACTCTGCCCAAAGACAGAGACGCAACTGAGAGATGATAAAGAAACGTGTTACAAATCACTCCAAGGAGTAATTTGTATTTACTCAACCCCCAACGAGGTCAGATTGTGCCACAAGGTCAGTTTAATGTGGGGAGCCCAAGCGCGTACACTCAGGCAAGGAACAAAAATTCCCCGAGCCCCCGCAACCGTCAGTTGTGCTGGCCTTGGTGCATGCACCGATCCTTTGTCTCTAGTGTAATGAGAAGGTACAGCCCTGGGCAACTGTTCCCCAGGGCTGGCACCTCTCAGTATAATTTTCCTCAGTTGCGACTCTGTCCCTTGAAAGAGCCACCCCTGAGTGCACTCTGCCCAAAGACAGAGATGCAACTGAGAGATGATAAATAGACGTGAAATTACTCAAAAAGAGTAATTTATATGTGGTATTGACTCTGTCCTCCCACTAGGACGAGATGCGACACAAGGTCTATTTTTAGGTGGGGACCCAAGTGCGTACGCCCAGGACAGGAACAAAAATTCCCCTCGGACCCACAACTGTTGGTTGCGCTGTCCTTGGTGCGAGCACTGATCGCTCCCTCTGGTGCAATGGGAGGGTGCAGCCTTGGGCAGCTGTTCCCCAGAGCTGGGCATCTCTTCAATATTATTTTCCTCAGTTACCCCTCTGTCCTTTGACAGAGACGCAACTGAGAGATGATAAGTAGATGTGTACCTACTCAAAAAGAGTAGATATTTACTCAACCCCCAACAAGGTCAGGTTGTGACACGAGGTCAGTTTAATGTGGGGAACCTGAGCATGTGCGCCCGGGCAAGGAACAAAAATTTCCCGAGTACCCGCAACCATTGGTTGGACTGGCTTCAGTGTGAGCACTGATCCCTCCCTTTGGTGAAATGGGAGGGCACGGCCTCGGGCAGCTGTACCCCAGGGCTGGGCACCTTTTCAGTAAAATTTGTCTCAGTTGCGACTCTGTCCTTTGACGGACTATTATATATTATCTACTTCTAGGCAATATCACTCTTCACTATTATATATTATCTACTTCTGGGCAATATCACTCTTCAGATTTAACTAATTTGCATAGTGATTTTAAAAAGGTAATTAACTGTCTTTCATTACTGTTCCTTTATTTGAGGATTGTTTTGATTTTCATATCAAAAATAGTTCTGTTTAGGAATATTGTCTTATATAATGCAGAAAAGTGTTTAAAATTTGCATTTTACTTGACTTTCAACAAGTTGGCATCTATTTGTAAAACTTTCCTTAAATATAACAAGCCAATTTATGAATGAAATGTTCATTTAAAATTTTTGTTTCAAAGATTTCAAAGTAGTGAATATATCTTACTTTGTGAAGTGATAAGCAAGTGGGTGAAGCCTGCTAGTAAACTTTATAAATCAAGACATAACAGTTTACTACCAGAGTTTGTGATTTCTGTATCCTAAAACAATTCTTCAATCATCCAGTTTAAGCAATATGCTTTGTTATTAATATGAGAATGTTAATATGTAATTCCACATGTGAGAAATAAAAGGGAAAACTTCCATTCCAAATAACAACAGTAAGCACTAAATAAATCCTACCAATGTTTACTGGTCTAATCTTTAAGAGAACAAAACCCGCCAAAAGTGAATAAAACCATTAAATAAACCATACCAAGTATCATTTAAAGCTAAAACTCATGTGAAAAAGAAATTTCTCATGTATATATATTATATAACACCATCACTGCTCTCATTTCACTGAGCTGTCATTCCCTGTCCCAGCACTACCAAAAATATAATTTTCTTGACATTGTCACTTGGTTTTCCAGTCATTGCATGCCAACATCAGCAAGCTGGAAGGTAATCAGATTTAACAAAGATTTTGCCTAGTGGACATTGTGATTCCACAGAGATTTCAGGTGTGAAATTTTTATAGCTATGGTTAATTTCTTTGTCTCTGATGAAAAAGAATTTCATAGTATAAATTAACAAACTCTGTTGATAACCAACAACCAGTTTAATAAAAACAAATTGAAGAATTTAAAAATACATAAGTAAAGAATTATTAATCTTTCTTTGTAGCCTGGTTGACAATCTTTTGGCAGGAAAATTATTCTAACAATAAATTGTAAAAATTTGAGGGACCTTTCTGGCATTGTATTCTCATCTATCTGGCTTGTGTTTGTGAGTTTGTTAGTGGCAGAAGCAGTAGCAGCAAGAGAAGGAGCAATTTATAATAGACCTTGCCTATCTTGTCATTTTCTCTCTATCTGGTCCCATCTGTCTAGTTTATATAAGGAAATTTGCCCACCTCTAGCTTTGGTTTATTGCATGATATTATATTCATGACTTTGCTTTATCCATAACAGATGACTATCTTTGAAATGTGGTCAGGCCAAACCCCTGAGCAGAATTTTGATAACAATATAACATTTGGGAAACTAATAGTACTTTATATAAACTTAAGAAATCTTCTTTGGAATTTGGGAAGTTTTAGAAGTCCATAAATCTTTGACAAATTGCCCCAGAAGCAACTGGTTAGATTGGGGAAGATTGGTTTTATTAAATCTTAATAAATTGTACTTGGTTTATTTCAGGTTCTAGAGGTTTTTTCAAATTCATTTTATGACATCTAATTATTTATTTTTATTCTTTATTTTTTTCCTTATTCTCCTTGACTCTTAAATAGTTTTGCCGAGTTACTAGAAATTACCAAAGTTTTTATCCTAATCAAGTTCTAATATTTCCTATGTCATGCTCATTTAAATTTTGGTAAACTTTTTTTTTCAGAGGAACTAAAAAGGATTTGGTATTCCTTTATTCTTTCTGGGATTCCTAGTTCCTAATTTAAAGGGATGATGTCATGAATATTTAGATTGTCCTAATATGAATTAGAAGAGAAATATATAACCATTTTAAAAGCAAAGTGGAAGTCAGTTGCAGCATTATAGGTATTTAACAATCTAAGCTTAGCCTGGTACAAGGGCATAAGTTTACAGTACTAAGAGTTGCAGCATTATAAGTCTGAAACAATGCTAAATCATGACAAAGCCATATAAATACAGTATATATAACATTCAAGTTAGAAAAACAATCTTGTAAAGATCAGATACACATTATTATCTGTCAAGATTAACAGCTTTTTATTGCTACTGTTTGAGCACTTTCTCAGGACGTGAATGTAGCTAGAACATCACAAAATTTGGACCACAGTTGATTAAATACAAAGGAAAAGAAATAGAGAACCATAAAAAAAAAAACAACAAAAACAACTATTCTTCATATTTATTTTGATTTTTCAGGATTGCCTGCTGGTTTATGAGCCCGAAGTTGATTAATAAATATTTCTGAAGTATCAATTACATTTTTGATCACCCCATGATTTCAAAGAAAGCAGTTTGGCGAGATATAATAAATTGATTATAATATAAGTAGCACATCTATGCAACAATTTATACATTACACTGAAAAACATTGACTTAAAATTACAAAGTATTTTTATGCATTTGTTTTTGTATGCTTTACTTAATAAATTCATGTGAAAAGTTCAGTATTAATGATTGGCTCTTGCCAAAGTTGATTAGAGATTTCCAAACTGGTGAGTTGAGATACTTTAGCGCAATTAGTTGCTTTTTTTTCTTTATTATTAATCAAATTTTTCATAGAATTATTTCTTTTTATATAAATTTTGAATTACATATTTGGCTTGGAGAACAAAACTTAGTTCATATGTTGCAAAAAAAAAAAAAAAATGTAAAAATGCATGTCACTAATGCAAAAAGTATGGAAAAAATAAGATATATGTAGGACAGTGGTTCACTGAAGACCTCACACACCCACTCTATTTTTATCAACATGCTAATAATGAGACATTTTTTTGAGATATTTAATAATGGGACAGTGCAGAGAGAAGAAGATTCATGCCTTTCACCAAAAATATTAGTGTGATGTAAATATAAACAGCCTTGGCTAGATTTCAAACTAAAAAATCTGTTTCTATACTGACAACCCCACACCACACCATCTATTATTTTCAATATTGCAACAGTCATTGGCTTGTTAACTGCAGGACATAAAAGTTAATGTTTGATTAATATGAATTTCCCTTGGGTGACTATAATAAAATAACACTGATGCCTGATTATTTGAGTAAGGCCATCCCAGATGGCCAGTTGAAGAACTGAGTTAATGAGCCATTATTTCACCGTTGTTCACAGTGAATGTCTAACAAGTGTTAATCAAAGTGATGCCAATGTTGGTTTGATATTTTAAAAGAATCCAAAAACAATCCAGGGAATATACTATACAAATTTTTACTTAATTCCCCTACATGATTTAAACAAAAGAAGCCTTTTGCTCAGGGTGAAAAAGTATTTGGTCAGCTGAATGCAAATAACCAATGGAAGAAGGATGAAAGAGAGTACAGGGAGTGATTACTGAAGTGCAATTTATCAGTGAGACAGGGGTAAACATAATGCTGATCAAACAAATAAAAAGATGATTAGTAGCTAGCAGAGGGAATGTAAGGCAAATCGTACACATTAAAGTCAATGAGGCAGAGTATACTTAAGTGAACTATGCAACATTAGGCTAAACTATGCTTAATAAATATCTATGCTTATACAATAGAATAAGCTAGTTAAACTGTAGTTTTCACTAAAATACAAATGTGACTGTTGTTTCATTATTTTCTGTGACAATAAAATTGCCATGTCACTATGAGGTGCTGAAAAGTTTTCTTCCTAACCAAGAAGCTATTAAAACCAATAAAATCTACTGTTTTCTTAATGCACTTAACAGTAACAGATATTAGTTGATAAATACCAGACATTAGTTGAATACCAATGTGTTAAACTTTTTAGAATTTCTTGCTTAACACACTGGTATTTATAAATTAGCTGAGATTCTCAAATTGGTACTAATAATGAATGGTAATGTTTAACTTCATGAATTAGTTTTATCAATCAGGTTAAGTGTATAACTAATTTGTCTTCAGTATTTGAACTATAAGTATTATTTATATCTTATAAAGATAAATTGCTTCTTATTTAATTTCATGTACACTTAATTTTTTCTCTCTATATATCTAATCTGGATTTTTAAAAATATTACTTTAAGCCCTTTTCAACTTGCCCCATAAATATCAGATCTCAATTTTCAACCTGCCATAACCTGCCCCATGTATACTCTGCTATATGACAACATCACTGTGAATAATGCAGGAAGTCATGCAAACATGAAACTTTGACCACAAACAGTGAAACTTTCAGAGCCAATATTTATGAGGTAGGTTTGAGTGTGTTGAATGCTAAAGGATTAAAGAATGCTACTTAGATTAAACAATATATTCATTTGATTAAAGCCAATTTGTTGTTATAAAATGTTAGAAAATAGGTGCCTTGCTTGAAATAATGATTAAGATGCTAATCTTGAAGAGCCTTACTACTGAAGTGTGAGCAATCCCAATGTGGTTTGCCTCTATTATGTCTATTAGAAGGATGTTTTGCTATGGAGTGTACTGAGTTTGATCCTCAAAAGGTGCCTCATGCTAGTGTCTTTTTACTTGATGCAGCTTAGTAAATATCTATAAAGTGCTATGAAAAATAACTTTTCTTTCCAATTGCAAAATAAAGATATTGGCAGTTGTCTTGACATTACATTATGTGGCAGCAATGGGAATGGACAAAATGTTAAAAATATTGAGTTGATGCTGACTTGCATTCTGCTTAGAAGCTACATATGTAAAATAAAATGTCTGCAGTAGCAATGATAAGAGGGATATGTCTCATAATAACTGTTTATGAAAGAAGAGTTACAAATTATGCTAATATTTGACTTATTGCTATGAAAATTAGATTCAGTTTGATTTGAGAGCAAAGACAAGTTAGAGCAGAATGACAATGAAAAGAGACAGACATAAATTGTGAAGGAGCATGAACAGATGATGATTTTGATAACCATTCTTCTGAATGGAGGCCAATACAGAAGAAACCATTTCAAAAGAGAGCCTTGTCCAAAGCCATTGTTAGCAGAATGAATTCACTGGAAAATAACAATAGCAACTTTCAAAAATGTGTTTCTCACCATTAATATTAAATGTATGCAAGAAAGAAACTAGTTTTCAACTGTATATTCAGTTTCTAATTTTCAAAAAAACACTTTTGGGAACTTTTGAACATGCCTATTGAATCTTCATTCTTGGCATTTATTTTAGAATTGACATAAATAAGTTTATAAAAGAAATATAGATTCAGATTAGGAATACAAATAGGCAAGAATATTTTGTAATTAATCTTGTACAGTTGTAGAATTACTGGATTTATTAAATGAGTTATAGTTGCATTAATAACATTCTTGAAAAAGAAATGCCCAATTATTGTGTATGTTTGTCAAATATACATCCACCAAATGTTTTCTTCTAATCCTTAGCACATGGCAAAATATAAATTGACTGAATCCTACAAAACCAAACACTGACATTTTTCTTAAGGTATTCTAACAGATTTTATAGTGATGCTTATTATAAAAAAAAAAACATTAAATTAAATATAAAATTTAATTTAATTTTCATAAACTTTAAACTCTTAGAAAGAAAAAGAATTGGAGGATATGCTAATATTTTTATACAAATGGAGATGTTTTACCTTTGAAAATTTTGTATTAAAAATTGCTATCAAAAATCAGTAAAATTTTAATATTTGATATATCAGCATTTTAAAACTCAATGTAAATTCAATTACTGAAATTTAATAAAAATTTAATTTTTTATTACATCACTGTCTAAATTTATTTATTTAAAAGTTTCTTCATAAAAATATAACAAAAATATGAAATTTCAATAAAATGTTGCTTGATCATGAATAAGTTTTACAGGTTTTAAGAGAAAGTGGAAATATTTACACAAAACTTTAATGGAAATTTTCAAGGATTTAATCAAATTTTTTTTAAATTTGAAAATGTTTCTAATTTTTTTGTTGTTCTTGTCATTGTGTCTGAAATGTAATTAAATAATAACAGTGTTTAATTAATCATTTTTCCTTATTTCTTAAATACTGTGTCTCTTTGGATGATAGGTGGTCATGATTCTCTATGGATTCCTTTTTCTATTATCTTTGAACTGCCATAACTTCTCAGGAAAAATAGTGGAGTGATTTCCTGCTGCCTTTTCCATGGCTTTGACTTTAGAATAATCCTTCTACCATATTGGGTGCCACCAAAGATTAAAAAGCATAATCCACCCTGCTATTTAACCGACAGCTAGTAGAAGAAAAGATAAATTCATGTCTTTTCCAAAGGTCTTAGCATGAAAGTGAAAAAATTTGACACCATTAACATTTATTTTCAGTTTTATAGAAGAGAAATATAGTGAAAAATAAGCAAGACTTAAATAGGAAAGAAAAATAGAAACAAGGGTAAAATTTGAATTGTATCCATGCTCGTTTCCAATATTTTTTCAAGCTACAGATACAAATTCTTTTAATAGATATATAAGCAATAAGTATAGCCTATTTAAGCATTCTTAAATCACAATCTTCAATCTTTTTCATTCTGCCTTATTTTCTTATGTTTGCATGCAATGTTTTATAGCTGACTCTTTAGAAACATGCACAGTAAAATGCAGGGGAAAATTGGCAGCAGGAAGATTGTTGTGTCAATTTTTCAAGTCAGCATTTACAAACATGATTTTTAATTGGGCTTCAACACCAATCTTTTGTATTACATATTTAGTATTCCTTTAATCAAAAGGAAGAAAAGTTAACTAAAAATCCTGACACTCAACTGTCAGCAGCAAGCAACAAAAATTACCAATGAACAATTGATATATTTATTTGTATAGAAACATTTTGGATTGGTTCCAATTCTGTGTGTTCTTTTAACATTCATACAAACAGTTATAAAAATACTGCAGCTGTATCTTATCTGTTTAATTCCTAGTAGACAGATACAGATGATAGCAATAAACAACTCTTTGAATCTGTTCGACTGTAATAACGATATCATATTTCATTCAAACTATGTACAAACTGGGTGATAACCTAAGATTTGAAATGCTAGACTTATTCAAATCCATGTCATCAGGTCCCATTAACTTAGATGAAAAATTAAACTCAATGAAAAATATCAGAGCCCAACATTCAGTATTATAAGATCCCAGTTAGGGAATAGATACTTATTTGCCTTGCCTTGTGCTACAAAAAGCTAAACAAGAATATAGACAAGCTTATTGTTTGAGTTATTTGAACTAATATTCTCATCCTTGCTACTTCTATTACTACATTATTCAACTGAATAATCCATCTTCTCTCTTTGTTTGAAATTCTGAAAGGATTCTTTGCCATTATTCTATCAGTTATTAAGACTAACATTCTTATCCTTACTGTTTTAATCACTATTAGTTTCAGACAATGTATTTTTTCAGATATAGAATTCATCTGTGTAATTTTTTTCTTGGGTAGTTCTTGTTCAACAGATTAAAGATTACTGCAAACAGAGGTAATCCAAGAGTTAGTATGAAGAAATCTGATTATAATTGCTGAATAGAATAAATTGCACCCTAATTTTTCCAGTATTTACATGAAATACAGATATCATTTTTCAGTTATGGAAGCCCATTGTGATCAGTTTTGTTCTAGTGAGCACTGGTAGCCACATAGCATTGAACTATATACTGGGTTTTCTTATGCAGCCTTTTACCTATAAGAGAAAAATCTACTGTATAAGTTATATAGCTGAGGAGAGCCAAAGGGACACACTGACTAAAACATAGTGATTAAAAAACCGAAGTGAGGATATTAGTTCAGATAAGCCAATGGAATAAGGATATTGATTCATCACAGAACTTTAAGCAATTTTTATCTACAAGCTTACTTAATAAACTTTTGAATGTACATTATAAACAATAGACAATGGGTAATATATAAGCTGACAAACTGTCTATGGGTTAGACTTAGATCTTGAACAAAATAAAAAAAATTGTACTTTAGATAAGTGAACTCAACATATCTATCATCTCTATAAGAGTTTGTAGTTTATTTATACCATAATTAAATTACTTTTTAAAAAGCCTTAATATTAGATTAACTTTTAAAGATTTTTAGAGCACAAACAGAAAACTAATCACAATTTTCATATTTTTATATTTAATTTGATTAAAATCCAAATTAAAAAGAAGCAATATTAATAAATCATTTGAGTAATTACCATAATTGTTAATATAAGACAATCTATGACTGTGCATCTGTTATAGATATTGAAATGTTCATATAAAATAAATTTTTCCAGACTATTTCAAATGGTTATTGACATTTATCTTAGATACCTGTGATAGAGTAAGATTTATTAAAAGAAAAAAAAAGAAAAAAGATACATAATATATCAAAACTTTTATTTAATGATTATGTATATAGTGACACAGCAAATTCTTCAGTAGATACATCCTGGTAGTATTTTAACACTAAATTTGATCATGTACAGTTTCATTACTGTTACTCAATCAATAATCTGTACTAATAAATTATTTTTGGTAGCTGGAAAAAATATGATTAAGCACCAAATTTTTCATTTTTTATCAAAAATTTGTTTCAGCAACTTTAACATTCATTTTATCAGTGGTTATGAATATGAGCATTATTGATATAGTAAGGCTATTATATATATAATGCTATTGATTTTACCCTGTAGAGGAATAGTGAATGAGGAAAAATGGATTATCAGTGGTCAGGAATTAAAATAAGTGTTACTAAGTGAAGCATTATGTATAATTTCATGTAATTTGTAAAACTAGAATTTTTATGCAATGCAATATTTAGTATTGTTGAAGTTATCATTAACATTTTTGTCAAGATTTACAAACTATGTTTTGTTCAATTTCGCAAAGCAATCAATGAAATATAAAAACTTAAAAAGATATGCAAAAAATAATATTGCAATTTCATTAAAAAATATATTTGCTATTTTAATCATTATTTTTAAAATAGTGGGAGTATTTTGTATGTCAAATAATTTTTTGACGTACAGTGGCCATTAATAATTAAGTATAACTCAAGACTTCAATGTTAAAACAGTATTTAATTACAACTGCAAATAAATAATTAACAAGAACAAAGTAAAAGTCAACCAATGATAATTAACCATTTCAGTGTTAATTTCTTGTTAGTGGCACGACTCAGCTTCACGTTCAGTAAATCCTAAATAAAAACACAAATCATTGATGCACAATAATTCACACTAATTTGACTGGATAGTTCCACTCAATAATCACTGCAGTCAGTAGCTTGACACCACCATTTATACACTTCACTTGAACCTTGGTGTCGGTAGTTACTTATTGGACAAACTAATGGAAGTCACAGAATTATATATATATATATATATATATATATATATATATATATATTAAAAATATTATGCTTTATTTTCCATAAGCAAAATTATGGAAAATAAAGCATAATATTTTTTTAAAAAATCCACATTACAACCAAAAACTTTTGCAGTTTCTCTCTTCTTTTTAATATACACACTTTTCTCTCGTTGGAACTACTATAACCTCTTCCTTATATATATATATATATATATAAAATTATTATATGAAGTATACATTTTCATATCTTCAGATTTTATAGTTATGATATATACAGTAAAGATATAACATATCAATTTGCATAAATAATTTTTATATTTGTATAATCTAGTGACCGCCCCAAAAAATGTGATACCAAAATTTAAAATGAATTTTTAAAAATGAAAAATTTTTCTTGATCCTTTTATTTTAATTTGAATTTCAAACTAATAGATTAAATTTAATATTTCCAATAATCAAAATACTTTAAATTGACATGAAATATTTTTTTTTTTTGCTAAAATAATTGACTAGTGCTCTTTTTTAGTTCTCTTATCACAATGTAAAAAAAAATCTTCCAAAAATAAAATATTACTTTTCTGAAACTTTATTTGACAGGTCTAATGTCATTCTATGAAGACTATCTGCAAAACATAATTGAAGAAAATGACATGAGCACCATTTTTATATAATTTTCAAGTACACAGTAATCTTAAAAACTTAGGAAGATATTCTCTGTAATCTAATGTTTTATTGAATTTTAGAAATGGTGATTTTAAATTTAATATCATCATCGTGCTTATTTTCTGATAATGTCATGTATGATATGTACTTACAAAAATGGGCGTATTTATACACATGCAAAAAAATTCAAAATCTTTTTAAAAATATTTGTGTTTGATGATTTGTTTTAAGCTTTTACATTTATGATTAGTAAATGTAATTTTCATTTAATAATATCATCTAAAAGACTGAAATGAATACAGGATTTTAAAAGATTTAAGACTTAATTTTAAAAAAATGAAATTCTTGTAAAAATTCATTATGCAGTGAAAATTTTTTTCAAGACAATAGTGTCCTTAATATATCTTATTTATAAAAGCAATTAAAAGCATTTGTAATTAAATAAATGGTATAGTCTTATTGCATTTGTTGTTTTACAATTCAGAGCAGATTTTCAGTAAATGGCATTTCAATTTGACAAAAAACAAATTGATGATTTAAATTCTCCAAATAAAAATATTTTTACCAAGATTTTGTAAAAAAAATAAAAAAAAATAAAGATTTAAAAAATAATTTCATTCATTTGTGAATAAGTCCTGAAAATTTCATTAAAATCCGACAATTATTTGATTTTAGCAAGAATTTCCAAAACAATGTATTTTTGGTGCTAAAAATCCCTAATCTTTGGCCCACCTGTTGATGCAAGAAAAACAAGATTTTTAACCAAAATTTCAAACATAAATAAAAAAAAAAATACTTTGGTCTTTCCTCTTAATAATAACAAACATTTTGATGATAATAAAACTTTGTTTTTTATCAAGCTTGGGACTTTTTTCATCAAGCTATGTTCTTTTTTAGAAAATTTTTCGAGGTACCTAGTATAATTTTTATTTTTTCATCTTCCAAAACATTTGTACAAAGGAAGGGAGGTAATTATATCTAGAATTGAAGCGCATGGCTTCTTAACATGTAAAAAAAACAAAGAAGACATTTATCAAAGACAGACAAAAAATTGTTGAAAAAGAGATATTTTTTGCAGTAATCAATCTACTGACCATTTTCAGGAGTGTAAATATTAATTTTTAAATTGGTATTGATCCCCACCCAAACCATCCCAAATTTTCAAATTATTATCAATCACTTCAATCAACCAATGTTTCTAATTTATAAACCTTTGCAGTGAATTATGCAAACAATAACAATCATTAAAATCATAATCACTTATTGAACAAGTATTACTATAACATTATTAGCATAGTAATGCTAATTATTAATGATTTACCAAAGGAAGAAGAAACAACAAAAATGGTAATGTTTGATAAAATGGATGTTTAAAGGAAAACAATTTGAAAATTAATTGTTGATTAATTCTTCACAGATCAAATCAAATTTTTAAATTATTGTCTAGATTTATATTTTGAGCACCTTGGTTGAGTTTTAAAGTAAGATAATACAATTCAATAATAACTTTGCTTTAATTTAGCAGCTTCTGAAACAATTTTTATTCATTATAAAATACAAAAAAGAATCTGCAATAGTATTTGTCCCAAACTGGCATCTCAGTTTCAATCACTTTCCCACTGCCTTAACATAGCTTCTCTGCACCTTTTCTATAAATATTTATGATAATTGGTCTGACGAACTTTTCTTGTTGGTACCTCAACTTTACGAATTCAAGCACAGTACTCGGTTGGCAGTTAGGTCTCATCATTTTACAGTTGAAATTGCTAGTTGTAACTAAGTTATGTGCTAAGTTTCTTCTCTCACACTTCTCCCTTGTTGGAACTCTCTTCCGGCTTCTTGCTTTCTAGTCAATTTTGATCTTCAAAAATTTAAATGCAATATCATCTTCTGTCTTTCTTAATTCCTTTTATTTTATTGGCCTATTTCCTTAGTGTTTTTTTCTCATTTTTTCCACACTCAGTAACCCCTCGTAGTAGTTTTATCATCTTGCTTGTAGTGAAATGATTTAAAAAAAAAAGTTGGTGTAACTGGAATTTGGAATGATCAGAAATACACAAAAACATGAGGAAATCTTACAGCAATAGTGTTGATGCTGTAAAGAAACAACCATCATGCAGTGTGTGTTAATTATTCTTGCAAGGTGGACGGCGTTATAAGCTCTTCTCCATGTTGATATGTCCATTGTCAATCTATCATATTTTCTATAAAGGAATTTCACAGCAAAGAATGCTTGTAATGAATTCTTTTTTTACAGCATTAAAATTTTTACAGCATTAAAATTGGCTCAAAGATCCTTGGGAGCATTATTTCAAACAAGTAATGGGGTAGAAGAAACATATTCGTACCTTTCCCAAAGTAGTGTGAAGTGAATTCAATAGACTATGCATGAACTTGAATTTGGCTCACCGATTTTGCTTTCCCCCCTGATAATGTGCAGGACCATTCACCATTGTAAGATTTCCAATTGTTTGTTTTTCTGAAAATTAAAAATTACGTCAATTAAAAATAAAATATTTCTTGCAATTCACCGGGAAAAATAAATTATGCATTAATTTCAAATGATAAAATAACTATTTTGTTTCTGTCCATCATGAGACCACGTTTTCAATCTTGGAGAGAAAAAAAAATAATTATAACTAAACTAAAACTTCATATATGTGGAAAGAAAAATTATTTGCAACATCATTC
Organism: Acanthosepion lycidas; assembly: GCA_963932145.1. NCBI lineage: Eukaryota > Metazoa > Mollusca > Cephalopoda > Sepiida > Sepiidae > Acanthosepion > Acanthosepion lycidas. The sequence goes on along the minus strand of OZ010572.1, from coordinate 113,059,201 downwards.
AACGCCATCCATTTGAGACCACTTTTTCAGAAAAGATACAGGCGACCATAAATGTTTTTTTTTTTAGTTAATTTAAAAATTAAATCAAATACAATGTAACAATACTTACATTTTTTTATTGAATCCTTTTCTTCATAGTTAGTAGTTCTATTTGGCGATATTTTTCCAAAAAATATTCCTGCAATGGATGAATAAAAAAATGAATTGAATTTCATTCATTGCCCTTAGGAAGTAGAAAACATGAATTGAAAAAAAATAATATAGTCATCAGAGAAATTTAGCAGAGCTGGCTTATAAAATTAGACATTTTTTTGGTTGTTTTTCAATTTCAAAAAATTGCTATAGAACAGAAAAATTTAAGAACCATTTAATTTTTAAAAAGTATCGTCTGTGGCTTCCAATAATTTCATTTTTTTTATATCATTCATCAATATTTATTTTATTCTTTTATTTTATTTCATTTTTTGGTCTTTATTCTTGTATTGAGAAAATGGAAAACAGAAAAAGATAATTAGAAATACGTCCTAAAAATGATGGTGTGTCAAAAAAAGAAAAAAATAACTTCATTTTTTGCCCTGGCGAAATACAGACACAGGCACACATGACGGAGTTGTTAGGCTTCTGGATTTAACAAAAAATTAGGAGGATTTTTTACAATTTTAAAAAAGTATATTGATTACTGGAAAACGTTTAATTAATAATTTAAAATTTGATAAAAGGAAAGATTTTAATTTTTTGTAATTCGGATATGACTGTGATCTCAAAAGAAAATCCACATAATAATTTGGAAAATGATTACATGAGGTTGACAAATTATTTAGTAAGCAAAATATTCATTTATTTTATTTAATTCTTATATTTTTTTCACAGATTTTGTTTGTTTTTGGTCTTGATTAGCGTCATTTGGATTAATGACAAAACACCTTTTTTACTTTAGTTTAAAAACATTTGGTATTGTGCTAAAAATTATATATAAATATATAATCCTTCAAAAAGAAATGTTATTTTCAAAACGGTAACATACACAAAAACAAAAGTGTAAAACTAATCGATTTCTTAAAAATAATACTAGGTTTAAAATTTAAAAAGGAAATAACAGGAGTTTAGTGAGAATCGTTTTTTTTTTTTTTTACTGGAATTAAATTTTAAAACAATGTTTTCTTTGCCAGTGGCTTTGAATTTTTTTGTAGGTAGTAGACTTTGAATTTAACATCAGACTTGATATTTACCAATTTTAGCTTTTCCCTGAGTAGGAATATTGTTCTCTGCCAGTTTTCCATTCGTTTTACACTTGTTTTGAAAAAGACTTTCGAAATCAAAGCCTTTTTTTATCCTGAGCTTGAACACAGACGCCAGTCAATTGATTTGAGAGAAATAAATACACGAGACATAAAACATGATGGTAATTTTTAAATTCACGAATGTAGCAATCAAATCCTCGTCAAAAATGAAAATTAAAGAATGATACATACCTTATTGTTAATACCCTGCGCTTATTTTAGACAAGAAACATTTATTATTTAATTCCCCCAAAGAACTAATGCAATTCTCCAAAGGCAAACTCGAAATACGCATGCGCACTCGTAGGTGAACAACCCCAAAATGAATTGGTGTCACATTTTCCGTGTTTTAACGGGAAATGTGAAACTGAAATTAAGAAACATGAAGATTTCATTGAAAACAAAAAGTTTTCAACTGTTAATATCGGTCCTTCTATATGGCAGTGAATGATAGACAATCTCCTCACAGATGAAGAAAAGACGTGAGGCAACAAAAATGTGGTTCTGTAGGAGATCCTCTTGGTAGGGGGCGCGATATGAAAGCCCCACCCCCTTATCGGTATGAGGACACAAGAAGCCAGCTTGCTAATATTTTTGAATTAAAGACGTAAAATCTGACAGGTGAAACAAAATGGACAACAGAACGAGGATATGTATCATTAATGCTAAGTTTATTTACAAAGCAGAGGCCATGGTTTAGATTGGTCTGGTAATAGAAACGTGGTCAGACTGGTCATGTCAATGGTTGGGAGTTGAGGTGCAGATGTTTCGGTTGTGTCGATGGTAGGAAGTTGAGATGTAAATGTTCCGGTCATGTCGACAGTTGGCAGTTGAGATGTAGACACTCCGGTCATGTCGACGGTTGGCAGTTGAGATACAAATGTTCCGGTCGTGTCAACGGTTGGAAGTTGATGTACATGCCGGTCAAGGTTGGTGTTGAAACCTCCCGTACTTATTATAACTGATAGTATACAGGAAAGCTTATTCAAGTTGAGGTTAAGGGAAGTTGATCGCAGCTGGTCGTCGCAAGTGATTGATGCTGGTCATTGCAGATGATCGCTGCTGGACGTTGCTGGATGATCGTTGGTCGCTGCAGGTAATCACTGCTGGTCATCGCAGGTGATTGTGCTGATCATTGCAGATGATCGCTGCTGGATGATTGTTGGTCACTGAAAGTGATCGCTGCTCATTGGCTGCTTGGGCTTCAGACTGGATGTGTCAGGTAGGAACGGTATCAGTGACAGTCTGTGGTCAGTGCCAAGAAGCTGGCACTGCGATGTTTTTGGCCATATCGAATGTCCAGTGTTGGCGTTGGGTATCTGCTGGTCAAGTCTGATATCAAAACCTCCTGTAGTTATTATACACAGAGGGGCAAGTGGGGACAGAATGCTGAGAGTCACAGGAAGCCTCACCCCACTTGCCAACTGCACGTCGTCTATAAACTTTCCTGTACACTACAAATTGAAAAGTAATTAGCTCAATTCTAAAATGAAATGAGACTAAATCACACAGCGTATAGGGAACGCGATCAAAAAGGTCAAGGTCGAAGTGTCCTTTTTTTCCCATTTAGAGAGCGGCCAAAGGCGGCCACGACAAGGCCCTGTTCCTAGATAATTGATTGTATTCAGTTAGAAAGAACATGTTGATATCTATATTTATAGTGCAGAAAAATGCCAAAGGTGGTCACTAAACATTAAACATGGCTCGTTTTTATTTTGTTGCTATATTGTCCAGCCTCGTCAGATCACGTCGGGGTCACCAATTTGCAGCAACCCTACAGTTTTACAGGAGGATTCTGAGAATACCATGGACTGAACATGTAGCACTGACAAAATTTTAAGGAAAATGGAAACAAAAAGGAGGCTTATTACTTAGAATCAGAAAAAGATAGTTTAAATTTCTAGGGCACATAGATGTTATTCACTACTTGTACACTTTGTTACTCACATTTCTTTGTTTCTAATGATATTTTCCTGTTTCTTAATTTTCTTTTGGAAGGCATTTTTGGTATTCCAATGTGCCTTCAGATTTCAGTGTCACATTTTCCCACCACTTTAAATTTATGAGTCATAATTAAATTTAAGACTCTTTGGATTAAAAAAAAAATTCTATGGTGTTATGGGGCTTAGGGTTTAAAATGAACAGTTGATTTACCCATGCCAAAAAGATTAATGAAGGATTATAATGACAAGGAAACACATGGGTAATTTTAACAAAACAAGATAAGGAATTTATTCATAAATTTACATGTTTGAAGTTGTGAAAAAATAAATCAAAATTCTTAAAGTTTTAACATATTGTCATGAAATAGAAATGTTCATACATCAGATTAAATGATTTAACACAAGATAATATTAAATATGTTGCTCATCAAAGGGATATATGGTTGTATACATTCAAAAGTAGATGAAGAGAGATAGTTTGAAATACTTAGCTTTGTTGGATTGTTGAGAGAAAATTCTTTGAAGTGCCATGTGCTGGTTAGAGGCTGAGAATATTTTTGGCAAGTAATTTTACATAGGTGAATACTTCAATGAGGAACTGAAACAAAACCTTTCACATGACTTCAGACATTCATCTCATTAATTTAATATTTTTTCTCCATTTATGTCAAAAAGAATTTTGTGTATGCTTGCTACTTTCTTTCCTTCTTTTTCTTGGCTAACTGGCTAAGTTCTGTTAAGGCAAGGTTTTTTATTGGTCCAAAAATAATTTCACATTGGCTTACAAATATCTTTCCCTCTTCTTCCAAAGTCCTCTTAATTTGAAGGGAGTGGGTGAAGGGAGTTATTATTTCACACTCACTACAGAGTAATGACTCAGTTAAACTAAAATGAATATTTTTTTATAAAAATATATTCTTCCAAGATTGTTTGTTGTCCTCTTTATGAAAATGATCACTGTTTCTTTGGAAACCTGTTCACTTTAGAGGCAATAAAAAGTTTAAAACTGAAATTGAACTTTTTGGCTCTAAAGTATGGGTATGGTTGAGAAAAGAATAAAAATTATCTTTGTAAAGAGAAGAACAAACAACATTGTAACCATAGAAAAATAAAATATTAATTGTAGCTTAACAGAATCTTTATCTTCAATGGATAAAAATTTTAAATGAAATTATGTTTTTTTGTTTCTTCAGATTGAACAGATCCTTGTTTTTACTTGGTTGTAACTTTGTGCTTTTTTGTCTAAATGGTGGTTTTGGTGGATTTTTGTGGCTTATTTACTTTATTTATAATTGGACTAATGTCCTCATCTTTGTTACTTTCACAAGTAGAAATACCCTTGGGAAAGTTATGAATCCACCTCTTCTCTCCCCTCAGCTATGAGTTAAATACTAAGACATGTATTGGAAAGTCAACTGCATGCATAATTTTGTTGAATGTACCATATGGGAACTTTTGAAAATCACTTTTATGCAAATATTAAAAACTTGCTTTCATTTATTATTTTGTTTTTCATTTATGGTAGAGAATCAGTTGTTATCAATACTTAGTTTGATTTTAATTTAATATTCAGTGTGTAATACAGTGGAACCTTGGTTCACGAGTTTAATTTGTTCCTGAAGGAAACTCGAAATGTTCATAAACTGAAACTTTTTTTCCAATAGGAATCAATGTAGAGAAAAAAAATCACAGTACAATAAAACTGGAAAAGAAAAGCATGGCACAACACACGAATGTATACAACATGGCGGTTGACTCAGAAATGATTCCATTTGGGTTAACTCGGTTCGGCTTTGTTGTTTGAGAACCAAAAATTTGTTTGATAATTGAGGCATTTTCATCTTGAATTTTCTGTTTGAAAACTGATTTGTTCGACATGTTTGAGAACTGACGTTCCTCTGTATATATATCTCATATATATCTAGTAAGGTCTCATCATTTTACAGTTGAAATGGTTACTGTTGCTCCTATGGATGTTCATCACCCAGCATCTTCAGTCAGTTCAGCAATACACTGCAAAACACTTTGCCAGGAAGAGACAGCAGAGATATACTGTGCCAGTTATTACAGTCACTAAGAGCTTCTTTCTCCCCAATCCTCGATCACCTCTTCATCAGGTCATATCAAGTTGACGAGATGAGTCATTTCCTCCACAATGCTGTGATCTCTATGCTTCAGCATTTCTGCTGTCACCTCATCAAGCCCAGCTGTCTTGTCTTTTAGGTGACAGCTTGTGTCATTTCTTCTTTTGATAACTCATTATTGACTACTTGAAAGTTTTCTACTTGTGGTGGCTCTATAGCAGAATGTGTTGCTGTGTCAGAATGAGTGCAACACTGAGAAGTTTAATGTCCCAAAAGTTCACTAGGGATGCATCTTGTCACCATTTCTGTTCCTGATGGTTTTGAATTTTGTCATGAGAAAGTCTATGGGAGACCCAACCTATGGAATCAAATGGGGTCCTGGAAAACTAAAGGACATAAACTTTGCAGATAACCTGGGACTGGTCAGTGCTATAATACCTGTCATGTAAAGTATGACCAACAGTCTCAATAGCAACAATTCCAAGTTTGATCCCTCGGATCAGCAAAGAGAAAGACCAAAGTGATGGCTATTGGGGAAGACCAGCAACAACCAGTCTTGTTGGATGACTAGGCACTGGAATCTGCTGATGAATTCACCTATGTAGGAAGTAACATCTCATAAAATGCAAACTCAATGGAAGATGTGAAGAAAAGAATTGAAAAAGCCTCAGGTGTCTTCCAGTATATGAGACCAATATGGTCTAACAGTTTCTTCAGCCAGGGTACTAAACTCCAGCTGTATAACTCTGTTGTCATAACAACAACAGTCTATGCCAATGAGATATGGAAGAAAACTGGCAAAATCTGCCAGGGGGTAAACTTTTTCCACTGACGATGCTTGAGGTCACTACTGGGGATCTCATGGCAAGACCACATAACTAACAAGGATGCCAAAGGGAGAATCACAGGGTGGAGTCACAAGGTGATTGGTTATGTGTTGCAAATGTAATCGATAAGACTAGTGTGGACCTCTTTGGAGTGGAAGCTGGATGGGGGCTTTAGTGGAGGAGCAGAGCATTCAAGACCTGGAGAAAGACCACAGAGGAAGACCTGGCTGAAATTGGGCTGACTTGGTGGGAAACTGCAGAACATGCCCAGGATCATGCTCAATGGAGATAGGGCACAGGAAGAACTAAATATATAGATGTGCAGGTGGTGTAGTGATAACAGCACAGAATGAGAAATTTGAGACCTGCATTCAAATTCCAGTTGAGTTCATTACATTCAATTATGTTCAAATACCCTTGGGAAATGTATGAATCCATCTCTTCTTCTCCAGTTATGGGTCAAATAGTAAAGTAGACCGGGTTTTCTATCTGTGGTTGACAGAGATGAACAACTCTGAATTCAAAACCATTACAATTGTCTATGGTCCCCCACACTCAGCAATGTGGATAGGAAGAAGTAAAAAAGATATTTACAAAGAACAATTAACAAAAGCAATATAATTAGCCTTAAATTAAGTCAAGTAGAGAGTATTATATGCAATAAAGTAAAGTCAACACATTATTTTTTTTAAGACAGTGTAACCAGCAAAAAGTTAACTGAGATAATGATTGAAACCTCCAACTATTGATTGTTTATTGATCTGAAACTTGTCATCTGGACTTTATTAATGATTATACATATTGATTAATACAATTATACTTATTATTAATTTATACAATTTCTTTTAATTTAGGATTCATGTCAAAAATATTAATCTATACCAAAAGATCAAGTGTTTTCTGAGAACTTGAGGTTTAATTTGTTTATAATTTCCAAAGGAAAACATTTGCAATTAGATAACATTTTTAATTTATAGCTTTTTTCTTTTTTATCCAAATTATAATCTGACTTCACTTAATTTCAAACTCTGAAGAGCCTGTTGGTACAGACCAGATATTATCTGTCATTAATACAAGTATAGAAGTTGACCTCAGCATTCTTAGTTCAAAATACAGGTTTGGGCTTGATTATTATATCGCAACCTCAGGTTCTTGGGAGATAAAATTCTAAACTAAAATCCATGCTGTAGATTAATCTTTCATTAAGCTGTGAGTTACAATTTACAGCTGACAGCCAGCTGTTTGTATGTGGGGAGATTTTTATGAAAAATAAATTTAGTTTTTGCTGTTTGGTTTCTTCTTTTATTATCTTTAGCAGGATTTTCTATAGGGATGTAATAAATACATATCTTTGTTTACTGTTCAAGTTAATAAAAGCTGGCAAATTGCAGCTGGGATGTGTGGAGTATCTCCTTGAAAATGAATTGTGACTCCACCATGTACAATTCTAAGTGATCCTCATGTAAGATTTATCACTTGTCAGTTTTTCTTTCATTGATAGAGAGTGACAATTCTAAACTTAAGTTATGCAGAAAGTTTTGAATATTTGCTAACCTCCAGGAAAGTGACTTGTTGTGCCTTCTCACACTAACATTCTTAGCTGACCTGAAGTGGAGAGACTACATTGAATCCATTGCTAGGTCAGCTGCTGTGTCTACCATTTGTCCAGGCTTAGAATATTGTTGCCACATGTGGTCCAGTGCTCACTGCTATTCAACTTGAGTCCCTTGATAAAATCCAAAGAAGAATCAGCAATATTATTAGTCCTGATCTGGCAGTTTGTCTTCAATAACTTTTCCACCACAGTAAGGTTGCCTCTATGTGCCCTTTCTATAAATACTTTTATGGTAATTGTTCAGATGAATTTAAGCACAGTAGTAGCCTAGCATTGAGATCTCATCAATTTACAATTGAGATGGCTAGATGTAGCCATAAATCCTATGCTAACAGTTTCTTTTCTTATACTTCTCACTCGTGAAACTTCCTTCCGGCTCCATGCTTTCCAGCCAACTTTAATCTGCAAAAATTTAATGTCAATTGCTATCTACTGTCCTGATTACTCTTTTTTCTTCTGTTCATTATTAATATTTATGTTTCTAATTCTTCCACACCCCTTGTGTCTTAGTGGCTTTACTGCCTCATTTGGGGTGAAACCAATTAAAAATAAAAAAAAGCTTTTTTAAAAGTTAGGAGTTTAACCCACAATTTCACAGATAATACTTATTAAACAAATGAGTCAAAACATTCATTCACTCTTATGTTTGTTTATATAGTGACATAAATTCTGGTTGCAGGGAGAAAAAATTAAACAATATTCATGGTTATAGTTTAGTGCTGATTGCATTTGAATTTGGCTTGTGTATGTGTCAAATCTTGAGAACCTCATGGATAAATATTATATGAAAAACAAAGAAGTTTTTAGAAGAACAGGAACAAGAAAGAAATTACCTCTAACAATCAAAAACAGATAGCTGAAACTTTAGGGATACACAATAAGTAAAGAATGCTTATAGAATTTAACACTCACAGGACATATCAAAGTCAAGAGAAGCAAGAGAAAGCAATAAGAAACCTACTTGACAGGTTTCAGCAAATGGATAAACAGGTACCACAAAGTCAATAAGGGATTGTAAATCCCTGATGCATGCCTCTGATTAAACCCAGCAACTTGTGTGTGGTTGGCATATTTTTCATTGTGAATTTGGCCAATTATAAAATTATTTGCACCTCTTGATATCATTGATATCTGTCTGGATTTGATGATTAAAATTCAATCATGAAGACTCTGAAGATTTCCAGTATGTTTATGCCGTTTCTCTAAAACCCATCCTTTCAGGATGTTCTCTTGCTGCAGATTTTCTTTTCTGGCCTATATTATCATGACTCTTGGCACCTGTCTGTTGCTGCTGACCAGCATCACCCTTATTCATTGAGATAACTATTATCACCGTGAATTATTGTCTATTGCATTGGCCTAATAAGGGAACAAATTATCACAAAATCAATTGGTTATTACTTTTATTCTTTCTACACAATCAGTGAATTGTTAGTGATACAACTAATTTTAGCCTAATGTCTTCAAATAACACAACAGAAGCCAAGGAAACAAAGGAGAAAATTGTCTTGTCAGTTTCAATTACATTTTTTTATTTCACATAAGAAACATAATTTTCTATAATTTCTAAATTTAAATAATGGTGAGCTATGTAAATAGTTTGATAAATAACCATCTTAGAATTCCAAATTATGCAACATGATTTTATCTCTGAATTTCTGGAATGAGGAATTATCATTATTTACACTATTTACATTTGAACTATTGTCCTCATCTTTGTTGTTTTTATCAAAACGTTTTAGTAGTTTTGCTCTCCAGCCTTCATCAGGTGTATATCGATCCAGGTAACCGACTGGGAATTCTGAACTGAACTCATTATTTGATCTACAGGGATAGACTGTTCTCGTTCTACTATCCATATCTAGAGAGATATCTTGTTCAAGTTCTTATAGTACTGCTTAGTTATTGCTCACACTGTTTTCACTGAGTTCAAGTACAGTGTGTTCATGAACTGAGTGAAAACAGGTTGAGGAATAACTCAAAGATGAGAAGAATAGTCCGAATGCAAATAGTGTAAATAGGATTTTATCTGTTCTTGAACAGCTAATTCCCCATTCTCTGTTAATAAAATTTAGATACTAAAACACTTTTCTTTCTGTATATGTTAAATGGTACTAATTATAGCTTTTATCTTTCACTGCAAAAACCTAATAAAAATGCAACTTGATTTCTTCATCTTTATTGCAAATAGATGATGGCTCCAGTCACTGTAGATGAACAATGTAAATTGATGTAAGTCATAGATATTGAGCTTATGATCTGTTGTGAATAGCAATTGCAATATTCAATAATTTGCTTCTGTGTATTTATGTATTGAAATTTAATATTTGGGTAGTTTCAAATAGATAATTCAAATATGGATTGTTTAGCAAGAAATATTACTTTGGAATCATCTCTCTTTTTATTTATAGAAATAGCATACAAGTTTATTTTAAAAACTACAATAAATTAATGCTGTGTGACTATTTACAGATTTTAGTTTTAATACTGCACTTGGAAAAATTTATAATGGAAATCATTATTCATCTTATGAAGAAATTTTTTCCCAAAATTTGACTGCAAACAATTTTTATGTTTTTTTTCTTGTGAGTAATAGTAATGGCAATATTAGCTGTTTTTCCATAAGAAAAATATGACATTCATTAACTAGGCAGTACTATTTTAGGTTGAAATTTATAAAAACTTTTTATTCATAAAAACTTTTTCCTGAAAATAGTTTTCTCAAGTCCAGTAACTGTTATCACTCTTTCCAGTATTGATGGAGTCTTCCTTCCTGACCTTTGGTTTGAAGTATTGTGGAACGTCAACATCTTGATTATGTTATTATTTTCTGAGTTACATGTACTGTTCATTTTAGTTGTTTCTGCTGCTGAAAATCCTCAAGTGATGAGATTTCCATTATCTGGTACAGCTCTTAGTGATTCATAGTCTTTGGCACTATGCATAGCATCCATATAAAAGTCTTGATCTGATGAGGCTATTTAAGAACATGGCCTAAGCTTTTAGGTTAATGTTTTGATTTTGTAGAGATTTGTGGTGTTGGGCAAGCCCTTATACAACTTTTCATGCAACCTATTCCATATTCAGTTTTCTTATTTCTTGTAGTTGGTTTTTTATAAATTATCAATATATCAAGGTATTTACTAATTCCACATCCTGAATTTTTATGATGGATTCAAGATATGTGTCATCACTACTTTCATTTCAATTTCAGATTATGTTTTCTGTTTCGGAAAGGTTTAAATTCAATTTTATTTCTTGGAACACTTGATAGAGGAGTGAAACATATACATGTAATTTGCATACACGTACATTGTAGTGAACCAACCTCATTCCCTTCATATTTCCCAGGTGATATATAAGTTCCACTCAAGCAACTTCTTCCCACAAACTGACTCCCAATAGGTTGGTTCCCCAATCACTACAATCTTCACCTATTCAAGTCTAGAGTTAACTGCTATCTTCCACACATATCTGCATAAGCTGTGCTTGTTACTCTTTAATCCTCTACCTTGAGTGACTCCCAGGCATTGTACAGGGTGAACACCACTGTAAAAAAAAAAAAAAATATATAATTAAGATTTACTTATGGGAACATTTATGAAAATATCAATATTATTAAATATTAATTATTAAAATATTAATATAATATTTGTTACTATCAAAGCAGTTAATGATTTCTGCACAAGCCTTACACTGAAAAAGACACCAACACCAAGGCCAGATGCATTTGGTAAATACATTCTTGATTAATTTTCTCATTGAAATAAATTGTATACTACAGCACCAAATGACTAAGTGGATCTTTTGGGATTAAAGATTTGGTTTTGGAAAGTTTCAGAGGGAAGCAAGTTTGTTTTTTGATCCACTGAGAGCCATATTTCCAATTATCCAGAAACCACTTTTTATCAACAATAAGTACACAATCAAGAAAAGAGCTATTGATAATTTTTTAAAGTTAAGTATTTATTTTGTCAAAATAGAAGCAAATACACTGTAGTCACTGAAATTTTATCTTTTATTTTAAAAGAATACAAAAATATCTAATTTTAAAGTGTTTTTTTTTTGCCTATAGTGTATATATATATATATATATATATATATATATATATATATATAAATATTAAATAATAAGTGGTTGAAAAATTATTCTTTAAAGTTTTTATGCTTATAAGCTTTTATTATAAGGCTGACAATAGGGAGATTGATTTTTACTGCCTTGGCTGATGTGGTAATTATGAGAGAGTGATTTACCCAAGTGCATACTCATTCTCTTCTTAATCCACAACTTGGCATGCCAGGAATATAACCATTTTTATTAAGATATCTAATTTAGGAATAGAGTATAGAAAAAAAAAGACAGTTCATGCCTTTCCAAAGAACATTAGGAGAAAATGCACATGAATAGCTTTAACAAAATTTGAACTCTACTTGCTTGTTCCAGTTTCTGAGCTGATAACCATTACACTACATTTGCAAATATGACCATTTCCATCTTTATGAGGCATGAGTCATATCTCTATGGCAACTGGCAATTGTGACTACTGGAAATTTTATAAAGAGCCATCTTTAGAGATGTGGGCTACTCTCCACATGCTCACAATAATGACAATGATGATGATGATGCTGACATATTGTGTTCATGTTAGTGGCCATCTACCTGAGGCTCTTCTACAACCAACATGAACAAGACAAACCAGGTGGTGCTAATAATAAGCACTAGATAAAACTCACTTGTCTTGAGCAATTCTTTGCAAAATAACTTTTAGAATTATTCATATTTGTGTGTTCTTTTCTAGGCCATCACGCAATACTACTTAACTAGATGCATATGGTCATATACACTTCATTCTGAAATTCTAGGATCACTATCAACAATGCTGCTCCATCTCTTAAAATCAAAGATTCCCTTTATGATGAATTATGCTTCATGGTTTTCCACAGCTTTCTATTTCTTGTAGCACTAAGCAATGTTTGACCCCTTATCATACCTCCCTGTTCATGTTCTACCATCCATTACACAAGCTCATTAGGTATGTTTTTTATATCATTTCACCCCAAGGAATGTGATAATGCCATTAGGATGCAAGGGATTACTGGGAATGAAAGAGACAGAAAAGACTTTAGTAAAGAGAAGTGAGGAATAAGGACAATAAAAGAACAAAAGTAATCAAAAAGCAAGATGACTATTGGCATTGCATTTAAATTTTTGAAGATTGTAGATGGCAGGGAAGCAAGAAAAAAAACTATTAGAACAAAACATATGGTTGCATCTAGCTAGTTCAACAGAAAAACAGTGAGACCTAGTTGTCAATCTAGTAGCATGCTTAAATGTTACTTGTCATTTCCCTCTCTCGCTTTTGCTTTCAGTATAAGCATCCAATTCTCCAAGTCCCCTTTTCTCATTAAATATCCCAGAAATGTTTAGTGCTCATAATTTTTCATAAGTAGCTTACAGTATTTTTGTAAGAAAAATATCCTGAAAGCAATAAATTGTTTTTTGTTTCTGCTAAAAAAAACTTTGGCAACAATATATTGAAGAATATAAGGAAGGTTTCTTTTTGTGAATATTTTTTGAGACCTACCTTTAGTTAACCAGTTGAGAAACACAAAGTTTTCCTTATTTGAAGGATTTTATCCTTACCTGAGTCAGATCAAACCAAAAAACATATCCATGCAATAGCTGTCCAATCCTCACTTCCCCATTTTTACAGAGCTCAAAATCATTTGTGCAGTCTTCTGGTGAATGATTTATTTTCATCCTACAGTTCCTTTTCCACTGATGCAAGATCTCAAAACTATCCATACTCTATTGCAACTTCCATGGCAAATGTTCAAACGAGCTCCATTTCTTAGTGCCACTAGTTCAAACCTTTTCTTTTGCTTACTCCATCTACAGGATGGAATCACCCTTATTCACTACATATTCCTTTGATAAGAAAGACATCCCACTCTGAAATCTTCTTCTCAAGAACCACTACTTTGTGAGAGATACTCCCAAACATTACAATCTTAACCTCTTCAAGTCTAGGATCAATTGTTATCTATATGCCATATCATTGTAATCTTCACATTCATATCACACACCTCATTCAGTAATCTTCTACCTTAAGTGGCTTTGGGCCTCGTATTGGGTGAACTTTAGTAAAAAACTGAAGTAATAATTCCTTTTCTATGAGTTTATATTTCAATTCATGTCAGTACTGTTAGTTAGAAACACGTAATTCTTATTTTATCAGTATGGATTTCTTTGGACTTATTTTCTCATTTTTGCTGTTTCTTACAACATTTTAACTGTGTATCCTACCCCACCAGCTTTAGATACTATTAAAGTTTTTACTCAAAGGAAAGTGGTCCCAGGAACAGAGAAACACAAAATCCAGACATTATATATATAGTAGGAGATATGCATGCTTCCCCAGAATAAGATTTAGTAATATTCTGGAATACAACAAACACTTATGGAAGTCTTCTACTTGCCACATCCCTTCAGTACATGAGCTCTTTAAAACATCTCATCCCTTGTGGCCTTTACCAGTTTTTTTTTTACTTTTGCTAAGAACTTCTGTCATCCATTCACACAAGCTTGTCAAGTAGGTGGCTTACTGACTTCCCCTATCTCTCTTGCCCTCAATATCTCCTGTGAGGGTTAAGTTTTCCAAGCCCTCTTTCCTCTTTATGTGCTCAAGGAATTTCAGCTTTCTCTTTTTGATTCTGAGCATAAGTGTTCTTTTTGTTCCCATTTTCTTTAAGACTTACTCACTCTGCCGAAGGAATTCTTAATATCCTTCTGTACAGCTACATTTCTCTTGTGTCCAGGTTTTCTCTTCATCCATGATGAGATTGTCCAGCACTCACTGCCATATAAGAGGATGGATATCACATTGCAATCCAGCACTCTTTGTCTCTAATAAAATTTTCCTGTTTCACAACACTTTGCTTAGCTTTTGGAATTCCTATTTTGCTAGTCCAATGCATGTTTGGATTTCAGTGTCACATTTTCCATTCTCTGTTAAAACACTTCCCAGATATTTCTGTACTTGCTCGATGTTGATATCACCAATTTATAACTCACATATGGCTAAAAAACAAAAATGAGGAAATCATTTCTTGGAATGAAGAATTATTGTTATTTAAATTATTTACAGTCAGGTTAATGTCTTCATCTTTGTTCTTACTATCTCAATATTTTATCTAGAGGATAAAAGCACTGTGAGTTCACTCTATACATAGTGAAGATTCACATTTAGTGAAAACAGTATTAAGAATAACTGAGCATAACTAGAAAAAAGAAAAAAGAGATATCCCCCGATATAAACAGTAGAATGAGAACTTCCCATAGATGAAATAAAAGTTTCAGTTTAAAGTTCTTTGAAGGTTACCTGTATCAACAGATGAAGGCCAGAGGTCACAATGATTAAATTATGATAGTAAAAATAAAAACAAAAACAAGTCTGACTGAAAATAATGTAAATGAAGAAATTATTATAACAGTAACAGCAAAGATGAGGATATTAGTCTGATGTTAAATAATGTAAATGAGGAAATTATTATAACAGTAATAGCAAAGATGAGGATATTAGTCCAATGGTAAATAATGTGAATAAGGAAATTACTCTAAACAAAACCAAACATACAATGATTAAAATACCTTGTCTGACAAAATGCAGACAAGAATATTATTCTTATGTTTGATAGAGTTTTATTGAAAAATCTCAAAGAAAGCATGTATACAACTATATTTATTTATTCTCCAGTTGATAGAGCTTGGTAAAATACAGAATAACAAATCGGCTTGGAACTCGAGCAGATTAATCCTGTTGAGATAAAAAAAACACTTGCATATGAAGCACATCTTTCCAGATAAATTTGTTCCACTTCATTCTCTTTCAACTACCAAATGTCAGTTCCATTAATGATTGAAGGAAATCTATTTAAATAATCCTTTGATCGTATCCAATATTTTCATAGCTTGATAAAATGGCTGTAATAGCCGTTAGGGTTACTAACAATAGTATTTACATTATTAATTGTAAATGATTTGAACAGTAGTATTCAAACTATTGTCATTTGCTAAGAATAGTATCAGAGGGAGTTAATGGCTGCTGCTTGTAATTAAAATTGTAAAAAAAAAAGATATTTTTAATTACGTAATTTCCAAACCACTGTTGCTATAGATATAAAAGAAATAAATATGCTAACATATCCTGTACATTCCTATGAGACAGATTACTGATTTGAATCTCAAAACTTAAAAATAGAAGGATGGTATCCTGAAAATAGTTTTAGCTACATAACCAAACACATGACTGCTGCATTATCAGTTTGCTTAGGCAATAAATTTAGATATTTAAAATGAAATACAGTCCAACCTCTTTAATACGGTACCTAGTGGTTTGGTAACTCTCATGGTCCAGTACATTTTTGAATCAGCTGCCATTAGTTTGTTGAGTGATTACAAGAGCAGCACCAGACATTGTTTATAATTTTCTGTAACAGCCAACAGTAACAGAGTGTTTTGATGATATAGTCTTGCTCATTTTTTATATATGTATAGCTGCATATTTACTGATCCAAGATAGTAAGTATATACTATTTTTTGTTTTTAGGCTTTTTTTAGCCTTTATATTGCATGAAACAATAAAAAAAATTATGTTTAGAAGCATTAATGGCTGTTTTATTTCCTGTTTTAGGCCTTTTTCTTCCTTTAATAACACAGCAATATGTATTTGGAATAAGCTGGCAAGACTATGTTTACATAGGTGTTTTTTAGGAGTTATTTCTGTCATTTGGCAATTTCTCTTGTCGAGCAGTAGGGTGCTAGATTAAAGAGGTTGGACAGTACATAAAGTGTTGTCAGATGGCATAGTTTTCTATAATTATTTTTCTGAAACCATCTGAAATCTAAGGCTGAAAAACTACTGTCAGAAGAGCAAGGATGTTTTAGAGACAGATGGAGCCTAGTGGAACAAATCTTCAACTGTAGGGTCCTCATCAAGAAATATCTGCAGAACCAGATGTTTTTCATTGATTTCAAGAAAGCATTTGATTGAGTATGGCATGATGGCCTCTGGCATGTCCTCAGAGGATTCAACATAGAAGAAGGGATCACACAAGTCATTCAGCCCCTTTATGACCATGCAACCAGTGCAGTTCTCTTGAGTAACCAAATGAGAGATTTCTTCCAGAAGACTATCAGCATTAGACAGGGATGCCTGCCCTCTCCAATATTCTTCAACCTGTTTCTAGGGAGAATTATGCAGGAAACCCACCATGACCAAAAAAAACTTCTACCTGTATCAGTGGTAGACCTGACTGCAATCTGCATTTTGCAGACAATATTGACCTTATGGCAGGCAGTAACAAAGAACTGCAAGACCTGACTGCATATAGAATGGAACTCAACACAGAAAAATCCAAAGTAATAATGAATAGCAAAAGCATCACTAGTACCAGCATCACCATGGATGGCAAACTGGTGGAGGAATTGTCCAGCTTGAAATACTTGGGAGAAACCCTGTCAAAAGATGGCACCTGCAACACAGAAATCTGGAAAGGATATGGAAGAGCAACATCAGCTTCCAGACCACGTTCAAGCTCTACAAATTGCTGGTCATATCTATAGGTGTGAGACTTGGACACTCCAGGTTGAGGCAGAAAAAAGGATCCAAAAAAGGATCCCAAAAATGATAGAGAACTAATGATTGAGAAAGCTCCTCTTTATTTCCTACCGGGAACAATGTATGGAGCAAGGTCAAAAGTCTCATGGGCTGACAAAGATCTCTTCTTGCCACTATTAAGCATTGAAAGATGTCATGGTTTAGCCATGTCTCACAGCATAACGGCTTCTGCAAGACCATCATGCAAGGCACTGTTGAAGGTAAACACAAGTGAGGACATCAACGCAAAAGCTTAGACAACATCAAAGAGTAGACAGACATGACTGCTGGAACTGCTGAGAGACACCACCAATAGATTATCCTTTTTTCTTCTTATGCTTACATAACCTTTCTTTGTTTCTTTCACCAATCCCCTATTATTCTCTGTATAACCTTTCATTCTCTTTCTTCAGTCCTCTATTCCTTTCTATATAATCTTTTTTTTTTCTTTCTTTGGTCCCCTATTCTTTTCTAGATAAACTTCTGCTATTAGGTTCCCCCCCAATAATTGTCAAGGGACTGATGATGATGATAACACAGACACACACTTATACATATTTAATATAATTATGTATAAATTGTCACCATTTTATATTTTTAATTTTGTGCATGTGCATTGTTTATTTTTTATTTTGTCAACTGCACAATATAGTATGGTCAGTTGGGCATCATGTGTGAGAGAAAGAACATTGTGACGCAATTCACTCTGCCAGAAATTTGGAAACAGTATGCTGTAACTTCTTAACATTCATGCCGGAAGCTCCAATATGAACATTTCAGAGTGTTTGCGTGTCAATCTGAGGACAATGCAAAGGATTCAGAAAGAGTTGGATGATATATCCAGTCAACATCATAGTGTTTGGTGTGGTCACTAGTGATGGTGATGTTATGCCCCTATTCATCTTCCCATAGGGCCTTAGACTCAATACGGAGTTCCAAATCTAGTGCTTTGAGGAGGTGGTGCTGCCCTGGGTCAAAAGGGTGGTTGCTGGAAGTTTCTATGTCTGGCAACAGTACTCTGCACCATATCACACAAGCAGGAGAACCCAGTCATGGCTGTCACAATTTCTGTCACCATATTACCCCTTACATCTGGCCACCTAACTCCCCAGATTGCAACCCCTTTGATTATTATGTGTGGGGCACAGTTGAATGAATGACCAACAAAACTTGTAACACCCAAGATGAACTGAAGGCAAGGATTATAGCAGCATTCACCAACTTAAATAAAGAGACTGTCCAGAAGAAATGCAGGAGATTCTGAAGTTGTCTGGAGGCGGGGACTGAAGCCAATAGTAGTTTTATTAAATAAGTTTACTCTTTAGTATTTCAAGATATTTTTGTGTACTTTTGGTAAAAATATCTGTTAAAATGACATGTCATTGTTATTTTCATTTTTGCATAATTTAGACAACAATTTATCCATCACACCACATATATATGAAATGTTATCATTATATGTACAGGTATGTCTTTCTATATTAGTAGTAGTAATAGGTGCAGTAGCCGTCCCTGTGGATTATAAGGCCACAGCTTCACCACTCTAGATGTTGTTACTTTGGTTTTCATTACAAGTAGGTTTTTACAGGGTGGTGTTGCTAGCCCCACACCCAATCAGTTTTGAATTTAGTGCTGTCCTTCTCCTAGACTTGTTGTCAACTCAGGCTAGACATCCCAGTTTTCCCTACTATTAAGTCCTAGCTGTGGGTGGGGAAGAAGAAGAAATGTATTTATATCTTTCCAAGAGTATTTATGTGAAAGCAATTCAATTTGAACTCAGCATGCCAATCCCATATTCCACATTGTTAACCATTATAATACATGCACATTCTATGTATGTCTACAAGAAGCTGTATTTTAATTTTGTGAAAATTTTGTAAATTTATTGAATTTTCAATACACATCAGAATACATAACTGCAAGACTATATTTTAATCACACACCTCTCCCAGTATAGTTGGGGACAAGGTACCTATCCACAACATATATATATATTTTTAATTTAAGATCTAATACTACACACCATGTATATATTTAATGTAGATATATATTTTCTTATTTGTAGTTGGGGGTTATATGATGACTAGAAGAACTGGAAATGGAATTTTTAAATTTTCACTGAGGTTGTTTATAATTATTTTACATCAATGCCTTTAGGGAAAGGCATGAACACTTTTCCCAGTGTTCTTCCAATTGTCTGATATCATGAGAAAATATCCATTCATTGGCATGGCATGATGAGTGACAGAGAAGAGAGTGTGTAAATGAGCACTTGGGTTTTACTGACCATTCATATTTATGCAACCTGCCCAGGAAGTAGCTATAAAAAGCTGTTAACCTCATAGGTACAATCATATGTTTCATAACTATGATGAATATTTTGTGTATATTGAATGGATTTATTGTTGAATAATATCTATCCATAGTCTGCAAAGTAAGTGTGGATAAGTAGAGAAAGAGATCAGATAGACATACTTCTGAGGTTATTTTTGTTTGTTTATGTTTTTTTTCCTCAAGTTTCTCTAGTTTGAAGAGTTCTCTTGTTTTCTATGCCTGTTGTTCTGACTAGAAAATAACTGAATGACAGTCTTATATTCTTATTAACAAAACTATTTATTTTTCATCTGTATAAGTATGGGCAGGAGTGATGAAAGGTGTCAGAATTCAGCTGATACAGAAATGTGCTTTTATGACTCATTTCTTATTTTAAGTGAGATTCTTCATCTTATTGCATTTTGGTTCATTATTTAGTTCATTTATTAACATCTTTTATCTTGGATTCAAAGCAAAACATAATTTTTAAAAAAACTTTCAAAATTCTTATCTCACTTTCTAGATTCTCTACCTTTCTTTTACATATACTGTGGACATGTCTGAGATGTGATGGTGAACAGGAAGAATGTGTTGCACCAATCTTCTTTAATGTAATCTTAACATAATTTTCTCTCACCTGTGGATCTCTCTTCTGGCTTCCTGCTTTCCTGTCAACTACGATCTTCAAAAATTTAAATGCAACATCAATCATCATTTTCTGTCTTTTTTAATTTTGTTGTTTCTCCTCAATAAAGTTTCCTCAGTTTCCTTCACACTCAGTAACCCTTGCATCTTAGTGGATTTATCATCTTGCCTGGGGGTCAAATAATTAAAAAAAACAATGCAGTTGATGCATTGAACTGACTAAGATGTAGTCTTTGGCTGAAAGTTTATTATTTTTCTGTTGTTAGAATTCAATTTGTTAATCATTTGAAATAGAACTATCTGGTTCAGAAAACCAACATTTAAAATTATGGCTTTTATCTGGGCTTAAACAGCAACTCTTGACACTAATGGGAAATACAAAACTATCTCAGCCATGGTAGAAATCCTTTAGATATTTAGTAAATGCAAATTAGTTTTTCACAAGGTTACATGTGTGGGGCACTCAGTGATGATAAAACTTACAACAATAGTAATGGTCTGCAAGGTTAGTTTGCTAACCCTTGCTGTAAAGCAGGGCATCCAAGTTTAAAATGATATTAAATGGAAAAGGAAACACTGATTTGAAACAATCTCCAAAAGTAGCAATTCTTTTAAAACCTACAATACCCTGGTGATTTCAGTAACCTTATGGCTTGCATTAGAGAAACAGTTCTCTATCCTATTTTTTAAGGTCTGCCTATCATTGCAATATTAAAGTACTCACCCAGAAATCATAAATCTCACCGGGAAGCCATAAATCTCAGCTGTTTTAGACATATAAGCAATATGCAAAGATTACTTTTCTCATGGTACTCAACTTTTTTTGTATACTTTGCATTCTGGATGGACAACAGCTTGAATTCTATCAACAGAAAAATAAATGACTTTCAGACAAAGACTACATCCTGGCCAGTGCAATGCCTCAACAGTATTGTGTTAAAATTATGTAGGAAGATTATTTCTTATCTTGTGTTTTTTTTTTTTACCTTAATTATTTGCTATTGAAAATGATTCAGCATATGAGGATGTTTGTGTTGAAATGCAAGAGAAATATAATTCCTCTTTGGAACATTTCTTTGTTGCAACTATGCTTGTTAATATATAATATTAGGTTGGTGCAAAAATAATTTCGTTTTCTCACATAGTAACATATGTTAGAAAACGAAATTATTTTTGCACCAACCTAATAGTTTAGTTGGTTGATCCTATGATGAAGTTATTATACTAGATCCTTTGTAGCATCTCCAAAGTAAAGGCAGTTACTGGGCATTGCCTATCTTTTTTCCAAGTAACATGGAATAAGTTATACTGGGTTCCATAATATCAATAACAGGGAAGAATTCTTGACCTGACCACACTGTATTTTGTTTTTAGAGTAAAGGGAGATATCGTTTTGGATATACCTGAACATTTGCTTCAAAACCAAGTGTCTCCAGTCTTACAAACAAAACTTGTTCTCAGTATTGAGGAGGGCTAATTCGGAAATTCATATGAACCTTGTGGACTGGTATTACAAAATCACAAACAAAAAACTGTACCAAATAATTATAAACAACAACAATCGAGGACTTTCAACAGCAGCAACAGATAAAATGAATATCTAAAAAAATTCAACAGATAAAATGAATATCTAAAAAAATTTAACTTACACAAAGATCAAATTTGTTCTTTTGTGCAAAATATAAAAATTTTAACTCCCTACCAAATCTAAATTCTTGTGCCAAATATAAAAACCTAGTTTGAAAGGGAAAAGAGAACATGTGCTTCTCTGCTTCTTGAGGTCAAAATAGGTGCAAATAACAAAATAAGACTCAACAACTGCATAAAATTTTAAAGGGAAAACATTTATTACACAAGTAAAAACAAAAAAGGTACCAAATTGTGCACAAAGATTTGCTTTTGTGCACCTATAAGACTGGATAACAAATTTCAGATGTTTCAAAAACGGATTACCATCAAAAAAAAGTTAAAAAGGGTTAAGTTTTTTAGAAAGAGACAAGGATTCAATGAAAAAAATATTACACCTTTTAAAAATGAAAACAAAAGGAAAAAACTTTGAGGAAATAAAAAATTGGACAAGGTAGAAAATACAAAAGCACACCTACTTAATTTCTTCAAATGAATACTGGATAGGAATGTCTAGGCACAAAGGGGTTTCATATTTTCCACAGGTTGTTGTCTCGAAGGCTTTATGTAGAAAGTTAAACTTGAGTGTTTGTTTTGTTCAAATCTTCTTTGGAAGACACTGAAAGTATTTTCTGTTCTAGGGCTTGAATCTGCCTGTAGCTGTTGGCTCTTATTTCTTTCTCTGTGATGATTTATGACCCCTTCAGCTGGACTAATCCTCTGGCCTTGAAATGTGGGTGCTTCAATGCTTCCTCCTCAATGATTAATTGCTTTCTGAAGCCAACTGCTAAACCGCAGTTCTTTTATTCAACACAGGAGGATCACCAGGCTCCACCTGGATTTTCACAATGGCTTGGGAGCATGTCTCTCATTGGCCAGTAAACAGAAAAATTTATTCTTTTGTAAATTCAAAAAATGAATCCATAACAATTCACAAAGAAATAATTTTGATGGTTTTTTTAACTGCTAATTCTAAAATAGATTTTCACACAACTGCAATCATTTCTCTTTACAACCTGTATGACACAAAAATACACTTTTCTCAAAGGTATGTGTAAAAAAACATCCTAGACAATTAAACATTTATTTACTACATTAAAGACTAAGTTCTAAAAAACATATATCACATGTAACTTGAAAAGAAAATAATGATATAATCAAATTGTTGACATGCCACACTACTTCAAATAAAAAGTTAGGAAGGGAGACCCCCCCCCAATCCATCTATACTGGACAGAGTGGTAATAGCTACAGAACTTGAGAAACCTGTTTTCCTGAAAAATTGTTTTAATAGAAAGATTTAAACTATAAGTAGTACTAGCTGCTTGGTCAATGAGAACCAAATGTTTTGTTTCCTTATAAAGAAACAGCTAATATTACTATTACCATCAATGAAACATCTTGATTGTACAGTTTTTCTCCTCAAATATATTTTACAATTTTCATAGTATGTTTTGGTTTGGAAATTTATCAGATACAAGTGAGATCAATTTTCTTTTTCTTTTAGGCTACTAATTGCTATGTAAAAATCCTCTCCTTATTTATGACTGGTTTCAATGCAATTGATAATTGATGAACCAGAATAATGACAATAGCAAATTTTTAATTAGCAACAAAGATTGTAAAACAAACATGTCTTTATTACACTATAATACTAATAGAAACAACACTTACTAGCTTATAATCACAGTACTAAAGAATTGTTTTAATAGTATAATAACTAGTTTCAATCTAAGTCTCGATGAAGACATATACTTCATATTGTCTTTAATTTGAAAGAATCATTTCCATTTATAGTGGAGCAGAAAAGCAGAACTCACTAGTAATAGTAATTTGGTATGTGAGATGAATTTGACATTTTACTATGACAACACTTTTTTTTACTAAGCTTACATCAAACAGGCACAAGGATTCATTACCAGAGCACTAAGATCAGGCTAAACTAAACTAATTATGAGAATAGGCTGGAAAGTTCATAGGCTGACCAAGATATAAATGTAAGTTGAAATACCAGTTGGTAGACTAAAAGATATGCAAGTGTACTGGAATACAACAGTTAGTCTGCCAGCTGTTCTATTTTGGTTCAGCCTTTTCTGCTGACGCTTGTAGACCAGTCACTAAGTCTGTGAGATGAGCTCTTTATTATGGTATAATAGTTAATAAACTGGATTTGAAGATTATGAGCAGTATGTTTGTATAAAAATTTTATTTCCTATCAAATCCAAGTTCTTGTGCCAGACACAAAACTTAGTTATTAGAAATACACAAGTCACTATAATAGGCACAAAATTACCAAATAAGGCCAACATTGCATAAAATTTTAAAAAGGAAAAACACATTTATTTTACAATATTATAAAAAATGGTACAATACAAGGTTGCACAAAAATTTCTTCTTGTGCACCTATTATGGCAGGATAAGAATTTTCTGAGGTTACAAAAAGGGGATTACCATCAGATATAAGGAAAAAATGTGACAATTTTTAGGAAAATACATGGATTCAAAGATAAAAAAGATTACACCCTTGAAAAATGTAAAAAAGGGCAAAACTTAGAGGAAGCCAAAAAATTGCACATGGCAGAAAATACAAAGTACACACACCTCCATTCTTCACTGAATACTCAATAATAGGATGTCTCAGCACAAAGAGGTTTTTGTGTTTTCACGGGTTGTTATCTTGAGAGCTTTTCATAGTACTTTGCTGGAAAGTTAAAATTAAAAGTTCATTCACTCTAAATTCTTCTCAGGAAAGCACAGAAAGGAATCTTTTTTCCCCCGGGTTCGAATCTGCCTTGAATCTGTTGGCTCTTTCTTTCCCCATGTTGATTTATGCCTCCCTCAGCTGGACTAGTCCTCTTGAAGCATGGGTGCTAATGCTCCCTCCTCATCTCTTAATTGCTTTTTCAATGATTCCTTCTTCCTGCACTGATCCGCTAAATAGCAATCTTTTATTGAACGAAGGAGCGTCATACCGGCTCAACTCAAGTTCTCACAAAGGCTCGAAGAGATTGCCTCTCATTGGCCAATATATACAAAAACTTTCTCCAAGAATTCAAAAAACAAATCTGCAACAAATCAAATAATTTTAGCGGTATCAACTACTTGAGCCAAAAGAAATGTTATAATTTTTACACAAACCGTCTGGCCTTCAGAAAAATACACTTCTCTCAAAAAACATGTATTAAAAAAAAATCCACAGATGATTATACATTCACAATTGTAACATTTTTAAAAATAATAAAAATAAGATTTTTATAATATACTTATTGCCTTGTGCCTAAACTAAGCTATACTGAGTAAATAGCAACTTGATTTATGAGACAAATTTACTAATCATCATATTATGACAGCACTTATTGCAGATATTTACCAACCTTAGTTTATCCTGGCACAAGGCCATAATAAGAGGAGTGCACTATAGAGAATACGTTTGCAAGTGCTAAACATTATGTTAAATTAAATACTGAGCTCATGGGAATATAAGCATGTTTGATAATTGAATGGAATTAATAAATTTTTCAGTCTTTCTTAACAGATGTAAAGTAACTTGAGAAATGTTAGTAAATCTGTCAATATAACAAGAGTAATTTGGTAGGTAATATGAAAAGTATTGTCAAATGCCACCCAATTATTTTGCCATTTTTGTACTGCCCCAGTTAATATCAGGTATCTCTTGTTAAAATAATTGATTTCATTGTAGAAAAGGAATTATTCTACTTTGAATGTATCAGTTAAAAACTCAAAAAAAGTCACAAATTGAATAAATTGAATAAAGGATTAACGATAGTTTCTCTCAAAAGGCCTATTTCTTAACTTGATAAAAAATAGTTTTGAAAAAAGTCTTTGAATTTGCATAAAATTAACTGAGTGAAAAAATCTTTTTCAAATTAATAGATATGCAAATGTATCTGGATCGTATTTAACTGAAAATTTGTTTAATAATTTTTCAGACATGATCATTTCCTTCTTTCACAGAGAAAAAATATTGCTTTACTAATCTGGGTGTAGATAAAAGGAACATTCTTCAATATGAAGGAAATGATGTTTGTATTCACAGTGAATGTGCAAAGTTATAATTTAGATTTTCAATGTCTTTCAGCGTGACTAATTAATCATTATGTCTTTAATTTCTGGTCAAACTGTTTCCTATTAGCATTTGTTTAGATTACTGATGACTCAGCCACTTTTACTCAGAAAAGTTTGTTTCATATTAGCTATCATTCCCAATCAACATTATCAACATTGGCTCACCATTCTGATTCAATCATTTGCTTTTCAATGTGTAATCATTTGTCTTTTTTGTGTGATCATTAGTTTTTCTATGTGCGATCATTTGTTTTTCTTTGCATGATCATTTGCTTTCCTATATATTTTTTAAATCATTTCACCTCAAGCAAGGTGATAATGCCACTAAGATGCAAGTGGTTACTGGGAGTGAAGAGAATAATCATTTGTTTTCCTATATGTAATCATTTGTTTTTTAATATGTAAAAATTTTTCTTTTTTATATGCAATCATTTGTTTTTTTATGTGTGATGATTTGTTTTTCTATGCATGATCATTTGCTTTCTTATATATAATCATTTGTTTTTCTATGTGTAATCATTTGCATTTTTTGTGTGATCAATAACTTTTGTATATTTTTCAATATGCTCTAATTTTGTGAAAAATCATCTTATTAGTTAACTAAAGTTAATTTTCATTAGAATTTTCAATATACTTTTTCACTGAATGTAAGTATACATAACTTACACACTTCTCCTGGAAAAGTTAGTGTAGTGTTAACTACTCACAACAAATATTTGTATTTTGACTTTTATGGCCTAACACTGTGCATCAAGTATGTATTTACTGTAGACATAGTTTCTTATTTAGATGTGTGAGATGGTATAATGCCAAGTATCATTGAGAATAGAATCTCTGAACTGATTTCAAATTTTAGATGAAACTGTTTATATTTATTTTGCACCTTGTAAAAGGCATGAAGCCATTTTTCCCTGTATTCTTCTGTTGGTCTGATATGAGAAAATATCTCTTTATTAGCATGTCATGATGGATGAGTGAGTAAGTGGGGACTTGGGTAAATTACATGTACATAACATACAAGCCCAGTTAGTAGCAGAAAAGCTGGTCAATCTTGATAGAATCCTGTCACTGCTTTTTATTTTTTATTTTTTTCATCAAAGCTAAATTTATGAAATATTAATATATGAAATATTAAAAACATAAGGCTACATGTGGACAAGCTGACCATTTGAAGATATTTGTATTTGTATTATCAATAGACACGTTAATAGGCAACATTCATTATTTATTTTATTCACAATAACTGAAACAAACTTAAAAAAAATGAATATTAGGATAGAGTTCATTTATTTAACTTGGGAACTGATCCTTTCAAATTTCACTAAATTTTAAAAATCACAAACACTTGAATAAATTTTTCTACATAAATATCAAATTATCAAATATTGAAATTAAATTATTTTTTAATCATTACACCCCAAGCAAGGCAATAAAGACACTAAGTCACAAGGTGTTACTGAGTGTGTGAGAATATGAGAAAAAGTAAACATTATTAAGGAGAGAGAACAATAAAAGGATAGAAATTAAGACAAAAGATAACGATTGACATTTGTTATGAACCAATTGCCACAACACAAAATTTAAAAAGAAAAGATAAAAAAAACAACTTGTTGTCAAAAGATATGACCAAGTTTTACCACTCCATAGTGGAAGGATTCTCTTACAGGGTCAAATACATGGATGAGGAGAAACAATCAACAGTAATGAACAATAAATACCAATATATTATCTAATAATTTAATTATAATAAGATGATACATGACAACATTAATACAAGGTATCACATGAAAAAATGTTTGCTATATATTTCTGTGTGAAAAGATGTATGCATTATATATCTGATATGAAATGTCAAAGCACACTTATAGTTAGTCATTTGCCTGAAATAAAATAGGGATTTTTCTTTTCTCGCTTTTCTTGCTCTTTCTTCTGTTTTATATTTTTCTCTTTTGTTCTTTTTACTTTCAGTTCAGTTCATTTCACCCATGCAGCAATATCTTTTGATATATTATTCTTTTTCACTGTTATGAGTTTTGACCCAAGAGTTGGTTGTTTACATATTCTGCAATGTAGAATTCATCATTCGGGTAGGAAGATTCAGCAATGTATAAATCATATCCTGCATCCAATTGAGTGGGTCACACATGCCTGTCTTAGGTGATTACCATGCTTAATATATAATATCTGTTAATAAATTTAATTGAACTATCTAATCTCCTGATAATATCTAAGAAAATTTAAGTTGAGAAGATAAGATTTTGAATGTTTTATTTTAATTTTGCTAAATATTAATATATACAGTTACTTCTCACAAAATATCTACTGTAATTGTTTGAAGAATGGAAGTCATAGCAACAAGACTGATATCATCAAAATGTGTATATTATTGCAAATAATTTCATGAGTATGAAATAATCAATTTCCAATTTTTCAAAAGCATACATTAGGATATTAGCAATGCTTAATCATTGATTTTCTATATTGATTTTTCTTTTAGTCTCATTACAAGAAGATGAAAAAATATACACTACTAAGTTTTGAGATCTTTTTTATTGAAGTAATTAAAATGTTCTTCCTGCTGTAACAATACATCATTTTTTTAACACTTTAATTTCATGCATGTTTTGATATTGATTTGATAACACACACATTGAATAAACTCAGTCTCTATTAGAAAATTTAAGAATGTCTGTACTTTCTGGGGATTGCTAGAAACATATGCATCTGCAGATTTGGAGAAATGAAAGGTTTCCATTCCTTTAGATGCTAGACTTTTCTTTGAGAAATTTGAAATGTTTTAAATAGTTCAAAACTATAAGTTATGAGACAAGACATATTAAATACATTATATTTCAGCTGTATCATCAAAAGAGAAAGGTAAATGCAATTGATACCAAATAATGACTACAATTTCTTTTTTTTTTTTCATTATTTCACCCCAAGCAAAGTGTTAATGCTACTAATAGACACACAAGGAGTTACTTGGAGTGAATGAGACTGAGAAGACTTTAATGAGGAGAAAGGACAACAAAAGAACATGATTAGGAAGCATTTAAATATTTCTAGACTGTAGATGGCAGGGAAGCAAGAAAGAAGTGGGAAGAGAGTTCCACAAGGGAGAAGTGCTATAGAAGATACTCTTAGCATAGAACTTGCAATTAGATGTAGCCATTTCAACCATAAATTGATGAGACCTTGCTGCCAATCTAGTACTGTGTTTAAATTCATAAAGTCTAGGTATCATAGAGGAAAGTTCATCAGAACAATTACCATGAAATTATTTACAGAAAAGGCACAGGGAAGCTACGTTACAGTGGTGGGAAAGGGACTGAAGCCAAGATGCCAGGTCAGGACCAATAACATTGCAGATTCTGCTTTGGATTTTATTCCAACCTCCCCTTTTCTTTTTTGTTCCAAAAAACAATTCTGAATTAATTTTCCAACTTATATTTTTTATTCCAACCTACCTTTCTATTCTAGACTTAAAAGTAAAGGAAATGTTATCCAAACTAGTAGCTAATCTTGTACTTACAAAATCAATTATATGTCAATAGCATAAATAACTAAATATTTTTAGTACCTTCTACTAGTATTGCCATATGTAATCACATAAAAATTTATAAAATCAATACTAAAATGACTTTTTTCACAGTGAATTTAAAGCAGTTTTTTTCTCTGTATAAATTATAAGATCTAAAAATTAAAAACGTCCTTAATTCTTTATCAAGTCAGTGTTAGTCACTTGTTGATAGTTTATTCTAGGTAAAATGTGTCATATATCTTCTGCTTTTTTTATATATACTTAGCTTGAAACTAACATAAAACAAAAGTCTTGATCAGTTTGCTATGAAGCAGTGCTTAACAAGCAAGATTTGAAAACCATTACTACTGTTGTGATTTGAATACTCACTGAGTGCCTTACACTTATGACCTTGCATTAGACTAAGCTTACTAAATATATGTGGCTAATATCATTACATATTTCTCATTAAAGGTTGAATGTTTGAGACCAGATAAAATTTTCCAATATTAGGTTTCAAAGCAAATAGGCCATCCCTAATTGGAATATTGCTGTAGCACAATCTTTCTTACTTCAATTTCCCACCTCCCTTTAACCTTATACCATAAGATAAGCTTAGTAAATATACTTAAATGGAAGAATTTCTTCTTGAAAAAGTTTCCCTAAGTATCACAATTGTTCATGCATTTTCATTTCCCTTTGGCTTTTCTGTCATCTGAATTTTAGTGTTAATATTTTTTTATTTTGTTCGCTTCAGTTAGCCTTTAGAATCAATCTTAATGAATAACAGGATGTTATTTGTAATTATAGCCATTCTGTTTTCCTATTGAAGAAAGTATTTGTTTTATTCATTATTCTTGTAACTCAATGTGTTCTAGTTTGGGCTGTTCAATTTTTAAAAAAATCTTCTATTTTTAAAAACAAAGATTGAACCATTGGATGTTTTTTTCCATTTTAATTAATGCTCTTATATTTAAAAAAAAGCATTGCATTGTTGCAATTTTCTAGTTTAGACTGGATTTTGATTTGAAAATCTATATTGGATGATAGCATGGAATTTATATGCTTTGCATAAACTGATTGAAATATGAACTTCAGTCTTAAAAATGAGTGTCAAATATTGACAAACTTGATACATTGTCAGCTGATACTGTATTATAGAATTGCTATAAATAGAAAAGTCATAACATGACTCATAAGTTAGCTTTGCAGTTAACTGAATATGTTACTAGCAAATTTGACAGTGAATGATTTGTATAATCATTTCTTTGCAATAAACTACTTTACAGTTTTTTTTTGTGGAAGGAAATAAAAATATTTCTTCTTTAACTAGTAGGTTCAGATTTGAGCCTGCTAGTAGGAATCTTAAAGCCTATACAATTCTCTTCAAATCTTTATTGGTTATTTTGAAAATTATTATTATTATTATTATTATTGTCATCATCATCATCAGGTTTAGCTTTGTATACCACAAGGCCAAACTGGGAAAATGGAGGTATAAGGATTATGTTGCCACCACTTTTTCTAATGGAGAAAACCTGCCTTGAAAAGTAGCAATCAGAATTCTGGATGTTTACCTGGGCTTGAACATAAAACACTGGCACTAGTGAAAAGTGCACAACAATTTCAGCCATGTGACAGGCCCATTTACCAAGTTTAGCATAATTGAGCACAAAGCAACAAGTATTAGTCAATGAGGTTCAAGCTTGGTAATACTATTACAGTGAGAAGTAGCGTTGCAAAATATTTTTTGAATCATCATCATCATCATCAGCAGCAGCAGCAGCAGCAGCAACAGCAGTAGCAGCAGCAGTCTCATACCTAGGTGTGGTGGTAGGACAGATGCACAACTGAGCACCTGACTAATTTCCTCCATATATCTGGATTGAAAACTTAAGATGTACTCATTCATTCTTAGTATGTCTTAGGCAAGTAGACCTGGCAGATCCCATTCCTCTCCAGCTCAAACCACAGACAATGTCTTCTAACTTGATTGCTTGTCTTGGTCACATACATATAGTTGTTGATTCCATTGGGAGAATGTTCCACCTTGACTATTGAATTAAGTCCAGGAAGCCCTCTGCCTAGCAAAGCTGTGTCATCACCTCACTGGCTGCATACATAGCTATGGAGACCATTATACCCAATTATACCAGATTGCTGTTGACTATACAAGAAGGTTCATCTGTCCTTTGACAAGATCTTATTTTTAATTCTGCTGGATGCCTCAACAGAAAAGCCTGGTTGGGGAACCAGTTTAGCTGGCACTGACTTAATTATTCAAAAGGAAGTACTGCTACAAGGTACTAGTAGCATTTGTAGTGACTTTTTGAGTGACTTTTAAAATAAGCTGGACCAATTTGGACTTCTAATTTCATACTAATGCCCTTGGGAAAAGCTTGAATCTATCTCTTTTATGCCCTCAGCTATGGATTAAATAGCAGGATAAATTGGGCACTCTAAAACTGGGCTCTCTAATCAAATCCTGATTTCCAAACTGTTAAGGAGGCAAAGGGAAATGGTTCCACTATCTTTCTCAAGAAATCTTGACAATTCACAGATAATAAAGAAATGGGAGATGACATTAAAAAAACAATTGAGAAGAAAGGCGATTCAAAATTTAGTGCAACATACTTTCAAAGTGCCATCTAGCAGCCATGATGAGTTTAGATTAGCCTGACACAAGGCCAAAGTGGTATGAAACCCAATGAAGATCACTCATTTCACTAGTGACAAGACAAGCTTACTATCACATTATGACTGTCTTACAGAGTCATTTATTAACTTTACCATAGTATGTCACAAGGACACAGTAGTATGGTACCCAGTGAGGATTAAACTCACTAAAATAGCAAATTAGCTTGTTAGAAGAGATTGCAGTTGCACTACATACAATGCTTTTATTACCTGATTTATTCATTCCTGACCTTTGCAAAATCTGATATATATATATATATATATATATATATATATATATATATATATATATATATACATTTACAGTAAGGTTCACCCTGTACAAGGCCAGGGTGCCACGAGGTAGAGGGTTTATGATAAGGGGTAAGATGGGAGGATATGGATAGGAGGGGAAGTGAACTTGAATAGGTGAAGATTGTAGTGATCAGAAAAACATCCTCTTGGGAGTCTGTTCCACAGAGCAGTGGTTTGCAGGAAGAAGGTGTTCGAGTGGAACGTACTTCTCACCAATGGAATATGGAGGGAATGTAGGTGGATTGCTACAATGTAATTGGTATGACAGGTCCTAGCTGTAAAGGTTAGACCTGGTGGAAGCAAGAAATATAGTTCATCCAACCACTTTCCATGGAAGTAGCGATAGAACAGTGAGAGGCTTGGTACATTGCACCACTGAATAAATATTATTGCTTATCTAATAGAATAGGAATCTAAAGCCTAGATAAAATTATTTTACAATCATTATTAATGATTCTAAAAAATGATTATCCCTATTGGCTTGGCACAAGGCTGAGGAAATAGAGGTAAGAGAAGTGTGTCATACTGATCTTTCAAGAGACTCTGAAATCAACAATAGATATTATGGTCTAAATATACTGAATGAAGATTATTTTTCATTCATTTAGAAATATTATTTCATTAATCAATAAACTCAGATGTCAGAACACATGAAACAAACTTTTAATATTCCATAGTTATTTGTACCAATTAAGATAGATAGATAGATAGATAGATAGATAGATAGATTTTATTGTGTGCAGTTGATGTTCATTAGTTTTTTAATTTCTCAGATTGAATCTCTGTTAACTATGAGAACAAAAGAAGATTTTTCAATACTATAAATTAAACTCTAAAGATTTAAGGTTTTTATACTTTTATGTTGTAAAATATGAAATATACATGAATTTGTTTTGTTGGAAATGTCAAGTTGTTACTTTAAACATTGAACACAAACTCCTTTATTTTCCTACTTAGTGATTGTAAATCCTTCATAATGTTAATATTAGCCATTTCTTTATAAGGAAACATTTGGCATTCATTGACTAAGCAGCCAGTGATATTTTCAGTTGAAATTTATAAAATCTTAAAATAATTTTGCAGGAAAATTGGTTTCTCAAGTCCAGTAATTGTTATCACTCTTTCTAATATTGATGGAATCTTCCTTCCTAACCTTTTATTTCGAGTAGTGTGAAACATCAACATTTTGATTATGTAATTATTTTTCTCATAAAGTTACATGTTCTATCTACAGTGTAACCCGGATATAAGAGAGTTGTCGGGACCGGAGAAGAAGTCTCTTATATCCAGGTTTCTCTTATATCCGAGTTTGGTCTGTTTTATATACATTAATGCAGGCTCTAAATTGTGACCAGAGAAAATCTCTCTTATATCCGGGTTTATCTCATATCAGGGTCTCTTATATCCGGGTTACACTGTATTTGAATTGTTACTGCTGTTTAAAGTTCTCAAGTGATGTGGTTTCTGTTATTTGGTACAGTTCTTTATTTGTGGTTCTTTAGCACCTTTGCAAAATGCTTTCCATCTTGAATTATAGTGACATGTTCACATACTGTTAACTTCAAGGAAGCTACTTTGACATTGTAAATTATTTATATTTTGAAAAATATATCAAACAAAATTATAAATATTTTTTCTAAATAAAGAAAGTTGCTAATACTGAAACTGGGATTTAATAAAAATGTATTCTTGATATATTGTAATTTCTTATTTCAAAACTTGGAACCATAGTACAGTTTTACTGATGCTATCCAAAATTGCTTCTGATTACAATTCTAAGACACATTTCTGTGTAATCATCCAAACTTCAGTTTATTATCAATTGCACATCTGTACTTCATGGTGTATTTTGATTTCCATCTATGTTGATGTAATCAAA
Organism: Acanthosepion lycidas; assembly: GCA_963932145.1. Classification (NCBI taxonomy): domain Eukaryota; kingdom Metazoa; phylum Mollusca; class Cephalopoda; order Sepiida; family Sepiidae; genus Acanthosepion; species Acanthosepion lycidas. Next base: position 113,024,733 of record OZ010572.1, on the reverse strand, counting down.
TAGTATGAAAGATCCAGTATATATTAAAAGTTAAGCCTGGACTGCACCTAGTTTGGTGACCACTTGGAAATATCAGGAACTGTAAGCTTGGATGTGTGTGGGGTGTAATGGATAACGACATGGAATTAGAGATTGGAGAGTTGAGTACCAATTCCAGTTGAGTTTGTTATATTTCCTTATGCATAAGTACCCTTGGGAAAAGGATGAATTCACCTCTTCACCCCACTCCAGTTACAAGTTAATTAGTAGAACTTGTATCAATAAATAATTATTATCTCCAAAAATTCTTATGATCTAAAAATATTTTTTGGTTTAAATAACCTGTAAAAGGTTGATAAACGGTAAAAAAAATAAAACAAATTGATCAATCAAAAAACACTAACATTATTACATGTTAATTTAGATTTAGGTCTATATTCAATTGATATATTTGCTCTTTAAATGAGACATTACTTTCATCAGACTATCAAGTTCAGAGGGTCTAAATTAAATCATATAATCTTTTACTGCTTAAAATGTCAACTTGTATGTAACTGTATTTGCTGATGATTTTTCCAACCTTAAAATCTTCATGTAGATAAGTTATTTTGTGTAAAATACTTGGGGGACAAACCTTGTCTACCAGTTTTAGAAAACTAATATAAAACAAAAAGTATTTATTTCAAATCAATATCACTTAATAGTCAATATTTTAGCTTTGAAGCAAGACTCTTTCCTTTTTCCTGCTCAGAATCTGTTTTGATTTGTTAGTGTTGGGTACTTGATTAAAACTAACAATAAACAATTACTACTTACTTAAAAAGAACATAGCTTTCTTTGTATCAATAAATGATCAATAAAAGATACAAAAGAAAACATTATGAACTATCAAGGGAAATCTATCAGGCTTGAAGCTCTTCTCTCTGATTTCCCCATGCTTGGAATTATAGTTATTCCTTATGCTCAATCTTATACCCGCAATATCTTTTTGAATCAATTCTTCTGGCTTTGACTGGTAGTACAAATATACTTTTTGTATTGTAAATATGTTATCTGTTTTGACCACCATTTTTTAAATGTCAGATGATTCTTGATATTTACTAAGTTCAGCCAAGTGGAGAGAAACTGAGGCTAGAAAGATTATATTGTATCCATCTTCAAAGTGGTGAGAGTTTGTCTGCCTGAGAATCAGACTTTGTAATCTTTTTCTTCTTTTTTTTTTATCTGAGCTTGAACACTAGCTACTGGGAAGACAGAAAATGCATAACTATCTCAAACACCAAACAATCCCTGGCTTTTTACCTGGGTTCAAACACTGAATCTTAATCCCAGTGGGAAATTTGCAACTATTTTGGCTATAAGGCAGTATCAATATTTACTTATCTTTGTACTGTATAAAGTAAAATAGAAGGGAAATGAAAGTATGAAGGATTGTGTTGCACTACTCTTCCAAGTGGAGAGGGCCAGTTTATCTTGAAAATTAGTATTTGGAAACTTGGTTTTTACTAGGGCTTGTGTTCCAACCACTGAGAGTGGATGGAAATACACAACTATTTCGACCTTCAAGGAAGTCATGGTTCATTGATATTTGTGTAATAAAAGTAAATTGATGAAGTTATATTGTACTTATATATTTATTACTTGTATATGATCTTTTGTTGCTTCCCACATGAAAAATGATATCCTCAGTGTGACAAATGCTGGCTGCCAATCACAGAAAAAAATATCCAAATCTCATCTTAAACAGGAAAAGATTATCATTGCAAACTCAGTAACCAGTGCCATTCTTGGCGATATGACTCTTTCTTTCTCTCTCTCTCTCTCTCTCTCTCTTGATTGATTGATAAAATGTAAAGGAAGGAGTGGAGCCAATAAGCTTGTGCTGGTTCCCAAAATTTGATTGGAATTATATATATATATATATATATATATATATATATATATATATACATGCTGAAACCTCCAGACAAGTGAACTGAACAATTACAAAAAGGTTCATCTATGAAACTTTGGAGCCAGGGTGCTGAATATAACGCTAATCAGCTAAGTGACAAATTTATATTTATTTTAATCCTATATATATATATATATATATATATATATATATATATATATATATATATATATATATGTGTGTGTGCGTGTATGTATGTATGTATGTATGTATATATATATATATATATATATATATATATATATATATATATATATATATATATATACAAGAGGATGTTGAAAAGTTCTCAGCTCGATCCATTTTTAAAAATCAGTATTCTGCTATTTAGTTATTGTAATGCTTATTTTTGGAAAATGGATTAGGGCCAAGAATTTTTCATCACACACACACACATATTATAAAATGGATTAAGTCTGACAATTATTTAATATATTTTCTGCTTATACATTATTTTTATAGATATAATTTATTTAAGTAAATGCTCTGTTTTTAATGAGACAATATTAATTACATTTACCAGCCTGAATGTTCTAGAAAATATATAGAATAAATCATTGAAAATATGCATTCTCTGACAGGTATCGAACATGTAACCCTTCTTATGGGAACCAACATATAACTTGTTGTGCTGTTAGCATTATCATATATATATAGTGTGGTAGCATAGGTATTATGGACATTGTTTTTTTATTTATCCTCTTGTAGATATACTACTCAAACATGGCATATTTCTTGACTGCTTTTATCTCTGATTTTTCTGCTTGGAGGCTCCTCCAATCAAATAAAGTACTCAGTGTCTGGTGTCAGAACCAACCAAAAATGAAGGCTAAAAGAACAATCATTTTTATCCCTTTCACTTCTCTTTCTATGTCTGCATGAAGATATCATCAAAACTAACAAATCAAAAAAAGAAGAAAAAAACATAATCCAGATATCCTGCTCACATTTACTTGGCATATTAGTTTGTTTCGTTTTCTAAGAAATATTATTCATTTCTCTTAATTCATTTCATTAATATATTGTTAATCATTCTGAAATTTATCAAAAGTCAAGGTTTTTATGATTAAGAATTTCCAGGGAGCAAATTGTCTATATTTAATGCAGTCAGCTGTAACAAAGAAAATCAACATTTTGATAATTTTTAAAGGTAATATATTTTTATTTATCATACCAACAGATTTTTACCACTTTAAACAGTATTTTTAGTAGATACTCATATTTGAGTAGAGGCTCCATTTAATTATTAAACAATATATTTGTTTATTTTTGTCTACTAGCCTGAATATTTGAAAAATTTTATTAAAGAAAAATATGTGCTCTCCCAGAGATAAACTAATATACTGTTTAATAAATAAATGGAGCAGCTATTCAAATATGAGTATCCACTAAAAATAACGTTTAAAAAAGTGATAAAAATGTTGATAATTCTTTTTATGCTATAATTAGAGTTTAAAATAAAACAATAATTTTATAACAAATTAATTTCATCTTTTTAATAAAATATAATGATCATAATATAAATAAATTATAATGATCTTCAAATCTTGAAAATTAGCATTCAAAATTCTGGCCTTTAGCAAGGCTCAAACACTGACTTCTGACACTGTTGGGAAATACATAAGTTTCATTCATTAAAGTGACCATCTCTCTTGGAATATTATGGATCAACTCATCTGATTAGCAGTTAGCAATGCTTACTTAATACTTATGCTATTATATATTTATTTGAATAACAATGCTTGTTTTTATTAGTTGTTGGATTATTCTTTGACCTCTTCTCTTCATTTACAAGCTTGCTTGCTCAATAATGCATTTATTATCACCTGAAGGCATTTAATGTATTAATTTATATTGTCAACTTCATTTTCTTATATTCCCCGAGTTTATGGCTCAGTACATAGACTATTGTTTAACAACAGACAAAGCATGTGATTCAGTCAATACTGCCAAATAGGTATATCTTTGAACAGACTAAAGTTAAAAAGGTCACATTCCTTTTATATAAGAAATCTCTATCAATTATTGGTATTCAAGTCTGGGTAAAAGACAGGACCTTAATTTCTGACTATAAACATCCCTTTTTTTGTCAAGGAATTTCTACAGAAAATCAGCAACGTTTAACATACATACCCACAAAAAAAAGTGTGTCAAAAGGACATTTTTTTCGCTTGACACTGGTATTACTGTATACTATGTTAAACTTTGATGAAAAATCATTAACAATGTATTTACATTATATATATATATATATATATATATATATATATATATATATATATATATATATATATATAATAGCCTTATTGTCTCAGCATTCCTGATCACTGATAATCTTTTACAATGAATTTCTATAATAAGAGTATTTGCAAAGTTTCCAATAGTAAAATTGCTAGCAATGCATTTATATTATACATATTCTGTCAGTAATGCTTACTTTATTTTCTGACCTCTAAAGGGATAGGAAGTTGTGGAGAGCAGTGATCGCCTGCATCATGAAAATACATGACAGATAAATAAATTTCTATGATAAAACCATTAGCAATGCATTTATATTATATATATATAATAGCAATATTCTGTTGTTTTAATTCTGAAAACTGACAATCTTCCTTCCTGAGTTTCACAATACAAATTAAGTGCCATAATTCCTTAAAGCAAATTTTAGAAAAAGGCATTTGTAAAATTTGGTATTGAATGATTAAATTTTTTTCACACTACCACGAGAAATATTTAATTTAATACATAAAATGTCCTAAGCAAAGTAGGGGAGTGGCAGTGGATTGGGAAAGTTAGTGCACAGCAATAAAAAAAAATGAACATTGGCAAAACACAGTGGATTCAAATAAAAGTAATACTAAAAATCAGTAGAATAATAATAATAACAAGATAAAAATCTGTAGAATAGTAGTAATAATAATAAGATGGAAATCCACAGAATAATAATAATAATAATAATAATAATAATAATAATAATAATAATAATAATAATGTGGATGTCAGTAAAATAATAATAATAAGGAAATTGAAATCAGTAGAATAATAATAATAATGAGATAGAAATCAGAGTAGTAGTCATAATAACAAGATGGAAATCTGTAGAATAATAATAATAATAATAATATTGATAATAATATGGTAGAACTCAGTAGAATGTGGATCTGAAGACAACAACATCACCTGTTGTAATTGGGTCTTTGTGAATGATATCAAATGGGGCAAACAAATACATAGAATAAATTCCTGGAGCCCTAAAATATATGAATTGAAAAAAATCCTACTCATGAGGACTTCTCACATTTTGCATAGATTTCTCTCCTTGCAGTGACCAAAATTACATTAATTTTTCCTCTTATTAAAGGCACCTCATCTGTTTATTGTCTCCTGAAGCATCTGGTTGAGACTTGAGGGCATCTTGTTTGATACAAACCAAAGGCAAAACACAACAAAAACAATGATGGTGACGATAATGACAATGATTTTTCTTTTTTTTTGTTCCATATTATACACGAGTGGACTCCAAAGTAACTGAAAAGATACAGAAATACCAGGATCTGAATAGGGAGCTGAAGAACCTATGAAACATGAAAGTGTAAACTAATTTTTGTCGTAATGGGTACACTTGAAACCTAGAAAACTGAAAAAGTGCTTAGCCAGAATTGGAATGAGACAAAGATTGTAGACTTCCAGAAAACTACCATCACTTATTCTGCAAGGATTATCAAAAAAGTTGTGAGGAGTCTTGATGGCACCATGCCTTAAGAACAGAATTTACACTGACTATGACAATAATAACTAGTAAAACCCATGTATATTACATGGATTTACTAATAAATTTTTCATAATGCACTCTGTACTTTTCAACCTATAACCATTCCCAGGTGGATATAAAAAAGTGACATAGTCTCTCTTAGAAATACAAACATCTGCTTTATCTAAGATGACCCCCCCTCCATCCCTCTCTGTGTCACACTGTCTTTTTGTCTCTTTATGCCCCTGTCTCTTTTTCTGTTTTACTGTCTATGTTCTGCTCTCTGTTTGCTTCTCAACCAAGCATGATAAGTATATTAATATATAGATAATAATAATAATAATAATAATAATAATAATAATAATAATAATAATAATAATAATAATAATATGTATGTATTATCCATTATACCTTATATTTCCTTCTTGATTGAAACTTTCTCCTCTTTCTCTATTTGTATAATCGATCAGAACATTTAGGTCTCTCACAGGGTTTTTCTTTGTTTATTTTTTTTTCCCCCTTGCAGATAATGCTATGGGAGTTTTTCCACTTTTTCCCTTGTGGGTTAGGTATATAGATTGTTTCTGTCTTTTTCATTCTTTGAACTATCTGTGAAACTGGTAGTTATGATAAGGATTGGAGCTCATTGATTTTCTTAGATTGTATTCTAGAATTATTCTTGGTTGATTTTCTAACTTGGAATTTCTACTCTAGATTATTTAGCAGTTTTTATCTTGTCAAGTTAAGGTAGGTTCTTTAATATTTTTTCTTTCTCTTTCACAGCTTAGGCCTAGTTTCTTTTGTTTTTGCTATTGTAGTTTTGATGCTTAATTCACAAAAATTTTCTCACCTTTAAAGCCATTAAACTTTAGTAATTTACTGGCTCATGTGTTTTGCTGGGTGTTAATATTCTTCTATATATATATATATATATATATATATATATATATATATATATATATATATATATATATAAAATAGTTCTTGAATATTACTCACTTTTGTCCTGCCAGACTTTGAATTATGGCACTTTGTGCCTTCTACATATTTTGATTGACTTTTCAACCACTTGATAAATATTCATGAATGTTCTCAAATTTAAAAGCCTTGATAAACCAATGACTTTTGTATATAAACATGTGCAACAAAATAAACCCATACATTTGATAAAGTCCCTCAGAGGATGAAACATGTCAGCTAAGAATAGTTTTTCCTCTTGTCTTTTTATTCACACTCACACACACACATGAATACATATATATATATATAAAATTAGGAGATCAGTTGATTCTGCAACCATGGTTTCAATATTTTGGTTTCTTTACTCGATTTTGGTCAAAGTGTTAGGAAATCAATTGACCAAAATCACCTGAAGATAGCAAAAGGTTGAAACCAAGGTAGCAGGATTGGCTGATCTCTTAATTTTCTACATGTTAAATTTTTATCTTTTTATATGTGTACTAGCAGCATGGCCCGGCATTGCCTGTGCTTGATTCAAAAATCATACAACTCATACAGCAATCGCTATCACTTCATTTAAAATATTTTTGCCCTTCCTTGCCTTTAAAGGAGTGCCCTTTGCTGTGCTGATGTTGCTACATGCCTTACTTTTTGCCTATCTCACACTGTAAATTTTTTCTAAGCTCTATACTAAACATTAAATCTGTTATGAAAAAAGAACTAAAAAAAATGAACACAAAATGATCAGCTTTAAAAAAGGACTCGTAACTGGAAAAACCAAATGAAAAGAGAATGTTAACAACAAATACTTTTTCACACCCAACCCAGTTCTGTGGAATCAGAATCAATGTTGAGTTTAAACAAGCAAATGAGCCAATTGAAGTAAAGTGCCATGCAGATTTAAATTTTTCCCACTTGTGATGAATACAGCTATCGATTTTTTTTGCATGCTAGTTAACATTCATGTTGGTCAGCTGTTGGCTCTCACACTGGCCAATAGAATCTTCCTTCCTATTTGTAGTAGCCAGCTATTGGCTCTCACTCTGGCCAGTACAAAATGGTGCAAACTACATGAAAACTGCCGTAGAAGCATGAAAAAAATCGATTATTTCCACTATTGATGGGAGTTGGGAAATGCAAAGTCAGTCTTGGCCTTCCTGCGAACTTAGAGCATGTGTATGTAAATTTTGGTGCAAATCCGTTGAAAATTGCGGCCGTGCATTCGTTACACACACACACATCCTGCCTTTTATAGATAGAGATTGAGCACTTTTTAATACTACTGTTTCTTGGTCTAATTTAACTCTAACCACCAATTTTTTTATTATTTTATATATATATATATATATATATATATATATATATATATATATATGTACACACAAACACACACACTATACTTTTTAAAAAAATAACAACTAAAACAACTGCCTTTTTTTCTTTCTTTTTTTAAATTTTAATAGCTGGAAAAATCCTGACTATTTTCATTACTATTTCATGACAATGAATATGCATCCATATAGGTGTTTATTTATTGTGTATTTATTTAAGGAATTTTCTCTTTTTATTTTACTCTTTTTTATTAATGCTACTAATATTTTTATAGTCATTATTAATATTATACTCATTCTGGTCACCTTATAGTCGCAGATAATATCACCCTTACTTTCATGTTCCCATTCATATCATTGCTTTTTTTATGGTAGTTATTATTACTATTATCATTTATATTCTTTATCTTATATTCTAACTTATTCTCACATATACACTCCTATTAACATTCTAATAAGACAAAGTAAAATAGAGTTCTCAGCCAAAAACTTCACCAGTTATAGTTGGAGCCATTTGACCAGAATAAGAACTAAATAAGCAAAGGATGGGACAAAGGCAATAAAAATCTTTATCAGGTGCAATGACCAAAGGATTAGTGATTCTATTATAGCATTGTGATCATTAAAATCTACTGGATTTGAAATTTCACTCAGTTCAAAAAACTATTTAATAACAAGACTACAAATGTAGTCAAATATTTTGTAAATTTTACCATGTTCCCACACATCAACTAAGTAAAAAAATATAAGAAATATACAAAGAATGTCTTGTTCATCAATATATATATATATATATATATATATATATATATATATATATATATATTTGGTTAGCAACCTTCCTTTTAAACATGTTTTATTGAATATGACAGACAAAAAAAAATTTAATTAATTTTTCATTTTGTTTTTCAGTGTTCTTACATTTTTCTGTTTGTTGGGAGTAAGGGAGTACAAAAATTGTCTATATTGTTTATTGTCCACTTCTTTAGCGATTTTCAAAGGAGTTTGTTTTTGTGTGTTGTCAATTTCTCTTCATGTTCGACTGCACAAGATGTGTTCCTGTTTTGTTTTGAATACTAGAAGGAGCATCCACCCTGAGCCTTGTGTGCTGAGCATAGCTGGAATTCAAGTGAGCCTTTTTCTATTGCTTTTAAAAAAACCGATACACCATTGTCACTGCTGAACAAGCTGAGGTTGATAGTGGGAGCAAGATGTCTCTGATAATCTGATCTATATAGAATTTTTGTGTTTTTGACCAGACTTTTCCTTCTATCATGTGCCTGTCAAGTTGAATAAACTTATGTCACACACCAAACATAGGTATATGTATATTTATTAATATATATTTCTTAGCTCTGTCTAACCACATTGACTACTATTATGTCTACAACTCTTGGCAAAATTTGTTAATTATTTATTGGTTTACCTGTGTATGCACACCAGCACACAAGTATATGGTTGTTAATATCTAGTTATTTCATTTACCTAACCCTATACCTATATTTATATATATATTTCTATATATGAATATTCAAGAAATCTTATTAAAGAAAAATATACACTCTGTTTAAAGGCACTGTTCAACTTTGCTTGATCATTGACACACTTGCGGCAGAGAGGTCTAAAGCACATTGTATCTAACAACAGTTTCCCCTGCCCAGTGGAACATAAGTGTAGCGGACCCGGTAGCATGCAGTTCTGGACTACAAAAAGGTGGCCTTGTGCCAGACACTACCCACGACTACTGAATCCACTAGCAAAGTAAAAAAAAAAAATAAATAAATGATAAAAATGTGATCTTTCAACCGTAGAATTATTACAGTCTCCTCAGGGAGGAAAAAGGGTCATTCAACACATGCATAAAGAGGTAAAAATAGGTAGCCAGGAGGAACGACGAAAACGAGTCTGGTGGAAGAACAAATATAGAAATTTATTTAATAAAAAGTGTTTGTCTTAAACAGTGGAGACTATCAGAAAAGGTAAAGCTAGTTCTTAGCAAGTAGGAAAGTTGTATAAGGTTGTGACAAGTAGTCAGTAAAAGAATGTTAATGTTCTGCGCCAAAACAAAAATCAAAATGGCTAAGGCGGGAAAGGTTTCCTCAGAAAGAAAGTTCTTCTGGAACAGACTCTTCTTATACAAAAAGTATATGCATACACAACAAGGAAAATACTCACTGCGCGATTTTTGTAATGTGTGTGTAATGTTATCCTTTTTTTTAGAACTGGTTCGTAAGGTTAGAGTTCAAAAGGTGTATGTGAAGTTTATCAATCATCAGTGTTGAAAAACTCTACGTTAGTGAACGGAGGAAAGTTCAAACAAGTTGTTCACAGAAAGTTGCAACCACATGAAGAGATTCGGCATGATGAGCCAAGGAGTTTACTAGGAAGTTTTTGTAGTTAAGATATTTCGGTCCGCGTATGGGTAAAGGGGCGCGAAATAAATGAGTTGACCTTATAGCTCGGAGACCAGGCAGCGACTAATTTGAAAAACACCGTTTGTCAGTGACGTCAGAGAATGCGCGGGAAAACTTCAAATACTGTTCTAGCTGGAATCAGCAGCAGCCAGCAACTTCCTCACGTCGGCCGCAGACGGCTGCTTACTACTATATCTAGCCGAATGTGAAAGGAAGGGGTGCAATATGCGCACATGCACATAAGAGTAGGTGGAATCCCTGTGCGGTTCCACATAAGTTTGAATCCTGCCAGATTTTTCTTTAATAAGATTTCTCGAATATTCAGTCTCGTAAACAAAAATAAATAAACAGTTTAATAAAATAAACAGAGCATCTACTCAAATACATGTATCCACTAAAAACAACATTTAAGTAATAAAATCTGTTGGATTAATAAATAAAAATCCATCATTTCTTTAGAAATTGCCTTGTTTATATTAGGATATGAAACTGAGCAGATCTGTATATGTTGAGAGTCATGAAAAGATTTGTGTTGAAAGATATTAATCAACATTTCTTGATCATCAAGACACTTCATGGCTGAGATGTCTAAAACATGTTGGATCTAATGACAGATTCCCCTGTCCAGCTTCGAGTCCTGTCAGAAAGTGCATATTTTTTGTTTAATAAGATTTCTTGAATATTCAGTCTGATAGATAAAAATAAATATACTGTTTAATAAAATAAATGGAGCATCTACTCAAGTATGGGTATCCACTAAAAATAATAAATAATATATATATATATATATATATATATATATATATATATATATATATATATAAATCTTATTGGTATCTTCATGAGATATTGACTAGAAATCTAGTCATGTTGATCCTTACTGTTGCATAATGAATCTGATCTTCTCTTTGTGACCTATATTTCTGGCCTTCTGTCAAAATAAAACTTAATGCATTAAAGATTGTCTATATTTAGAATAGACTAGAGAAATGCTTTCATCAGAAAATTTATCCCAAATGTTATAATAAATATAAACTAACATTTACAAGTTTACTACTCAAAAATTCATTCAACAGCACATACACAGACTGAAAGCAGTATGGACTTTTGGTATTATCCTTTGTGAGCAGTATCTATTATTGTTATAAACACGTGTATGTTAGCATGGAAGAATAAATGAAACAACAGTTCTGCTGGTAAGGTGAATGGAAAAGAAGACAAGAATTATAAATATAAAATTCTTTGGTATTGCCGATGCAGCAGATGTGAGCGGAATGTCTCTAAATGCAGGTCAGGAAAGCAGCTTTGAAGGAAGGGTAAAATTGATAATGCCCGGAGATGATGCGTTTGTTGGATTGGATGACCAAGTTCACAGCATGACATTGAGAGAGGCCTGAAGTGGATTAGTGAAGTTTAATGTTCACTGCGAATTTGACTCAGTCATTTATGGGTGGCTTTCTTAAAGCAACTGTGAAGGCTCCCAGACATTTTTTTTCATGTTTTCTTTATCAGGAATATACATGATTGTGTATTATTATTTTTTTTTTTGTTTTGTGGGCCAGATGTAATGATTGGAGCTCCTTTACAGAGGACAACTTTTTTATTTTTGGTTTTGTTTTCTTAGTGTTCACATCTAGCTGATGTGTAGAATGAATCAGAAAGAGATCTAATTTGAAGCAGAGTATAACACTATGAAACTACTGTGTCAAAACAGAAACTGTTTATAACAGTCCCAAATTGAATAATTCAAAGGAGAATGTTGCATTTAGGTGTTAGAGCAAACATTTTTTCTATTCATGGTAAAATTCCCTGAAATTTTCAGTAGTAATTTTAATATACAAAGAAAAATACGATAAGACCTAAAAAATTTTTATATGTTTTTTTTATCCTTTTTTTATAACATTTTATAAAATATTTTTGCTTTATACTTTTTCTTTCTTTTGCTTGTGGGAACAATTATATTCCAGCAAGCTTACAGTATTAGATTAGTTGTTCTGAATTTGTAGTAAAAAAAAGAAAAAATGTCTTCATATGGGCATAGAAGAGATGGGGGGGCACTAGGGATATGACTCAAGAGCATTTAGAAAAATTTTGGTAACTACTAACTTTACCTGTAGAACTGAATTAGACAAAACCTATCATATATGGGTAACACAATCTCACAAATGTCATAAAAATAAAAAAAAAAACAGAATTTCCTTATTTTGTAAACATGTCTATTTTTGCATTAAAGCTAATCTGTAAATCAAACCTCCACTTTCTTTTTTTAAATAAATGTTCACCTAATACAAGTGTTACGGCAGGGAGTTGTTGTATGGATGTAGGACAGTGAAGATACAGCCAATAAGTAACAGTTGATCCTAGAATTGAAGACGTTAAAATTGTAGTGTTCAGGTAAGCATTCCCTTGAGAGTCTGCTCTATAAAGTAGTAACTCTTGGGAAGAAGCTTCCCAAATGAAACTTCCTTATTAGAAATGGAATACAAAGGGAATCAGCATGATTTGCCTCTGTGTATATATCATGACAAATCTAAACTGTAAATTTATGAACTGGTTGAACTAGACAATAACAGAACATTTTCCAATTTAGAGCCAACTTACTCCTTTCCACTTTAAAAGATTAGTTTTTTCTCAAAAGTGAAAACATTCAAGAGAGGATGGTTAGAATCAGTCAAAGCCAATTTAGCTACATAGGAAAAATACATTTTCATAAAAATTACTCTGGTTTCAGGTTTGTGAAAATTCTTTGATATATCTTGTAAATAATATAATTACTGCTGCTACTGACAGACAAAATCTATTCATTTTACACAATATTTTAAAAACAGGCAATGGGCCATATGATTAATCACCCACCTGGTTACCTCAATGTTGAAAATTCAAATCCTTTCCTCAATAAAAAAAGACTCTATTTCATTTTTCAAATGTTAAATTAACATATCTTTTTTATGCATTTAGAAAAAGTAGTCTAAAAAAAAAAAAGAAAAATTTAAGTGTATATAACATGTATAATGAAGTGTACTCAGACTTTCTGGCAACTACTGAGACATTTATTTGATATATAAAGGAAGGCAGGAAAATGAAGAAATGTTTTTTTTGTTCTTTTTCCTTTGTCTAATTTTATTCGAAATGCAAAGTTGCCATTCTCAATGGTTGGGAAGTGGTCATTCACTATAGCATGTCAGAACCCCCCCTCCCTCAAACTATCCAACCACAGCACAGTGACTTTTTAAATGGAGATGTTGTATTCTGCTAAAGCCAGCTGCAACATTTCACTAAATGACCATTGTTTCAAGTTTAGTAAGATTTAAGACAAGGTTCCAATTGTGAATACTAAGAATTGCTGTTTCCATTATGCTGTTTTGACATATTGCATATTGTTTTAATAGGGGGCAATGGAACTTATACTGAGTTAAAACTTATTAAAAAAAAATTAATTCTATTCCATCACCTTAACAGTAAGGATTCCAGTTGAAATGTCAGCAACTAAACCAACTATCCCACTCCAAGTTTTTCCGAGTGAGGCAGCTCATTAGCAAGACAAAAAACAAGACCTAACAAATGGTGGAGGAACTCTCGATGAGTCAGTGGCCAGAGCTAACTAGAGGTGGTGTCTCCATAAATCATCGTGGAAAAGACAACGCAAAACCACTTCACTATCAATCCCAAGACATATCATGGATAACAGCACAGACAATATGAAACCTAACAACGTGAAGGGGGTTAAATCTATGAGAATTAACTCCTTGCCTGGTAAGGACAGACATGCACGACAGGTGTCACCTGACCATCATCCAGTAACTGCTAGTATAAATGGTGTAAATGGGATAAAATTCCTTAGAACCTGGAAAGGAATGACATGAGCAACAGTTGTCACTGAACCATTATTTTGTGACTGCTTGCATCAAACATAAAATAACTATCGGGACATGGAACATTCCAACACTGAACAACTGTGGCCAACTAGATAATATGAAACAAAAGATGAACAGGCTTAAAATCAACATCCTAGGTGTATGTGAAACCAGATGGCCTAACAATGAAGATTTTGTCAGCGACGAGCACAGGCTTATTTATGCAGGCAGAGAGAAAAACGATAAAGGAGTGGGATTAATACTAGATAAAACATTTAAGAAATGTGTTCTGTGATACTACCAACTGTCTGAAAGAATTCTGGTAGTCAAACTGGAAGGAAAGCCTTTCAACATATCTATTATCATAGTGTATGCACCAACAGCACAAAGTAAAGAAGAGGAAATCGAATCTTTCTACTCCATGCTAGACAGTCCCAAGGCTCTTTGTAAATCACAAGAAGTCATCATTATCATGAGAAACCTAAACACCAAAGTAGGCAAGGAGAAGCAGGGGATATAGCAGGAAGATTCGGACTAGGAACCCACAACGAACATGAAGAAAAATGGATCCAATGGTGCACAGGTAATGACCAGGTAATAGCCAACACATGGTTCCAAGAACATCCAAGATGATTATGGGTCCAGCAGGAGAAGCTAAAAACCAAATTGACTACATAACTATCAACAAAAGATTCAGGAACGCAATGATAAAACCTACTCACGTGTCAACTGCAAAAGCGATCACCATCCTGTTATATGTAAACTAAGCATGATACTGTGGAAATTGAAGAAGCCTAACACAGCACCCAAATTGCAATACAACATACTCCTGAGTGACCTGAATCTGAAAGAAAAATATATGGTCAATGTGAAAAGAAGATACAAGGAACACAGTGGAAACTCAAAATGGAACGTACTAAGAGATGCTTTAGTGACATCAGCAAATGATATCAACCCAAAAGAGAAGGGATGAAGAAGAAAAAAATGTATGAATGACTGATGAGATTCTTCGCATGATGCAAAGGATTCAGAAAACTCTGGCAAGATACAGAACAGAATACAGAAAATTACACAATGAAATAAGGACTATATGTAGGCAGGCTAAAGAAGAGTGGCTAAACAAAAAATGTGCAGAAATAGAGAGATTGAGTAACACCAGCAAAAGAGATATGCACAAACAAATAAAGCAACTAACAGTTCAGAAGACATGCTCATCAGCAGGCTGTTTAAAATCAAAGGATGGAGCATTAGAGAAGGAAAAAATTCTTCAATGCTCGAACAAATACACTGGAGAACTCTTTCACAATGAAAGAGAACAACTAGCAATACACAGAACCACTGACGGACCTGAAATTTTGAAAACCGAAGTATAAGTTGCACTGGCCAAATTGAACAGAAACAAGGTGGCAGGACACGACAGAATTGTAATGGAAATGCTGACAGCCTTAGATGACTTTGGCAATGCCTAAGAAACCAAATGCAAACAAATGTGAATTTCACTGAGCAATCAGCCTAATGAGCCATGTAACAAAACTCATCATCTCTATTCTGATGAATACAGAAATGATGCAGCAGAATCAGGCCAGAGATAGGACAAGAACAGTCCAGGTTCGTTAAAAACACCAGAACAAGGAATGCAATATTCATGTTCAGAATGTTATCAGAAAGAGCAATACACATGCAGAAGGACGTGTACCTATGTTTCATAGACTACACAAAGGCCTTCGACAAAGTATACTACAAGGATCTGTTGGAACTGCTCAGCAACCTAGATATATTTGGGAAAGATATTAGAATAATCCAGAACCTATACTGGCAGCAAACAGAATGCATGTGCATAGAGAACAAGTTCAGTGAATATACAAAAAAATAAAGGGGTGTAAGGCAAGGATGTGTCTTCTTACCGGACCTATTCAACCTATACAGCAGGGGCATTCTGAGAGAATTGGAAATCCTACCAGGATTCAGCATCGATGGCCACAATCTTAACAACATAAGATATGCAGATGACACAGTGCTGATAGCAGACATGGAAAAGAAATTACAAAACCTCCTACAGAAGGTAGCGAAGGAGAGAGAGAAGGGACTAAGCATAAACTTCAAGAAGACAGAATGCATGGTCATCAGTAAAAGGATGAGCCTGAAATGTGATTTGCAGATTGGGGACACCAAAATCAAGCAGGTGTGGAAGTTTAAATATCTGGGAAGTGTTTTGACAGAGGATAGAAAGTGCAACACTGAGATCCATAGACGTATTGGGATGGCCAAGGATGCATTCCAAAAGCTGGGCAGAGTACTGTGAGACACAAGGATCTTTTTGGTAACAAGGAAGAGAGTACTGAACTGTTATATGACATATGTCCTTTTTTATGGCATCGAATGTTGGATAGTCTCCTCAAAGATGAAGAAGAAACTCGAGGTGATGGAGATGTGGTTCTAAAGAAGGACGCTGAGGATATCATGGACCAAGCATGTGAGCAACAATAAGATCTTAGAGAGGTTGCAAATAAGGAGGAGGCTTATACTTAACATCAAGAAGAGTTAGATGAAGTTTCTGGGACATATAATGAAAAAGGAGGGCCTGGAGAATCTAATACAGACAGGCCGAATAGAGGGAGAGACAAGGGAACACAACATATGGCATAACTAGAAGGTTTAAGCAAGTGAATGACAGAACATGGTCTGGGTGAGGTGGCAGAGGGACAAAACTTATTGTAAGCTACAAGGGATAGAGGAAAGAGGAGAGCCATGATTGACTACATCCTGAAAGGACACAGCACATAGAAAGACAGTCTGGTTTTGGTAGCATAATGTTTATTGGAACAGAAAGTAGAATTAGTGTATGGTGTTCAAATCCCTTCAATCTATTGAATTCACTTTTGCACTAATGCCCTTAGGAAAGACATGAATCCATTTCTTCACCTCCAGCTATTGGTTAAATAGTAGGGTGGACTAGGCTCCCTAGCCTTGACTAGCAGCCAGTCTAGGAGGAGTACTCAGAATTCAAAACCATGAAGAAGACAATAAGAAACTACTTCATTACCTTTCTCAAGAAATCACACAACAATTCAAAAATAATAATTATATAGAATCTGTGGAGTGTCATGATCATTTAAGTTCTGGAGAGACATGGCATTTAAAGAAAGTGCTCTTCTGAATTCTATATTTTTATCTTATCTTCGGAAAAATGAATAATTAAATAATAAAAAAGTTTCCTATTCTTCATTTTTTCTTCTTTAATCATTTCACCACAAGCAAGATGAGAATGCTACTAGTTACAGGGAGTGAAAGTAAGAGAAAAGACTGAGTATAGGGAGGATTGGGGAAAGGGCAAGAGATCAATGGCATTCAAGAACATAGAAGATAGCGATTGACATTGCATTTACATTTTTGAAGATTGTAGTTATCAGGGAAGCTGTGGCAGGGGCAATATCACTCCTGAAATAATAATAATGATAATAAAGGAGGATATGCTGTAAGACAGAAAACACCAAGTGAAAGAGAAGCATTTTCAAATAACCAAGATGTTAATATGCTGTAAAGACTTTGAAATGTAAATGTTATAGAAAGTTAATTTAGAACATGAAATACAATTTTTTTTGTAAAGGATATCAGATTACTAACAGATTACTGGAACAATAATAATTGGAGCTTTTAAAAAAAGAAATGGATTCTAACACTATAAGAATCAAAGTTAAAATCAAGGATGTTTTGATCTAGAATTTATTTTTAAAACAAGAATCTCTGTAGTTTACAAAGAGTGGCAGAATAATTAATAGTGAGGTGATAAACAATAGCTTCTTGTTGTGAACCTTGGAAAGCAATTGATGAAAAAGTAAATTGTTTATTCTCGGAGGAGTGAAGTTGTACTTTGGTAGTATGTCAGTACGTTCGTACTAGAAAAACAGATACATCACCAGTCTGAGATGTGAGGCCGGTTCTCTTAATAAAGAGGCAACCATCCATAGGAGACAGAGTTTTGGGTTCGTCTGTCTTTGAATGCAGTCAAACTGATTGGAGAGACATCAGAAATTGAAAAGGAAGCATCCGCTGTGTGTTGCTGAAGCTGAGGTCGAAGAAACAAAATACCACCGCTAAAATCTAAGTACCGCTACTCCTGTTACTACTAATACTACTACTACTATTACTACTACTGAGAATAGGAACATCGAAAGTTGTAGTAGTTGGTTGCACTAAGAACAGACCAAGAAGAGTTCAAATGAAGGCCACATCTCTCCTTACCGAAATTATTTGAAGAATTTGGGTTTGTTTCGTTATTGTTCACATACAACAAACATTCAACCTTGTGCAACAGGGATTATTTTTTTTCTTGTGTGTTTGCTTTTATATAAAAAAAAATTTTGTCTTTTCAAAATCAAGTTGACTTGGTTATATTTATTTTTTCTGTTAACCCAATTCTCACCTGATGAACTCGCAGGTGGACCAACAGAGAGCTTCCAGATTTATACAAACTCTCCAGCATCAAAACAATCACAACATGGCTGGAGGGTGGCTTCAAATTGACATTAGGAACCAGAGACTTGTGTCTAACTTGTAATACTGGACCATACCAGACCAATGGCCAGTCTTGTGGAGTGTGTGGGTCCAGTGGGGTGAGGATACAGTGTTACGAAGCAAATAAACAGAAGGAACTTCCATAAGTGGGAAGTGCAAGAAAAGAAACTGTTGAAGTAGAAATGACAGTTGCATTTAGCTATTTCATGTAGATGCCATTCTAGTAGCATACTTAAATTCATGTAGTCAGGGCACCAGGAAAAAAAGCTGGTCAAAGCATTTTCCTTGAAAATATTTGTAGAAAAGACACGTCAATTGTGAAATTGTATCAAGTCAAAAGATTTGTTTTTGATGAATGAAAATGTATTGAAAATAAATCATTACATGAAATGAATGTTATCCATATCAAGATATTTTATAAAGTAGCTAAGTAATTAATAGAGTATTCAGGTGATTGTATTATACCATATTAAGTTCCATGTTTAGCAAGAAGTATTTACTATGACCATTTAAAAACACCAGTTCAACTATGCATCTACTTAATTTACCAGATGATACAGGGCCTGGTTGATTTATGGATTTGCATCTCTTGAGAGGTTAATTTATTTTGCATATGTGATATGGATTTAAACATTAAACATGCAAAAAGATGAAATTATTATTGCTTATTAAATTAGTCTTTTATCAGCAGGCAAAATATTGAATATAAAAATATTTCATTAGATATTTTTGAGTTATATTTTTATTGCTGATTTGGAAAAAATATATTGTAGCCATCATATTACTGTAGGTTTCCTGAATTTAATGAAGAATTAGTTTAAAGTGGACTAATAAGAGAATAAATTTTAATTTCTGGAAACTGTTCCAGAGAAGAGTATATTTTTAGTAGTAGCTGTCAATTATTTTTCTTGGCTGAGATACAATGCAATGTTTTCTGAATGTGTCTATTTGTAATGTTTTTTTCTCAAATTTGCTATTTTTGCTGGTGTAATTACATATAATTTATTTCTCTTTTCAGGTAAGTTCTGACATTTTTGGTGTTCTCTGCTCATGTTATATGAAATAAAGTTTCTGTTGAAAAGGTAAGATTCATTTTAATTCTATAAAGCAAGACAGAATTATCTTTCTCCATTTTGTCTTAAATGATTTTACATTTTTTTGCAAGTTTAAGCAAACATGTTTCTATTTGTTTAATTCATCATGAAGAAATTGTTTATGTGGGTAGATCAATAAGTCCATAGCCTAATACCTCATTATTAGCTGAACTGAAATTTTCACTGCATAATATCCAATCTATGGGATTAATATTTATCACTGAATTAAATGTTTGGCAATGAAGGAAATTATGTTGATAAAAGTTATGCAGTAGCATATCTATGAAACTAAGAGAGCTTAAGCTTCAGGAGTCCTAATCCCAGAGGGAACCTTGAAACAACTTTTTTAATGGGTGAATTTTTAACAAAGTCTATGTGTTTGTTATTAAAATATGGTAATTTTGGTGATAGAGCCAATGGGTTGAAGTAGCTAATGTAGCCTTAGAATATGTTCTAATACCCATTTCATATAGTCTCAAAATTTCCCTGTAATTGGACAAATTTCAAAATTTTCTTGAGAGCTTGTAACACTCAAGCTCTCAGCTGTACTGGCCTGTTGAGCTCACCAGAATCTATTTATAGCCTTCATTTTAGCAGTTAGATCCCCAAATCTATTGTTGCTGGTTGCAAAGGGGCCCCCATATCTGTTCAAGCTTCAGGGTCCCAAAAATTTAGATCCACTACTGATGTTATGTCTAATAAATCACTTTTTATCATTATTTTTTTTTAATCATTTCAACCCAAAGCCACTACGACATAAAGTGTTACTAAATGTGAAAGAATCTAAGAAAAAAATACTATTAAGGAGAGAGGCCAATAAAAGAACAGGAATTAAGGAAGAAGATTGGCATTGCATTTAATGTTTTTGAAAATCAAAGAACCTGGAAGAGAGTTTCAACAAGTGAGAACTTTGAGAGAAAAAACTGTTTGCATATAACTTATGATTACATCTAGCAATTTCAACTGTAAAATGATGAGACCTAACTGCCAATATAATAGTGCGGGTTAAATTCATAAAGTTGATAAAATAAAGGTTATAGACTTATTGATATATCTATTTGAAAACTTAGAAATCTATGATTAGAACAAAACATGTTAAATGCAGTTTCAACAGCTTTTCCATCCTCAGAAGTTAAAGATTTCTTATCAATCTGCAAAATTTAACTGTTAAACAATGTTTTTAACCTTTCATCTTCAGAATCTCACTTGTTTTATTAAATAAAATAGAATTTTTGTTAATATTATATTCTTATTATTTTTATTAAATTAATTAAATGGTATTTTATTATTATAAAATAATAATATTAGGTTGGTGCAAAAATAATATCGTTTTCTCACATAGTAACATATGTGAAAAAACGACATTATTTTTGCACCAACCTAATAATTATTAGTAATGTTATGATAGGTATTCTCTCTGACAGATGTAGTCTCCTCAAGAGAAGATAACTCTCCTGCTGGTATGGTGATACTGCTTTTATACAGTACTTAATTTACATATCATTACACCTCCCTGAACCTAAGAGGATTTATACCCTTAGTTGAACTTTGACTTCTATGAACAACCCTGAGAGACATACTCCATAATCTCAGAGTGAGTCTCTTTATTTCTTTTTATAGAAGATCTAGGTCTTAACTGATTCTCCTCATTTGAATTGTTAATATAACTCTGATCACTCTTATCCCCAGATTGTTTGTCATTACTACTGGATATACTCATTCTCTCCTCCCTCTCCTGTTCTTCACTTATGAAAGTGAAAAACAGGAAAGGGAGGAGAGAATGAGTATATGGTGGTCTTCCTGATCACTGTCAATACTAGATTCATTCATCCTTTCTTGTGTTGCGTTGTCTGTTCTTCTGCTTCCTCTTTCTCCTCCTTTTCTATAACTTCATCCTCTCTTGTGGTTCTCAATTGGTTTTAATGAGTCAGTATGCCCTATTCCTTCTTTGTTAACACAGCCATGTTAAATTCTTTTTGTACCACAAATTTCGCCTTTTCAGGAGTTGAATCCTTGTCCTTTCTGTACCACACACTTTCATTTGTTGCAAATGACATGGTAACCAGAACTCTTATTTGTCTTCCCATCAATGTGGATGGTCTTCTGTCTGCATGCAGAATAGCAGTAGTCTGGGTAAATAACTCTCTATATCAAAATCTATTTGACTGGGTGATAAGGTGTTTTGTATGGAATGCAGTCAATATGTTTTAGCCATGCACATAAACTTTCTTTACAAAACTTGGGTGCATTGTTGGAGACCAAGGTTTTTGGAACTCCATTTCTCAAAACACTATCCTCAACATCCACTTCACAGTAGTGGCTTTTCTATCTGTGCCTTTAATAATTTCAAGCCAACCTGAATATGAGTCAACTAATATCAGAAATGATCTTATAACTTTAATGAAACCATGATCCATATGTACTCGTATCCATGGTTCCATTTCCTTTCGCCAAGAGTGAATTTTAGTTTGCCTAAATTTCTTTATTTCTGCACACTTTGGGAATTTTTTAACATCCTCTTCCATGTCTCCAAAATAGCCTGGCCGTCATGCTTGCAACTTTAACCTCATTTGCATAGCCAATATACCTCCATGTATATTATCATGCAGAGACTGTGAAGGTACTATTATGATATCTTCATTACATATAATTCCTTTTTCTATTGTTAATTTGTGTCTTAACTCTTTATAAGGCCTTTCAGCCATAGAACAATTACTCCATGTATTCCTTTTTATTCTTTCCATAATTCTATTCAACACTGAATCAGGCCTAGTTCCCAACCTAAGTTGATTTAAGGGTAATACATCCATTTCTATCCAGTGCAAAATCCTGTCCTCACAATTTTCACTTGCTTCAACATTTTTACTCTCACAATTTAACTGATATAATGCACCCACATGCAGAATAGCATTTTCTTTAATATATATGATGTCAAAGTCAAACACCATAATCTTAATTGCCCATCTTAATATCCTGGCAGATGTAACATTTGGCAACTCTCTTCTGGGATTGAATATAAATTTCAAAGGCTTATGATCAGATTTAAATAAAAATTTTCTTCCCAGTAAAAAATTCCTAGTTCTTTCCATGCTCTACACAGTCATCAATGTCTCCTTCTTAACATTTGAATAATTCACTTCCACCGATATTAGTCTTCTAGACAAGTACATTATAGAGTGATCCTCCTATGACATAGATTGTGGCTATAGCACAGTCACTGGCATCCATAGCTAACATCAATTCTTTCACTGGTTTGAAGATTTTAACAACTGGTTTGTTTATGATTGCCTTTTTTAATTTCTCAAAAGTGATCTGTCTTTTTGTCCATTGAAACTCAGTATTCTTCTTCCTTATTTTCTTAAATGGCTCCACAAGCTGTAGGTATTTTATAGAAATTGGTTAATCCTAAAAAGGATTCTAACTCTTTTTTTATTTCTGGGTGCAACTATCTCTGATATCCTAATTCTATATAATATTCTGCTTGTTCAACTGTATGACATGATGCTAAGTCATGTGATCTAGGCCGACAACTTTGTTTCTGTTCATTTTCTAATTGAAGAAATCACGTGAGATTAGAAGTGGGGGGGATAAGATGTGTAGGAGGAAAGGTAGGAGGTAATAAATCCAGAGAAAAACTAAAAGGTGAATAGAAGGAGAGAAGGGATAGAGACAAAAGAAACATCAGCATATTGTTTTGAGTTTTTTGTGCCTTTCCCCATTTGGTCCTTTAAAATATCTTATGGGTGTGGCATAACAATTAAAGACATGAATAGTGGAAGTGGCTAGCCTAGTCTGTTATGCCCATTTAGTACTAATGCTCTTGAGAATAGCAGGTATCCTTTTCTTCTCCCTACCCATCAACTATGGATTAAATAGCAAGGTAGACCAGGCTATCTAGACAGGTGGAAGCCTGTCTAGGAGTACAGTGACTCTGAATTCAAAACCATAGAGAAAGCAACAAGAAAACACTCCCTATCTTTTCCAACAAATTATGATTATTCAAAAATAATACAGAAAAGGATTCTTTAGAGAATCACAATCACTTACATCCTAAAGGGAAATGACATAAAAAAAGATGAAGGTTCAATTACTGTCCATAGGAATTAAGGATAGTATTTTATACTGTAATAAAATTTAACTAATATTTAAAGCTTAACGGATATTTAATGAAAAAATATCACTTGACCTGCAAGATGTAGAACCACTTCTCTTTGATCATGCTATATTCCAAGGAAATTTCATGGAGAGAGTAAGAAGAAATAGGGTGAGACAACCCTTATTTCCCTGATGAAATGTCACTAGCTACTATATCACTATAACTATGGCATATGTTCAGATGAGTTAGATTCATTAGTGATACTAGCTCAGATCTACTATGTCCTGAACATGGTGGCAAACCATCCCCATTCCCTTCATGTTCCTTGTGGGTGATGAGTTTATCACCCACAAGGATGTATAAATGCTTTTGAACTCTGTTGAGGTTGGACAGTGAAGTTTTGGCAGTACCAGCCCAGGTATGGTAACAATACTTCATTTTTGATTTATCTTATAATGATAGGCATCGTTAAGAGAATCCTCCTTGTGAGTATGACCACTCATCAGGATTGGTACACATTTAAGGTTTACTTGGTGGTGATAAAATCTCACAAGGTTAATTTTGGCTGTATTGAATGATATCAGCCATTTTTTTTTCACCATTGTGCTGTAAGAGTTTTGTCAGAGGAGAGACCAGCTGATATGTGCTGGTCATCAAGATATTTGGAGGTACACCCATACACTGTGTCTGAAACATCTTGCCTTCTCCCAAATCAGTGTTTGCTTTTATACTCTAGGGTGCTATCAATATTCAAATACCCACCTCAGATAAAATGAAGTTTTTTTTATTATCATGAGTAGTGAGCCTGCCAAAATATATAAGACCTATTCAGTACTCCTTTTGATACTGACTGGTAAGTCCATTACTCTCAGTTGTTCTGCTATATGCTTTACCACCATTTTCACTACACATATCCATTAGATTATCCCATACCCAGCTATGGGTTAAATAGTAGGGCAAAATTGACCCTTTAGCCTTAACTGGTAACCAGTCTAGAAGACAGACAATTCTGAATTGAAAATCGAAAGAGACCAAATTATGGTTTGCCCTTTAGCAAGTCATAGCATCAACAGTAGAATCTAACAAACCAGATTTCAGACATTGAATAGAAGTGGTGTCATGCAAAAATATCCTTCATACTGGACAATGAATGAGACCTAATTATTCCAAGTAAGATGAAAACTGTGGGAAGAATAGCACCTTGTGTCTCTTAATATATGCATGACTGTAACCCCAGATGGAGGACTGTGTTTGTTAATTATCCCATATGTTTAATTATATAAAAAGATATATTCTGTACAAATAGAAAAAGAAGTATGAGCCCCTCAAGAAAAGGTTACTGCTTAGGAAGTGGAACTACATTTCAGATGAGACCCAGACTTCAGGTGCTGCAATTTTCCAACAAATAACAAAATTGCTACAATCTTCATTGATAGAATAAATAACAAAAATATTTTAATTGAACGGGCTCACACAAATCCTGGGCCCTACACTGTTTCTAATTTTCATCAATGATCTTCCTGAATGTCATCAATTCCCAAGTAGGCATTTATGCAGTTGACACTACCATTTACTCCTGTCTCAATAGCAAATCCATCAGAGCTGACAAAATTACCCTGGCCACTACTCTTGAAACAGATCTCAAATCAGTGGTTAACTGGGGCAGAAAATGGCTTGTAAATTTGAATGCCTCCAAAACAAAACTGCTCTCTTTTAATCACCATAGAGAAACTTTCCAGTCTGTGATCAGCATGGCTGATGCTAGAATCCTGGAAAGTGACACACTGAGCCTCCTTGGCCTCATGTTTTTAACTGACGTGAAGTGGAATGACTACATTGAATCAATAGCTGCATCTACTGCAAGGAAAGTTAAGTCACTGTGTCATGACAGGAGATTTTCTGGTCAGAGTCCATCTTACACATTTACAAATTTACCATCAGTCCATGCACTGAATACTGTTGCCATATCAGGTCTGCTTCTTTTATTGATCTTGAAGTTCTTGACAAAATCCACAGAAAATCTGCAATATAATCAATCATCTTGACTTCAGTCACTTTCTCACAGACTTGATGTGACTTCCCTCTGTCTTTTCTACAAATATTTTCATGACAACTACTCCAATGAGCCTTTTTCCCTGGTGCCCCAACTAAATGAATTATAGCGTGTTACTAGATTGGCATCTAGGTCCCACCCTTTTACTGTTGAAATAGTTAAATGTAATTGCCACTTCTATTCCAATAGTTTCTTTTCTCTCACTTCTTGCCTGTGGAATTCCCTTACATTTACTTGCTCCCCTGAAAACTATAGTCTTCAAAAATTTAAATAACATCAATCACCATCTTCTGTCTTCTTGAATCCCGTTCATCTTTTATCCTTTGCACAATCATTCTTTCCTCAACCCCCCACCACATCCAGTCTTTTCTCTCACTTTCACTCTATGTAACCCCCTGCATACTAGTGACACTTCCACCTTGCTTGGAGTGAAATGATTAAAAAAAAAAATAAAAAATAAAAATTTATTCCATAAATGTGCCTCCTATAAGAATATCCTAATTCCTATGTCATCTGGATCCAATACATGATCCACTTGTTTTTGGAATGCATAATGAAATCCAACATAATGAAATTCATTCATAACATTCATAAAATAATAACTATGTAAGAATTTGATAGTTTTTGCATTTTGAGATGGAACTAGCATCTATAGATGAGGAAAACACTTTCAGCAGTATTTAGTGGATACCTGCATAAAGGTTGAATGATGCTGTTAGCAGTTTATAAAGAAGAATATCTCTCAGCTTCATGTTAAGCTGTACATTTCAATACAAGAGCAGACAAAAGTTGGGAATCAGGAATCAAAGTTATATTGCTTTCTTCATTTTCAGTGCCATGGCAATAGAAATAAAATATAGTTGACCAAACCTTTGTTAACTAATACATGCAATCTGAGATGCCCAGAAATGATCAATAACTTGAAGCAAAAGGAAATGAAATGTGATATTGGTCTGACTTAATTTTAAGGCTCCATGATGCTCATCTTACTGAACTCCTCCTTAGTGTATTGGTCATTTATCTATATGGTGCCAAGTTCTGGAAAAAAAGATTCATTCATTGTCACATGCTGATTATATGAAGGGATGAAAACAAAATCAGAAATAAAGATGACACACAGATCAGTTTCTGTAGAAAATCTAAATTAAAATGAAGACAGAATACTGCGTGATCTTGTGAAAGAACTTATGATACATACCATATATGCCAGAATACAAGGTAACCTTTTAACCTTAAAAATCTCCCCGTAAAATAGGAAGCCATCTTATATTCCAGGTATAAAATGTGAACCTTAAACCCTGCGGTTTATGGTAAGTTGTTAGCATGGGAAATCTTTGACAGTAGGCTAACCTTTTTTCAATGATGTTGAACAAAAACACAACCAAATGTGTGTCTCAACAAGCCATTTAAAGATCACATTCGAGAACAGTGCAAAAAGTGGATGGTTAGCAGGGAAAAATCATTCCGGCTACTGTAATATCCTATGAAAAACACAACACTTTTTTATGAAGTATTGTAGTTTGTGGTAGTTAATTGACAATTTCCCCCACCATTTTTTCATTAGAACTTGAGTGTAAAGAAAGTATTTGCTTATTGAATTTATTTAATAAATTCAATATAATACATTTTAAAATACAATTTTTTTGGTGGAGGGGGTGTCATCTTATACAGTGAATATAGTCTGAAACCTACATTTTAACTTAAAAATTTGGGGGTCATCTTCTACACGTGCATATATGGTATTCCTTCTGGTGTTAATAATCCCTCTTCTTCTAGGGAAAATGTAATATGCCAAAAAATAGTTTAAAAAAACTTTTGAGAAGAGATTATGCCTAATGTAAATGGCTATCCTGAATATGGAAGAAAGGATGAGGAGAGAACAAATTGGATGTCATTTTGTTGGTAATCGTGATAAAATGCCATAAAGTGCTCTATTGGTGAAGATGTTTTTGTTGCACATATTAATCTGGAAATATGTTCAAGTATAAAGTACATTTTAAATATGTTTACAAATATCTGCATTTTTATTGAAATAAATAAAAATGCCACTCCTAACAGACAGCAGATTCAGCAAGCTGAATATGAGAAAATCAAATTTTACTTTTTTCATCCCCAGAAGCCATGTGGAGGCTATCTCTCTATAAGATATATAGAGTTTCACACACAGTTTCTAGACTTGCTATTCCTCTCCCATACCAAAAAAATAGTGTATTTTCACTAGGACAAGTTCTTCGAACAACAATAGCTCGATATAATCAGAACACACATCTCACTGCATGGTTTAAGCTCAATGCTGAAGATGAAAAGGCATGTAAATGGATATATTGTGAAATCCCTACACATTACATGTTTGATGGACTTGATGGAAAATAGACAAAAGATATCAGAATGCTATTAGCTTCATGTTTTCAATATGTCCTAGAGATACTGAAAAATTTTATGATTATTACTGCTTCATATTCCAGGAGCAAGGCATTAAGAACTGAGAGACAGTTGAAGGAGAAATTATGCTGACTTTCAAAGATGTTTGCATTCAACTAAGACTTTTAGAAAATGACCATGAATTAGAAAATACACTGGAGAGGGCTTCATCCTTCAGAACATTTGATAAAATTTATGGTTAGTGTCCTCTAATAACTGTCATGCACCTGTGGGACTATTTTAAAGATGAAATGATTAAAGACTTTTAGCATTGAGGATACAAAGTGACCAAGTGGAAAATACAGATCTGCATGCAATAAATACAGTTGTTATTGTCAGACAGTTGTTTTACCTGAACCCTGGAGAGATTTTTGACCAACGGAAGAACAAGTGGAAATAAATCAGCTTTACTTCTATAAACCAACTCATAAACAAAGACTAATAACAGACGCAATGTTTGATATAGTCAATAAAGAAGAAGACAGATTCCTGAATGCAGTTATTTCTATGTTCATGCCTCAGGAGAATGTGGCAAAATGTATCTATTCAACATGATCCTTTTTTTATCTTACATTCAACAATCAATACATATCATGTGTTGCATGGACAGTCATTCCAGCTACATTGGTGTCTGTTTGTAAGACATAGATTATTTAAAATATCTGTAACATTGACTAACACAAGCAAATGTAAGATATCTCCTGCCTCTGACCATTATTTATTTATAGTTGAAATTCAGATGCTATATACTAACTCCACACATGTGTACCATAAAAGAATAAAGGGACTTTACAAATCGGTTACTTCACTTTGGAAATAGAACCACTTCTATAATTATCCAAGTATAAGTACCAGACATAGTGGTGGTACCATCAGTGGTATTACAAGTCTCTCACTAGTTTATCTATTTTTTATGACAAATGTTCTGATGAGTTACATTCATTAGTCCCACCAGTCCAGACCTTCACTGCTATAATCTATCATGCCATGTACACTGAGACATTAGTAAGAAGTAAGTCCCATTTGTGCAGTTTCTTCTCAAGAACAATTACTTTGTAGAACAGACTCTTGAGTGGATGCTTCTCCAATTGCTACAATCTTAACCTCTAGAGTTAAGCTTTATCTTTCCTACATAATCTCATAATCTACACTTCTTACCTCTTTCTTTCACTAGGCCAAACATATCTCACCCATTCATACTTGCTGAGATCAACCAACATGTACAACATACCAAGTTGCACTCAGTGAAACACATTTTAACTGAATGTATTCTCTTAGCACCCATAAGACATAAATACTACAAGAAAAGCAACATGTGAAAACTATTTGAAAATACTGAAACTGTCAACAATTGTCCTACCTTAAAGAAATAAGTTTATACCAAAAAATATAACACCTACAATAGGTCAACTACAAACTATATATCTATAAAACATATATTTACTCTGAAAGTATAAAATCATCTACAAAATATATGTAGTTGAAGGCATAAAATTTGCATTCAAAATATCTGTAGTTGAAGGTATAATTGCATTCAAATATTTAGATTTTGGCATTAAACAACTCACAGAGGTTGATATGCTGCTAAACAAAAATAACTAACCAAATGCTTTTTTTATGTTCATGCAACAACTGAATTTGGTAACCCTCTACCTTGAGTGGCACTTGTGCCATATATTTGTTGAATAATCAGTTAAAAAAATGTGCAAGGGTCTTTAGTCAACTACATTTTCTGTGAAGCAACTCAAGAAAAGAGACTCCATACTTTCTTGTAATTTATTTCTCTGAATGAACCTACTTCCAAGTAGGTTCATTCAGTGTTCATACATATTTCAACAAGGATTTTGCAATAGAACTTAAACTTAAATTTGTCAGCCTACAAAAGAATTGCATTGAAGGCTCATTGATAAGTAGTTCTCTTGCAAGACATGTTTTGATGCCAAAAGTGAAATTGGTGCAAATGAGAAAAATTTACTGTTTACTCTAGAATGAATTCAGCTTTCTCTGACTGATGTATTCTTTGAAAATAAAATACAAGTAAAAAACATTCAGTAAGTTTGGAATTCAAGGTCTACCAACCCAAACCCATATTTGATCATGGTCAATTATATGTTGCTTTCTCTAGAAACAGGCATGAGAATATCAAACCAAGGATTTCAAGATCAAA
Organism: Acanthosepion lycidas; assembly: GCA_963932145.1. Lineage (NCBI taxonomy): Eukaryota > Metazoa > Mollusca > Cephalopoda > Sepiida > Sepiidae > Acanthosepion > Acanthosepion lycidas. The sequence goes on along the minus strand of OZ010572.1, from coordinate 112,994,144 downwards.
GGAGACCACTTCCAGACCCTCATCACACAATCAGCATGCTTGGTAATGAGTAGTCAGCCTTTATGTTTCTATGTATATATATATATATATATATATATATATATGTTTGTATGTTAATCTTGTAGACTCCCAATGGAATATAGGTGCATATCCCCACCAGACACTAAGTGTAAACTTAATATATTACTTGATAAAAACAATAGTAACATGTCATTAATTAATAATATAATATAAATAAATATTATTATTTTGAATTGTGAGATAAAGTTTCATTATCAATTTTTAACTACTCTTTTCTTTATCTAATCAGAATGTTGTGATAAAAAACAACAATAAGCTAAAGAAAAGACCATTATTATTGTTTTTTTATTATTATTATTTTTTATTATTATTATTGTTTTTACCAAGTAATTGACATCATTTAAAATGTGATTCTCTAAGTAACTATATGTCCCAGGCAAACAAAATTAAAAAAAACTTCATGTTGAATGATTAAAGATTTATCAAAATTCAAACAAAATATTCAAAGGGATGTAGATTATATAACTGATTTCACAAAATGTTCAAAATGCACACCACCTGTGACACAACACATGTCAAGTTGATAGTCTAGCTCCTGCCAAGCATGCTGTAACATGTCTTGTGTAACATTCAGTGCCTCGGTGATTCTCTGCTTAAGTCCTCTAGGTTTGTAGGAAGAGAGGGGATATAGACCTGTCCTTTCAAATATCCTCATAGAAAAAAAATCACAAGGTGTCAAGTCAGGTGAATATGGTGGCCTTTTCAACAGCACATTCTCATTATCACTGGCATGCCTGATCCATCTTTCTGGTAGATTCTCATTGAGATAAGTCTGCACAATCAACTTAGTTTTTACATATTTTGTTAAAATTTGAGATCATTTGAGTGAGAATGGTTATGTTATTAGACTACAAAATGTTGTCAATTTTGGGGGACACCCTGTATATTAAATTTACACTTAGTGTTGGGAGGCTATGCCCTATACTCCACTGGGTATCTACAAGATTAACATAAATACATGAGTGATAGCTGGCTACTTGTTACCAAGCACACATGTCTGCTCGGGTGGCTAACTAACCCCTGTAGTCCACATGTGGTTTATACTGCAATAGTGCTGAGTGGATCTTAATTACCATTTCTCAGAGAGAACATATAAACTGGCCTAGTCAACAGTTTGAGCAAGACCATAATACTCAAACCATAAGTCACAATGACCAACCAATCAGAAAGCTTTCACAACCAGAATATAAGGTTGCAAGCTAATGAGAAGTGAGCAACATTTTTAAAGTAGATTGATGGATGTGTATATAAACAGATGGAAAATAACCAAAACTAGAGTTGATAAATTAATTTTGTCCATTCTTCGATACTGCAGTCATTGTAAAATACCCAGAGATGAAATATAACACGCTGGCAACCTTACATGTTTAAAACATTTCTTGTTACATTGAAAACAAACATACATTCCTTCACCATGTAGTCAAGCAGCAGCTACTACATTTGGATACATACATCATATATATATTTACTTCTTCCCAGACTCTTTCTCTCTCTCCCTCTCTATCTCTTGTATGCACCAGGACTTTTATATTTTACTCTTGAAACTTCAACTTTCACAATATCCTTCTGTATTATTATATTGTGTTACATAAAGATTTATTTTGTTCTGATCAACCTTCTGTGCATTTTTCTTTTAATTCTTACACCCAAATCAATTACAGTGATATATGGTGGGAATGGGAATGGATATTTCAGAAAATAACCTACTAACTCCTTTAAGTGATAACCTTCTATAGTGCATACATTCACTTATTCACACCACACCAAAGAAAGTTTTCTCATTTGGGCACTTGTGCCATACTTAAAGATTGGCATGAGTGAGATAAAATACTTGACTGAACATCCAACTACATCAACTGCAGTAAAAGAAACTTCCTAAGTTAGTTACTTTTATCCATATATATATATATATATATATATATATATATATATATATATATATATATATATATATATATATATATATATATATATAATGCACACACTCACACATCTGTACATACATATACATTTGATTTTCCAAAACTTTTTTTATCTAGGCTCATTACAAACTCTCTTTAACCCTTCTGAGAACACAGTTTCACTTTCACTTAATTGCCACCATCATTGTTATTACATCCAAATTTGTTTAACACTGTTGTTCTATCCCTCATTTGGAGCATACAAAAGATCATTTTCTCTTTCTTTTCTCTTCATTTACTGCTGGCTGAAAATCATGTTCCTGTTCCTCTAAGTAGGATTTAGTGCAAACACCTTCATTCCACCATCAAAACAAGGCCAGCAACAATCAGCAGTAGCACCATGCAACATATTCTAACCCTGTAACTATGCCATATATGCATATATATTAAACTTACATTTTTATTAAATTTATTAAAGGATATTAGATTAATTAAAATATATATTAGTAATATCATTTATTTATATACCAGTTTATCCATACTGTCAAAAAGATTGCAAAAATATTTAAAATTTTTGCAAATGTAGTTATATTTTCTGAATTTGTAATCTAAAATTTTATATGTATGTTAATTCTATTGTTCTATGTAAAAGACATAATTGTTTTTTAAATCATTAAAAATAAAAATTATCCAAAGATAACTAACATAAAATAAATAAAAAGTAAAGTATTAGCAATGTGATCTCACTACATATTAATGAAATATTCTGTTGTTATGGTAACATGAAGCATGTTTACTTATCAGTGTTGTGCAACATTTCCTGTTAATAAAACAACAGATATCTCATTAATAATTAATAGAAATCCAGTTGTATGACAAATAAATATATAATCAGATTGTACTTTTGTGGCACCATTTAACGAGGCAGAAAGGGAAAAGAAAGAAAAGAGGAAAGAGGAGAGCCTAAGGACCGAATCGTGAGTGATAAGCAAGAACACACACACGGCTAAGAGACAATGGATAAAAGGATATTTTGATAAGTAACAAATGGTGAAGGAGTGTCATTACACAGACAGGGAAATTCTGAGTGGAAAGAGAGGGAAAGAAAGAAAGAATCAGATATGTTTTGGTATCGGCTGTGTTATCTAAGGATATGAAAACAAACTATTGGTACGGGAAGACATCTTATTATCAACTACAGACCGGCTGGCCAAAGAAAAAAAAATTCAAATGAAAATGTTATTTCGATAAGTGACGAAAAACAGGCAACTAAAAGGACTTTGGACAGATATGAAAAATTAAGGACCACCTACTAGTGTCCGTTGACCGATTTTCCTTCGACGGAACATCCTTGGCCTGCGATAATAAAATTATGTTATCAGAAATATGTACCAAAGGAAAATGAATGGGAACCTAGAAATGTTTTTTTTTTCTTTCTTCGAGGCGACAGACTGACTGGAACTTTGGAGATGTTTCTTTTTGAGACCGTGTTAGGAAGACCACACATTCTGATAATTAGCGATAAAATACCTGATGTAAACCACGTGTAGAACAAGAGTTATGACTGCCATTGTCATATTGTCCCGTTCGCGGCCAGAGAAATGATAACACCATTAAGAGGAAGAAAAGGGAAAGAGAAGAGATAATTTTTTTTTAGTTAAGCAAGATATTTTTTTTCTCTTCCTGAAACAAAGCCGTGGATTTGTCCACGCCCGACTAAGACATCATTGGTCGAGTGGTCATCACGTGACGCACGAGGGAGGTTGTTGCAGCCCATCTGGAGGATGAGTAAGAGAGGTTGCTATGAAGATGTGGGGAGGGCAGTTCACGCCCCTCTGAAGTATGATGAGAAGGTGGGAGTGAGGAAAGGTTCCCAAAAATGGAAAAAGGTGGAAATTCCTAACCAGAGATGTGGATATGTATTTAGAATTATCAAGGAACCCCCCGGCGCCGACAAACTCACCCCGGTTTTGGTCGGCGCCCATATAAACGAAGCCACAACGAGCAGAGTTGAGTTGAGTTCCAGCAGTTCCCAGAGTCAGTCTTCAGTTGAAGCAAGCCTCGCAGATAGCTGACCAAGATTCACGCACATTCCGGACCGCTCTTCAAACCAAGAACAATTATTTTGAAGAGCGACTTAGATCCAGATCACTGAAATAAGTTTTTTTTTTTTGACTTTCGTCCAAAGACCCACCGAAACACCAATTTCTTAGAGAGCAGACAACTTGAAGTGTTAAAACTTGCCTAGCGGAAAATGACGTGTCACAATCCATAGAACGGGTCGGGAGATAGATGCAGTCCTATGTATCGAACAACTAGACATAAAGTTTGTTACCTTTTTCTTTGATACTTTGAACTTTTGAGTTTTCATTTTATTGTCTTTTATGCATATTTGTGTGGTATCACCCCCGTTGAACTCGGTTTGCAGTACGGCCCCAAACACTGTTTGATCTTGTCTGCCTAAGATCAATTCACAATGTGGGTAGGCGGACTGGGGGATCAGTGCAGTTACCTTGGTAACCAGGCGTTGGAAGAGAGTTGGGAACGACGAGGCTGATATCAAATCTAACCAGATTCCCACCCGAATCACCAAAAGGTTAGAACGTCACATTTGGAGCAGCGACACCCGAACGGAGCAGCGAGGAGCGAACGGCTGGCGCCGCGGCGAGGACGTCACAATTGGTGCTGTTTAGGGACGTCACAGTTGGTGCCGTGGTAGACTAGGATAGAACGTCACGGTTGGCGCTGCGACCAGGGGACGACGTCACACTTTATATTATAGCAGAGATGTTATATATTTTATTACTTTTTAAGTAATTATATGTAGTATTTTTTTTATATTTCATGTATAAGGATTTTCATAACAGATATTTATCGATAAATTGTTCTCTAATTTATGCAAAAATGAAAATAACATTGACATCTCATTTTAACAGATATATTTACCAAAATTATACAAAAATATCTTGAAATACTAAAGAGTAAATTTATTCAATAAAATCACCATTGGCTTCAACCATGATCTCTAGATGACTTTGGAATCTCCTACAACTCTTCTGGGTAGTTTCCTTATTTAAGTTGGTGAATACTGCCATAATCCTTGCCTTCAGTTCATCTTTGGTGTTTCATGGAGTTTTGTTGGTCTCTTGCTCAACTGCATCCCATACATAATAATCAAGGGGGTTGCAGTCTGGGGAGTTAGGTGACCAGATGTAAAGGGTGATGTTGTTGCAGAAATTGTCTGACAGCCATGACTGGATTCTCTTGCTTGTGTGGCATAGTCAGAGTCCTGTTTCCAGACATAGGGTCTTCCAGCAGCCACCCTCTTGACCCAGGATAGCACTACCTCCACAAGGCACTTGATGTAGGCCTCTGTGTTGAGTCTGGAATCCTGTAGGAAGATGAATGGAGGCATAACGTCTCCATCACTAGAGATCACTCTAAACACCTTTGTAATCACATTTAGACTCATCCAACTCTTTTCGAATCCTCTGCACTGTACTCAGATTGACACCCGAACACACTGAAATATTTAGATTAGAGCTTCCTGTGCAAATAACAAGCAGTACAGCATGCAGTCTCCAAATTTCTAGCGTAGTTAATTGTGTCATTGTGTTCTTTTTCTCATAGGAAGTGCCCAACTGACCATTCTATACTGTGCAGTTAACAAAATCAAAAACAAACAACATGCATGTGTGAAATTAAAAATATAAAATGGTGACAATATATAATGTTCAACCTATACAAGGCTCAAAATCCACTAGAAGTAGAGGGTTACAGAGTAAAAAGCACAGTTTAAGGGGATATATGATGAGATTAACAGTTATCCTAAACTTGAACCAGATAAGATTGTAGTGATCAGGAAAGCAACCTCTTGGGAGTCAGTTTGTAGGAAGAAGCTGCTTGAGTAGAATTTACATCTCACCAATGGAATATGAAGGGAAGGTGGTTTGCTACAATGTGCATGGAATGGTGGGTCTTAGCTCTGAAAGTTAGGACTGGTGGAACTAAGGAATGTAGTTTGTCTGAACACTTTCCATGGAAATAGTAAGGGAGAGGATTGTGACATTTCGTTTGTAGGAAAAGGGATTGTAGGGTGAAAAATAATTCATCACCCACAAGGACACAAAGATGCCTTTGTACTAGCACAACCATTGATGACTTGGAAACATGTTTAGCCAATTTCATTCACATGGTTTGGGTCACTCCAAAGTGTGGTTTTTCAAAGGTGCCATTTGCTGGTATTGCTTCCTCAAGCCAATAACATCCAGACAAACTTTATTTCTCTAGGCTCTATATGAACTCTTTTTAACCCTTCTGAGAACACCTTTTTGCTTTCACTTAACTGTCACCTTCATTGTTATTAAATTATATTAAAATTTGTTTGACAATATTGTTCTATCCCTCATTTGAAGCAAAAATAATTCATCAACCACAATGACACAGAAATGCTTTTGGACTCTAGCTAGACTGAGTGGCAGCAAGTCTTCTCAAATCTCTTTCACCTTTTTTCAGTATACTTACAGATGCCAGTAAAGTCTGAACTGTTAGTCTTTCTTCAGATTTCATCTCCAGTCTCACTTCTGATGCTTTTAGTGCATCTCATTCATAAATCCTATATTTAGAAATATTATTTGAACTGCTTTTTATCAGAAAGTGGTTCAAACTTCAGAAAAACTTTGAGTAACTCTAAGCCAGGAATAGAACTATCAATTGTCCAAGATAACATGAAAATTTGTACCAATTTCTTTTCAAACGGTTTCTGAAGACATCAGCAAATATTCTCTTTATATTTATTAAGCTCAGCTTAGTATAGCACAAGGCCAGATAATGAAGCAATTAAGGTAGGTAGATTTTTATTTTAAGACAGACGCACCTACCTACCTTGGAAATCATCATCTGAAATCTAGGCATTTTATCTGGGTTCAAATAATTGTCACCATTGGGAAGTATTCAGTTCCCTCAACCATAAAGCAGGCCATGTTTTTGCATTGATCTCATTGATTTTGTAGCTTATAAGTATGTGAATAAACACTTGCATTTTGAAGTTGACAATAGCTACCTGTTCAGTGACTGATCCTTTCTCTTATTTAGCCTCTAACAGTGTTCACTAGGACCACACCTGGGACTGTTTACATTATTGATTAGTTAAATACATCATGCAAGAGTGAAATAATAGCAACCAAAACTTCCCTGGGTTTGCCTCTTCTTTGTCTGTGGACACTTTCCATTGACTTACAGAGAAATTTAGTAAAATCAACTGTTCTGAATATTCATACCATATTGCATGTTGCATACATATACAGAGAGGTGAGACCAGGTTTCAGGCTAGAGACATCAAATGGTTTTAGTGTCAAATGTAATGATTTTTTATTTATTTTTTATGTGGCCACAGTTATGAACAACATTTATTTCAATAATAAACCAAATTTTTAGTAATAGTAGTTGTTTTGTTTTAATAGCTTGTATTTCATGTCCTTAATTTTTATACAGGCTTTATGAATTAAATAAAAGAGATTTGAGAAAATAGTACATTCCAGTGAGTTGTAAATCTTATATACCTCCAAGAATGCATTGTTACATCATAATCTATAAGGTCTAGATTTAGTATAACATTTGTTATATTAAAAGTTCAATAGAATTTGCTGTTAAAATGTCATTAGGAGTGTTTAGTTTTAACTAATTTTTAACCAAGGAAATCACTTTTTATGACAGCAATCATACAGGTACATATTTCAAGAAACATTGTCAAAATTGGTATATTTTTCTTTCTTGATTCTAATATTGTACCTGGAAGAAAATAAACAATATTTTCAGAATATTTTACTTTAATATTTTAAGCAAGGTAAAAATACAACTCAAACACAAAAAAGACTTTTGTAGTTTATGATTGAATGTCTCAAAAGTGGTTTTTGAAGTTTTGTGCTGAAGCTTTCTCACTGAATAATGCTCCATGGTCAGGCAGACCAACTGAGGTTGATGACAAATCAAGAAATTACTTGAGAATATTAAAATATCAAAATTGAAAATCATTTGTACCAGTTTAGTTATGTTAGTCTGTTTTATGCGTGGTTTCCATGTACCATATGATATATTTTTTCTTTTTTAAATGTCCCTTCAGAACATCTATACAAATTACTGTTCTTTATCATCTGTGAATTGATATGATTTCTTGGGAAAACTTGTGAAGTAGTTTCTCACATATTTCTTCAGTTTTGAATAGAGTGTTGTCCTCTTAAACTGACCTCCGCTCAAGGTTAGAGAGCCTAGTCTACCCTGGCACTTAAACAATTTGCTACTTAAATGTAATCAAAAATGTTTAATTTTGGAAACAAAATATTATCAACAATGAAAAGTAGACACTTTGCAACAACTTGGAAAACATGATATCATGAGATAAGCAAATTAACCGCTACAAATCATACCAAAAGTTGTTTTTTACCCAAAGATGATGCTGTGTATATGATGGGATTAGAAGGGAGTCCTCTACTATGAGCTTGTAATGGTAACCTCACTATTAAAAAGAAAAATAGTGGAAGTGAAAAAAACAAGAATTGGAGAAAAGACATGGTTGAAATAAGCAAAATAGTTTTTTATTTCTCATGATTTACCAGGTTTTGATAGTTTGCTCATTCTGAGGTATCGTATATCAGTTGAGTTTGTACAGGATATAACACAAGATAATAGTTAAGATAGACACATGGAGAAAATCAGCATGCATATATAGATGAGTGAGATAGACTCATAGAAGAAATATTCTACAAATTATTGCATTATTGTACTTGAGAGTTAGTCTCTGCTACTGATGCTGCTTTTGTCACTAACTCCATAGAAGCACCTTAGTGTCACTGCTGATGATCTGGTCATGCTTGCCTATCATGGGAATCTGTTGCTAATACCTACTTGGTTGAATCTGCCTTAGTGGGAAAAATCAATGTCAGCTTTATAGTCAGTCAATGGCTCAAAAATGGCTGCTGTGAAAACTGTGTGGACCTTTTTCTGATTGATCAGAAAAGATGTTTTATGACCCTGGTATTTTGAGGCACTATTCCAGAAGTTGATGTGTGGAGGTGGACAAACTTAAGGTTTGATTAATTGATTGATTTTTTTTTTAAAGTAATAATGGTTTTTAGTGATATAAGTTTTACTAATTATCCCCATATATGGGGAGAGAAAAGGTGGATTCATACTTTTCCCAATGGTGTTTGTACATAAGCGAATATACCAAACCCAACTGGAATTAGAACTTGGCCCACCGATTAACAATTCCGTGCCATTATCCATTACACTACCTGCACATACAAGCTTACAGCAACTGGTATTCCAAAATGGTCAAACTTGATGTTAATTAACTTCAGTGATTGTAGGGGAACCAGTGTTTCAATGTTATGTGGCTATAAGTCTAAAATTAAGGTTTGTCTTTATCGTATGATCTATAGATGTTGAAGTGAGCACTTCTGTTTGACTTAAAGAATTGGAGCTCCAACAGGGCGCAACAAGCTCCTTCCAGAAAACCAAAGATTCAAACAAGTACTGATATGAATATGGCCAAATGAAGATGGCAAATGAATAAAATTATATGGAATTAATTAGAGAAAGGCTGTAGTATTCCATCAAGATAATGCTAAATCACATGTTCTTTTATATTTTTTGTGACCAGAAAATTTGTTATAGTTTTGCTGGAAAGTTTTGACTCAACTCATCTGATATGTTCATTAGGTATTACAGCTTTGGATTACCATTTATTCCAGTTTTTTACAGATATACTGATGTACATATATACAGTCTCAAAAATACATATATAGATGTGTGATGGAACAGGTGAATGTTTCCTACTTGATATCTTAATAGTTACCTTCCCTAGCAATCAGAATTTGATGTATCAGTATTGGAGTTGTCTTTGACCACCAATTGTATTTGTACCTGATTTACATGATCAAGTTTCCAGATTTACTTATTAATTTTGTTTGTTTTATTGTTATTCCATCACCCTCTTGTACAGGTTTTATCATTTTCTGTATTAACAAATTAAATATATCTGACTGTAAAATAAAAAAAATGCTAATTAAATACCAATCTTTTACAGTTTTTGACTTAAATTTTGTTTTATGAAGCTTTAGCACTCACTCAATATGTATGTTGGAAATTGAAAAAAAAGACAAAAGGGATTGTCAGTGGTTGGATTTAAGATACCAGATGAATACTGAGCAAATGTTTCAAATAACTACTACAGAGCATTACTTTAAAAAAATGGCAGCTATAGAGATATTGGTTTATTATCCAGTCATGTTGACATACATAGGATTGACTCAAGTTTTAGTCTACAAATTGCTCCATTGTTGCTGGCTCTTTAAAATCACTGCAATTAATCCATTTAGGTAAATCACATGACACAGTATATGGAATATTTTATATGGAATTTATTTGACTATACATTGGATTCATTTTGTTTAAGTATAAACAAATTATATCAATAACTGAAAAAGAATACTTATTCCTCATATTACGTGAAATTATAAACATTTCACAATAAAGTTAGGGCTGTAAATGTTTTCGTGACTTCAGTGAACTCATCATCATATTGATAAAACTTACCTTAAGGATGTAGCATTAGTAAATAGTACTAATTAATAAATACTAAACACTTCAAATACCTCAATATGCAGATCAGTTATAACACATTTAGAGATAAGGAAACTGAATACAGAATAGGCTGCACTAGAGGTAGTTTTGCATAATAGTGCATGTTACTACAAGACAGTTGGTCGAGTGGATAAAAGTGTTGGTTGAATTAATCCAAAAGTGACTTGACCAAAAAAGTTGTGTGTTCAATACCTGGCTACAGCAGAGGTGAACAAGAACTTGGAGAGTTGAGTTACTAAAGGGAATTAACTGGAACTGAGATATCCAGAAAAGGCATAGCATGTAGAAGTAGAACAATCTATCCCATGGACTAAACAATGGGTTTGGTTTGAAATTCCAACATATATCACCTGAAGAAGGCCGGAGCATACAACAGACAAAATATTGTGAATAAAAATGAAGACAATATTTCAAACAATGTAAATAATATAAATAGTTATATCTCAAAAATATAGAAATTTAGTATAAGAGATAAGGAAACTAAGCACAGAATAGGCTGCACTAGAGGTAGCTTTGCATACACTGCAAGTTACTACAAAAGCAAAACATGAAACTAAAAACTTTAAGATAATCTCATCAGATGAAGACTTTCATATCGATCCCATGCATGGTGTCCAACTCATTCAAAAATATCTAAACTATCAGCTGTATACAATTGGTTTCTCAATACTAAAGGTGGGTTCAAGTGAATGAAGCCGTAGGTTTTAGTGAGGATCATACTTTTTTGAACCTCATGGACTGGCACTACAGAATGACAAACAAAGAACTTTACCAAATAAAAGAAAGCACATCAGTTGAAGACTTTCAACAGCAGCAATAACTAAAACAGATAGTACATGTAATTCAAAAAGAAAATAATGACACAATAAGATGTTGATGTTCCACACTACTTCGAATAAAAAGTTAGGAAGGAAGCCTCCATCAATACTGGAAAGAGCAATAATTTGACTTGAGAAACCTATTTTCTGAAAAACTATTTTAATAGAAAAAATTTTCTTAATTTAAACTGATGACAGTACTTGCTGCTTGATCAATGAATGTTGTTTCCATATCAGGAAACAGCTGCTACTGTTCAATATCTATTTGATGAAATGGGCTTAGCAAGATTGTTATGTGTCTTTCACTGAACCCACTTCTAGCATCCTTGTGCTGGTGTAGACATCTCACACTGCTAATCAATCTTCCTCACCCACATCGTATTTAAATTTTTGATCTGACAAAGACTTAGGTAAAACTGGTTGAAACACCATCAGGAGCAAATGGAGCAGGGAACCAGAAAATAAGCAACTTTCAGAACAAGCAATAACTCTTGCTTGTAGAAACAATAACAGTTTACTTGTTGAGGGTTACAGTTACTGGATTAATCCTTCCCAGTGCTATGGTTTACCTAACTACAGCCAGTTTGTGAGGTTGTAAAAAAAAAACACTATTGTACTAGAATAGTGACTGGTAGTTCAACAATTTAATTGGTGAATGTTGGTCTCAAGCCTACAGAAAAGTTTATCTCCAAAACCTGATCTCCAACTCTTCAACTTGATCGTCAGTCTTCAAATAGAAAACTTCTTAGGCTAGGGAGGATTCTTCCATTGACTAAATTTTTCTTGAGCAGTATTTTGCAAAGGATAGTTGAGTAGATGGCAATGAGTAGTACTACTGTCAACCGCTCACTCTTTGTGACTATCAGTCCCTACTGTATTTATGGGAAACATGTTTCTCTTGGGCATAAGTTTACAAGTAGATTTGCTTATGTGCATTGTAACAGGATCAAAAGAAGTGTTTTAGAGATTTCAACATAGGTCCAACCTAGGATGGGCCAGCTGGTTTATTGCAATTATCATTTTTTTTCTGGTTTCACCTGATCATAATAGTTAAAAAACTGTAAAGTCATAAGTTCAAACCCAGACAATTCCAGGTGGTAACTCTATTTATTGTAATTAAATGTGTTTTGTTTTCCCCATAGCTCACAAGAAATACCAGACCCCATGATACTTCTCATATGTTAGTAAAATCTAAATTACCAAATTTGGCTACCTAGATTTCTCACATCAACAAAAAGTTGATTCTGGTTTGGGATTTGTTTATTTAGTGGCATATCAACTCCTTATGGGTCATTTAATTCCAAAATTTAATTTTCTTGGGAGCATTAGTAATTTCATTTACAAAAATGTATTGCTGGTATTTTTACTATGAAAATGCATTTTTGTACTTTCATAGTGTTTTGACCCCAGATTGGGGGTTAACTCTTTGCCTATAATTGGGACCCTAACAGGTGCTAACCAACCACACTCACTTGTAAAGTGTACACCAGTAAATTTATTACTTTATTCTCACAGCCACTTGTAATTTACCCTACTTAATAAGTTACAACCACAAAAGTTCTCCTTCCATTTAACCACAAGATATAGATTCACTTATTGGTAAAATCCACATGAGTAACTCTGTTAGAATGTTTACCTTTTAAGAGAAGAATACCTTCTTTGAAAATCAACATTCCAAATTTGGATTTTACCTAGGCTCAAACACTGAACACCAGTGAGAAACAGTGGCATAGCTAGGGGTTGGAGGGGCAGTCTTCCTTGGGCAGCACTTTTGGTCTGCAGTGAGTTTTCAGAAAAGAAAAAAACAATAGTATAATTTCAATAATTTTTACAAAAAAAAGCAGTGATAAGGAAGAAGATTGGGTTTAAATGAAGCCAATTTGTCTTTGATATGGCTGGTTCAAAGCCAGTCAGCTAGCAATAAAAAAAAAGTGTCTCCAAAATGCACTGTCAGCTGGTGGAGATAAAACTCACAAGCCATGAGGTGTGAAAAAAATTTGAATATTTTTAAAGGACTTGATATGTAGTTGGATTAAGTGAATTTAGTGAATCCACGGGTTTTTTCATACCTATGTAAGAAGTCCAGACTTTGGTGTCAGTTCTTTGATCTTGATTTTTCATGTCTGTGAACTGTTAGTGAAAAAAATTAAATAAATAAGTGAAACAATTGTTGTTTTTATCTTATCATAGGCCTAGCTTTAATATGGATATAAAATCATTACTTTTCATAAATTATAAAATAGATAGATAAATAAATTGAAATAATTCCAATACATTCCAATTTTTTCCAGAAATATCAAATGAAAATTTAAAAAAAAATTGAAAATTAATATATTATTTTAAGTGCAGAAACTTTATTTAAGATACAAAAATGGGTATTTTTTCAATTTTTCAATTTATAAGTTTTCATGGTAGTAAAACAATGCAATGTTTCATTTTTTTGTTTAGACAGTTGAAGTTTTATTAAGCAAAATAGACTAAGAATGAAAAGTATTAGGTTGGTTTCTCAGATAGTAACATATGTGAGAAAACGACATTATTTTTGCACCAACCTAATATAATAACATTTATTTCAGTTTTTAAAAGTGAAATTAATTTTATTGAACTTTTAATTCCTAGTGTACTACTTTGCTAATAATAACTTCAACTACATAAAACAAAATAATTTAAAAAGACATTTAATGTTTCTGTTAACGTGGCATTTAATTTTTGACTCCTCCCTTGTTAGAATTGAAATAAATATAAAAAAACTGATAAACTAGAAAAGTACAAAATGTTTTTTTGTTTTTCTTTTTAAATAAAACAGAGGGTATATAAACAAAAGTTATCTTTCTTTTAATATCGTAAAAAGTTTTCCTGATTTAGAAAAAAAAGAAGTAACGTCATTGTTTTTTTACATATCCCCAGTTTTATTTAAAAGAAAAAAAAATAATCACAATTTTATTTCATAATTTATCACTGAGGAGTTTTAAATACCACATTAACAGAAACACAGAAAAATAACTGGCATCATATGGGCAGGACATTAGATTCTGAGAAATGGATAAAAATATTAAAATTGATGGGTGGAAAAATAATTTTGTCATTGATTATATATATATATATATATATATACACACACACACACATACACACATATATATATATATATATATATATATATATATATATATATATATATATATATATAAACCTTAAGGGGTTAATGTGCATTGTAATATTGTATTTGTTCTGGGGAGGGGCGGCAAGCTTGAAGGCCGACCTTGCGGCAAAAGCACCAACTACACCACTGGTGTTGATGTATCTTTTTTTTTTCTGTTTTTGCTATTCAACTACAAAAAAATTACACTTTACACACCTCTAACTGTAAAAAACATCTAAAACATCATAAAAAACAGTCATTAAAAACATCAAGTATGAACATAGCCATAATGTACTGAACATGTTCAGGAGTTAAAAATATGTCTCCATCTCAACATTTGCAATAACACAATCAAAATCCTTGAAAATTAGCCAAAAGAAAAAAACTATAGAAAAGAATATATTCAAGTCATGTAAATCTGTTGGCCTCAAAATTACCTGAGAATTGACAAAATTGTTTGGTTATATTCTTTGACAGTTGGAGTGTATACTACAGAGAATGTGTTTTAGGAAATAATTTTCTCTTTGTGTTTGGTTATCTTTGAAAAATCATGTTTTGCATCAGCCACCTCTTTGAGAAATTGATGCTTTTATATATTGATAGCGGTAATTAATTTTAGCTAAAGGATCAGGCAGATGAATTTCATATTTACACTGAGTCTCATATCCTACTTTTATTTGTTCATTTAAAAACAAATTAAAAAAAGAATTGGACAACCAAATTCACTTCACATCCAAGAGAATTAAATCAATAAGACTTCAGTTTTATATTTTCTCAAACTGGCAATGTAACTCATTTGTACATTTATTAGTAAATATCTGATTTATTCCTAATTGAATCTATCTGTAAATTTCTTCCCCAACCTGTTTATTGCTAAAGTCTGTCTCAATTGATATTGCTTAGACTTTATTTTCTTTCAAAACCTGACCAGTCTTTTTTGGTTTAAATGACATTTATTGTAACATGGTTTGTGAATTAGACTCATTTTGGTCATATGTTGCATAATTCAATTTCCAATGCTAGGTTGATGAAGTTCAATATTTTGAAGGAAATTTACTTGAGAACAAGACCAAGTAAAACTTTTAAAAGGGTTGATGCACGCTTCTCATTTGTCAGGAGAGAGAAGATAGATGGTAGCAAAGTGTAGGCAAAAAGTATATGTGGCATGGTGGGTCCTAGTTGTAACGGTCTGAACTGGCGGAATTAAGAAATGTAGCTTATTTGAATATGTTCCATGGAGATAGAAATAGAGTAGAGAGGGGCTACCAATGTTTTTTTTCTTTTTTTCTGGGAAGCAGGTTGCAGGGTGGAAAATGATTCACAAGGCTGCACAGATGCTTTTGAACTCTCCTAGGAGCTGATATAGAATGCATGTCTGTTCCTGAGTTGTCAGGAAGCATCATGGAGCATCATGACCAGATGTTAAAAGGTTTGTTTCTTTTTAAGTTTAAAGGATTAGGCAGCCAAGATGATTTTGGAGTCACAACTAAATATTTGGGAGCACTCTCAATCAAACATGGTCTAAACAGACTAGGTTATCTGACCTAAAGTTATTTATCAAAACCTGTAACCATATTGCATACATTTGGTTATAATGCATGTATCTAGTATACCCTTATCAGACTGGGTGCTATGATGAATATATTAGGCTTCATATATCTGTACTCCACTATCATTTTGTTGGCATCATTCAATAAAATAATAATAGTCCTATTTTAAAGAATCTATGTGATGATTGTTTTAAAAGATGGAGGTACAGAATAATGTAAAGAAAACTAGGAACAAGTGAATAAAACCTGGATTCTTCTGAAGTAATTTATGTTTATTTTGTTGTACCTTGAAGGCATGATTCCACTTATACTTGTGTTCTGTCTCATCACCAGATGTATTAAGAAAATATTGCTTTACTAATATGCTGATAGTTGACAGAGCAAACAGTGTGTGAGTGATCACTTGAAGAAGACATCCATTCAAAAGTATGTTATCACCAAGATAGTAAGTAAAAAAAAAAAGTCCAAGGAAAAAAGTTGGTACACTTATTATTAACATTGACAGGGTTGTCAAAACTTTTAAAATTAGTTAGAAACATTTCTATTTTTTCCCAAAACATTTTTTTTTATTTATTTTGAATTGTGTATATATCTGAGAGAAAGACAGAATGTGTTCTCTTTGGCAAATGTAACTGCAATGCCTGACTTGGCATCTTGGCTTCTGTCACTTCCCTATCGCCATAATGTAAATTCCCTGTGCCTTTTCTGTAAATAATTTCCCAGCAATTGTTCTGATGAATTTTCCTCTAAGGTATCTAGACTTTATAAATTTAAGCATAGTACTAGATTGGCAGCTAGGTCTCATCATTTTACAGTTGAAATGGCTAGATGTAAACATTATTTCTATGCTAAAAGTTTTCTTTTCTTGCACTTCTCACTTGTGGAACTCTCTTCCGGCTTCTTGCTTTCTAGTCAACTTTGATCTTCAAAAATTTAAATGCAATGTCAATCATTATCTTCTGTCTTCTTAGTTCCTGTTCTTTTGCTGTTCTTGCTCCATAATAATGTTTTTCTTTTTCTCGTATTCTTTCACACTCAGTACCCCCGCTATATGATTAAAAAAAGTTGAAATATCATGTAAATTCAGTGTTTGTTCTACTGAACTTTTCTGGCTTTCTTTCCATTACCAAATGTAAAAAACACATTTATCATTTGCTGATAAATATTTTTGGTTAGTATTTTTTTGTTTTATTTCCTGTGTATTGCATATGTACAGATGCCTCAGTTGTTGCCAAAGGATCCATTTTAAAAGTGAAGTTGTGATAAATGAAGGAAATTGGTCAGAAGTGATGATAGCCAGACAAGAAATAGCTGTGCTCATCTCTCATTTTCCTCCTACCATATCACATCTGAATTTTTAAGTCATTACTGTAAATGTCAGTGCTCTTCATTCTTCTGTTTTGAATGCAAACACACCATTATCTTACTGCATTAAGTGTATGAAAATAAACTAGAGAGGTTCAAGATGTTCGGTATTTATCTGATATGACAATCAAGTGGCCACTGGTTTGTCTTGGTGGCAAGAAAAGATAGTGATGGAAAAAGGGGAGAAACATGTTCATTGGTTGGTTAGTTGATTGGCTCATCTATATGTAGGCAAGGGGTAGATTGGTGTAGAGATTGATTTATAAAACAAGCAGCAGCAACCTATCAGTTCATCTTTATATACAACAAATCAAGAAGGCTAACATTTATAAAGAATTCTACCATATACATTTAACATATAAGCTCCTACTAAAATTCTCAATCTTGATCATTAAAAGTTAAAATGATTTTATGTTAATAATATTGACAGCTTGGCATTCTCTATGATATCAAAGTTCAGAATGAGAAATCTGAGTTCAAATTTGTTACATTCATTTATGCACAAATATCCTTGGGAAAGGTATAAAGCCATTTCTTCTCTTCTTTTAGTTATGTGTTAAATAGTAGGACTTGTATCTGAAAAAAATCATTATCTCTCTCAAAAATATTTTAATTCAAATTTATACTTGCTGAAAAAGAATTATCCTTACAATCCAAAATATAAATAAAAGAAAAGATAAAAGGAAAACTTTTCTACACCAATGTGTTTCGTTCCTTGACGAATTTTGCCAAGGTAAATGTGGAGATTTTATTTCATAACTTGTATTTATGCCCAGAAGTAACATAGAGGAAAAATATTGTTATGTTTCCAAATTTTAAATTTAAAAATGCTCTAAAATATTTTTAAATCTTGCTGTGTAAGGAAATCAACTATAGAGGACACTAAGTGTTATAATTTATTGCCTAATAAACAAAAGTTAGTAAATGTTGTTGTCGAATTTTTATTTTATTTTTTTAATGTAATTATTATTTATTTTTATGTATATTATTTTATTTTATTATTTATGTATTAATTTAATTATTTTAAATATTCAAAGGTCTTGAGTTAACTGTTTTCTTTTAATTTCTTAAAATTCTTATGGTTATGTATGTTGGCTTGACAAAATCAAAAATAGGTTTTGGCTTTAAATAACTCACAAATGCTTGATAAGTCATAAAAAAACAAATCAATCAAATCTTTCCCTAATATATCTATTTGCTAGTTAATTTTTTTTCTTATATCAGAGTTATTTTTGTAAAGTAGATTTTTTTTTTAGAATAAATGTAGTGTTAATGTCTGCTAATCATGCAGAAAAATTGCTAAAAACATGACAGCTGAAAGCAATACACTCAATTCAAAAGAGCAGATTCATCCAATGTCTGAGCACACAGTAAAGTGATAACTCTTCAACAATCATGATCAAATGTACAGTCAGGGAATGTTCTATTTCCTCAGTTACATACAATTCAGCCACCAGAGCATATAGCCAATTACATCAGTCTTCAAATAATACTGACATCGACACATTTGAAAATGACATATTTAGACAACAACTCTGGACACATGCGCACACACATACACACACGCAAACATGCACACACATTATCAATACTTTTAAAAAGGAGATGAAAAGCCAGAATTAATATTATCTATAAACTTTTTCACTGGATGACAATCATGGCACATTGGTTAGCAATCTCAATTCAATGACTGAGGCCTGTCACCAGAATGCTTTGAGTGGTGGGGAGGTAGGGGGTGGTCCACTAAAATTAATTCCCATCATTTCTGATGTTGGGGGGATGGTTTTCTGATGAATGGGGGAGGGAGAACAGGTTTGCACTAAACAATTCATGAATATAGTGAATTCACATTTTATGAAATCCCTGTTATGGCTGTGTGCTAGACTAAGCTAAACTCTTTTTATAAATATCAATAATGCCATCTTAGCATGATGTAGTAAAATTGTTTGTTGCAAACTCAGTCCTCAAAGAGTACCAGTGATTGTGGCCTTATGCCAGACTAAGTTAACCTTAATAAATAACTATTAACTCATTCACTGTTATACAACTTAAATTATAAAATTATATAGAAGTAGCATATTTTGATATTTCTATTATAATAGAATTAAATCAAGATTATTTTATAAACATCTTCTATGTGCTATGTCCATTCAGGATGTGAGCAATCAAAACTCTCTACAACTTCCTATTCTTTGCATCTCTAAGCAATGTTTGTTCCCTTGATATTCCTTTCTATTATGTTCTACCATTCATTTACACAAGCTTGTTAGATAGGTTACTTGCTGTTTCCCTCTGACATTTTTACTTTCAGTATGTCCTGTGAGTGTCAAAATCTCCAAGCCAACTTTCCTCATTATGTGTCCCAGAAATTTCAACTATATTTCTCTGATTCTAATTAAAAGTGTCCTTTTTGTTTCCTTAAGATTTCTTTGTTGTTTATGCACTCTAGCTGTTATTCTCAGAATCCTTCTGTAGAACCACACACACATGTCTGTTGCCTCAAGTCTCCTCTTCATCTGTGGGGAAATTGTCTATCATTTATTGCCATAAAGGAGGATTTCCATAACCTAAGTCAGAGGAAATAAAAATGGTACATTTAAATAAAATATAATTGTTAAGTTAACAATTATCATAAAAATAAACAATTAACAAAATAAATATAAAAATTGTCTACATCTAGAAAATAGTTGGTATAGGAATTATTAATTATTTTTATATATTTAACTCCCCACCCCTCATACAAACAAAGAATCAATTAGCAAAAATTAATATCTTTTACACCTGCATTTTGAAGGTAAAGTGTATATAATCCTGGAATTTTCAGTCTCAACTTTCAAATTAAATTTTGTCTCTCTCTTCCAGACCCTCAACTAAATATAGTTACTTACCTTTTCTTTCACAATTTCTAAATGTTTAACATACATTTTTCAGTTATTGTAAACCTGACTTTATTCCTTAAACTAAAACACCAAAGTTTAAATATGCTTGATCATATCTTGAAAAACTAAGTTCTTGTGTGACTGTAAATTACATATGATCAACGTCTGATGGTCAGTGTAATGTTGGAAGACCCCTCCTTACTTTTGAAATACAAAGATAAACTGAAAGATAAACTAAGACAGGGGTGGCCAAACCGTGGATTGCAAACCACATGTGGTTCTTTGATCTTTAAACTGCAGAAAGAGTTTGTCAAAAAGAGAAAACTGAAGAAAATCTTACAATGTTTGTATCAATCAGCATATGAAAACTAGGATGGTACATCTGAGTGAATTGATGTGACATCATTCAATTAATAAGTCAAGGCGAATTCAGTTAATTTGCAACAAATGTGGGTTATCTTTCATAAGCTTTGTGGAATTAGTGTTATATAGTAGATGCTAACATAAACAGCAGAAAGTGTGAAAATAGTAAGTCTTTGACCCTCATATGTTGAAAATTATTATTATTATTATACATGTTTCATTAAGAATGACTGACAAGATATTTATGTTATGTTTATTATTGTGTTTTTCTTATGTGCAATTTCCGTTTTGGACATAGTGTATATGGAAATTGTCCAAATGATTAACACATCAAATCAATTAAGATCAGAAGTCAGGAGAGCCATAACTGGTGTCACATCAGAACATTATTAGTAGCAATAGCAGTAGTAGTAATATTATTTTACTGTAATAATTTCCCTAAGTTGATTAATAGTTAGGATACCTTTAATAATAATTTACCATAAAAGTTTAACTAATGTATATCTAGAGATTTTTTGCCTACACTTTGCAACCATCTATCTTCTCTCTCCTGACAAATGAGAAGTGTGCATCAACTCTTTTAAAAGTTTTACTTGGTCTTGTTCTCAAGTAAATTTCCTTCAAAATATTGAACTTCATCAACCTAGCATTGGAAATTGAATTATGCAACATATGACCAAAATGAGTCTAATTCACAAACCATGTTACAATAAATGTCATTTAAACCAAAAAAGACTGGTCAGGTTTTGAAAGAAAATAAAGTCTAAGCAATATCAATTGAGACAGACTTTAGCAATAAACAGGTTGGGGAAGAAATTTACAGATAGATTCAATTAGGAATAAATCAGATATTTACTAATAAATGTACAAATGAGTTACATTGCCAGTTTGAGAAAATATAAAACTGAAGTCTTATTGATTTAATTCTCTTGGATGTGAAGTGAATTTGGTTGTCCAATTCTTTTTTTAATTTGTTTTTAAATGAACAAATAAAAGTAGGATATGAGACTCAGTGTAAATATGAAATTCATCTGCCTGATCCTTTAGCTAAAATTAATTACCACTATCAATATATAAAAGCATCAATTTCTCAAAGAGGTGGCTGATGCAAAACATGATTTTTCAAAGATAACCAAACACAAAGAGAAAATTATTTCCTAAAACACATTCTCTGTAGTATACACTCCAACTGTCAAAGAATATAACCAAACAATTTTGTCAATTCTCAGGTAATTTTGAGGCCAACAGATTTACATGACTTGAATATATTCTTTTCTATAGTTTTTTTCTTTTGGCTAATTTTCAAGGATTTTGATTGTGTTATTGCAAATGTTGAGATGGAGACATATTTTTAACTCCTGAACATGTTCAGTACATTATGGCTGTGTCCATACTTGATGTTTTTAATGACTGATTTTTATGATGTTTTAGATGTTTTTTACAGTTAGAGGTGTGTAAAGTGTAATTTTTTTGTAGTTGAATAGCAAAAACAGAAAAAAAAAGATAAATCAACATATAACAAATAATATATAGGTGTGTGGCTGAGTGGTTAGAATGAGTGGGTTTTCAGACCATGAGATCTAGGTTTGAATTTCAGTATGGTCATTTTATCAGTAATATGATTTTTTGATAATATTGGCCTGGAGAGGTGATCCTAGCATGTGGTACCATTGGAAAATTTCCCAAAACTTTACATGGGTTTACCCAAGCCTTGTGAATTAAATTGGGTAACAGAATCATGATGGTTGTGTGAGGAAAACGTCATGAGTCATCATGAGTGATGACATGAGTGTACTGGTCTTAATCAAACTGTTGATTATACCAGATGATGCACTCTCTCCCAGAAACTGTAACTAAGGTATGCTCAGCATAATTGCAGCATGAAGCACAGGTTGGCTCTGTGGGCGTTAAATAAACACAAATATGCCTGAGCAGGTGTTTTTGCAACAGGCACTAGCTAGTTACCCCAGTTGACATGCATACTTGAAAATGAGTGACTAGACATTATAACAAATAATAAATTTAATTAACTACAGATTTGAATTTCTGAACAGCTGGAACAAAGAGAAATAAATTAAAGTTTGTTAATGTTTCTTTCTTTTATTTACATTATTTACACAAAGTCTATTGTCCTCATCTTTGTTGTTTTTATCACAATGTTTTGGCCGTTTTACCCTCCAGTCTTGATCAGGTGCTTGTCAAGCCAAATAAACATCAAGGAATTTTAAACTGAACCTTTTATTTAATAAACAGGGGTAGATTGTTCTTGTTCCACTGTCCATGTCTAGGGAAATCTCATCTACTACTTATTTTTAGTACTGCTCAGTAATTGCTTGCCCTATTTCCACTGAGTTCAAGTATACACTGCCTGGCCAAAAGTTTGAACTCACAATTATTATGCCCACAAATTCACAAACCAACACTAGGCTATTCTCCTGTGGAACAATTCCTTTCTTTTGTGTGAAAGGAAGAAAATAGCACTACCGCCTGTAACCCATTGGGTTCATAAGGTCACCATATGTTCTGCAGCCATAGTACATCTAAGGCAAGATATTCTGATGGAGCCCATCCCTTATCAAGATGATTTCATATTCAGAGTTTCTTTTATTCTTGACTGATTTCTATCAAGGAAAAAGTGCCCAGTCATCCCTGATATTTAACCCATAATAAAGGAGAGAAAAAAATGGATCCATACCTTTTTCAGGAGTGTTTGTGAAAAAGTGAGCATAATGAACTCAACCAGAATTCAAATTTGGCTATCTGATTTCTTTTTGCAAGTTGCTGTTACACTACTTACCCACCCCAAGAAAATATATTTTTACATTAAATTGACTCATAAACTTTAAGTCCCTGAAATCAGCTACATTTCAAAGTAGGTTGACTTGATATGAAAGTAATAATAGAAGAGGTACAGTAAAAGTTGTATTGAAAAAGTTCTTTCTTACTATTGCTTTCTTTGATGTCAGGTTTCTCATTGCCATCATCGTAAGGGGAGTACCTAGGCTTGTACAAAATGGCATGTTGGCTGATTATCTTGTTAACTTTGTGCTTACTCTATGCCATTAATTGTCCTTCTTATAAGATAGGCTTCCATAAAAATAGCTCAGATTGTTGTATTTACAAGCATTTCATTAGCTGAAAAACAATTTTACTTTATTTAATATTGAGTTAATTGTGAATACTGTGCTTTGAGCCAGAAATTATTTCTTTTAAGGGCCTCTGTTGATTTTTAATTACAAATGTTTTCAAGCCATCATAGAGAAAACTTCTGTTAGGGTATGTTTTATCAGGTCTTTAGCACTCTGAATTTTTTGATACCTCAGAAAAAATATTCTTCCATCTACCTTTGTAGAAGTTCTTCAAACCAAAGAAGAATATATCAGTTTAGAATTTTAGGCAATTTTCAATAGAATATCTCAATATTTTACAAGCTTTTGATTTCTTTATTACCTTGTGACAAAAAAGTGATTTTATTAATTAAGATATTCTTTTTCATTTTGATTCTTTTTTTTTTAAAGAAATCACTCTACTTTTTGTTTTTCTCTCTATTTTTACCATTTTCTAATATTTGCTTTTCTTTACAGGGAGAAAAATCGACAAAAGAATGCAAGCAAGCAGTGTTGCATTCTTTCTTTAATCGCCACAGCTGCCTCCACCATCTTAGTGATTGGCTGCTGCATCAACCAATGGGCACACAAGGAGAGGCTCATGTGATCCTCTGAGCCTGGGAGCTGGCAGCTGCTACTGCTGCTGTTGCTGCTGTTGGGTGGGATCAGTTCTCAAGAGATGGCTTGAACCCAGCAATTGACTTGCAGTCCTAAGTCAGCTCCACACAAAATATGGACGAGCAAAGTTGCAATCACACTTGACTTTCTCTTTTTTCTTAACAGAATATTTTCTTTTCTTTTTTTTTCTTAAATTCTAAATCAATGTTGTTTGATGAAAAATGTTTAGATGTTTCTTAAAGTCAGCAGCAGATTTTTTTCCTTGCTCTCAAGACTGAGTTTTGGCAAAATTTCTGAAGTTCTAAACTGTAACCATGAGAAAGCCAAAGCTGCCATTGTGCTTGGACTGGCCTCAACTGGCCCACCCTAGTTCCCATGGCAACTGCTTCCTAGAGCCATAATGGCCTCTCTCTTTGAATGTAAGCATTTGAATGAATGTGTAAGTGATTCTGCCTGTATGAATGTGTCTAAAAATTACTTCTTTATTTAGCTCTCATACTGTTGATAATTTGTCCTGTAATCTTGGGAAATGGAGCCCTCAGTTTATATTTTTTAATTGACAAAGTCTTTCTAGTGACCTATTAGTGGTTGAAAAACTGATGTATCTAACTTCTGTTAAATTGAGCTGACTGGCTGTGGACCTTTCTTTTGAATCTTTCATTGTTACTCAATCTGGTTTATTTAAAACCAGTAGCTTTCAATCATCTATTAATGCTTACTTTTAACTTGAGCCTGACAACTTTCTATGGTGACTAACCATGATTTCCAAATAACAAGGATACATCTTGTATTTAAAAATACGGCATTATTTAAACCTAGAACCTTACAATATTTAAGAAAATTTGCAGACCACAGTGTCATTGAAAAATCCAAAGTCCAGCTTGTATAAGAAACTTAGATATAATAATAATGTTTATGCTATTTGAGCTTTATAATTTGATTACTTACTGATTATAATTGTAGGCTTGAATTCTCTTGCTCAACCACTGACTGGTCATTCATTTCAGCTTCCTTAGATGTAACTGGTCCAAAATATCAAAGTAAATTTTATTTTAATATCTCTGTGTGCCATTGTGCCCTGAATATGTCATTTGTCCATTGATTTGTTCTTATCTGATTCCTCATTGCAAACCTACCTTTAAATTTAAACATTTCTATTTAGGACACACATAATTGTAACATATGTGTGTACATGTATAGATATGCATTTCTGTATATGCATATGCATACATATGTATGTGTGAGAAATATGCATACATATATGCATGTGTGAAATATTCACAAGAAAATTGGTCATCTCAGTTGACTGACTGGAGTTGATCCCAGTCATTTCTAAGGGAAGCAACTCTTCTGTTGTATTTGTTGACTTCTCAATATATCTTTGCAATACTTAATACCTAGTCAATTTATAAAAGCCACCATTTTTGACCAACATCTTTTTCATAACATAAATACTTCCATGAGTTTATAACATATTCTGTCCTTCTTTTTTTACTCCCTATCTACTCATCAAAAGGAGTGATGCTACAAGTTTGTTCTTTCTTTCTTTCTTTCTTTTTCTTTCTTTCTTTCTTTCACCCATTTCCAGTGCATGCACTTGAATCAAATAGATTATATTAATTATCATTCATTTTGTAAAGTGTTCTGATTCTTTCCTAACATTAGAATATTATCAGAGTTGCTGAGCTCAGCTTCTTCTGATGGACTATAACACTCACTAAGTGAAGCATTACATCTTTGCAGCGTTCAGATCAGATGCTATAATTTTCCTCTCCCTGTATCTTACATGCAGACACAAATATATACATATGCACACATATATTTTCGATTTAATTGCAATGACATATATGCCTTCAGATCTAATTGCAATGACACACACATATATACATCCATATCTAATATGGAATACACATATGCAGATCACATTAGATCAATGACAGACACACATATATTTAAATCTAATTGCAGTGACAGACACACATGTTAGATCTAATTGCAGTGACAGATACACACATGTTCAGATCTAATTGCAGTGACAGACACACATACATTCAGAACTAATTTGTGTGACACACTCATATAAGATCTAATTTCAGTGACCCACACACACATATATTAAAGTCTAATTGCAGTGACAGACACACACATGTTCAGATCTAATTGCAGTGACAGATACATGCATATACATCCAGATCTATTTGCAATGGAACACATATATATTCTTTTCTAATTGCAGTGACACACACACACATATATCAAAATCTAATTGCAGTGACAGGCATACATATGTTTAGATCTAATTACAGTGAATCACATATACATCCAGACCTAATTGCAGAGATACATCATCTCAAACCAACAACTCTCATTGTTTGTTTTCATGGTTCTAGAATAGACAGACCCACTTCATTCAGAACTTGATCTATACTCTGAAAATGAATATTGCAATAAAAATGCTACCATTTGACATAACATAACATGGAACATCTGCTCTGCTGTTGGATATAAGAAAAGCTTTGATTAACCAATCCCTTTACTTAAAAACTAATAAGCTGAAATGTTACCTGCTGACTAGATTGGTTCAGATAGGACAGTCACTCAAAAAAAAGATTATTTTTCCTAATATTAAATAGTTCCTATATTAGTTAATGCCTGCCTTTTTTTTCTAATCTTTCTCTTTATCCGATAATGTTTCAATTTCTCTCATGATGTATTTTATTTTATGTTCCTTTCCTCTTGTTTTTATATATTGAGCTTCTTTTTCTTTCTTTTTTTTTTTTTTACTGATGAATAATTTGATAACTACTATAACTATATTTTTTAACTAATGCAAACATTGCTCTTTAATTAGATTTTTCAAATTTTTGCCCAAAATACATGATTATAAGCAAATTTCACAAACCCTACTCTAGTGACTGGTGGGAAATTTACAATACCCGGTATTATCAATGTTTATTATCATTTTTTTTTTATTCCTTTGCAATGGGGTGAATAGCCTTACAATGGTTATGTGAACCTTGAACAACCAAAACAAAGTTAGTCCATTGATAGGCTTGTAAAAGCTTCAATACCTCCATACAGAGATGTCTATCTTGACTTCTTTGCAAGCAATAGAAAACCTGTAGTTCAGAGGAAGTGTTCCATTGAAATAGTCTGGAAAATGGAGCAGAAATGTCAATTGCCAAAGTAAATGTACATTACAGAAAGAAGAATGTGAGAAATTTCAGGCTACTTATTGTTTGGTGTACTAAAGAGATGTCTATAGTAAAATGTGTGCCTGCATGTATGCTAGTGTAATGATAAATGATATATAAATAAATAAAGAAGAATGTGAAATATTTTAAGCCCCTTACAGATTGACATGCAAGAGAGATGTCTGTGATATGCTATACCAGAAAGTGACAGGGTTGTAAATGTAAATGTTTAAGTTTTTTTTAAAGTTTGGATTTAATACAGTATTCTTTGCAATGAACATGGACCATTTTAAACATGTATTATTTTATTTACTTTTCTTAATTTTTAGTGGACACTCCTAGGTGAATATTTTTTACTCGTTTTATCTCCCCACCCCTGCCATCTTGACATCTTTTATAAGAATGTGTTTTTAAGACCGGTTCTTTTCAAGATCAGTGTCTTTCAGAGTGCCT
Organism: Acanthosepion lycidas; assembly: GCA_963932145.1. Classification (NCBI taxonomy): domain Eukaryota; kingdom Metazoa; phylum Mollusca; class Cephalopoda; order Sepiida; family Sepiidae; genus Acanthosepion; species Acanthosepion lycidas. Next base: position 112,966,030 of record OZ010572.1, on the reverse strand, counting down.
CTCTTGTTAGCTGAACATAAAGAAAGCAGTTTTCGATTTTCAAATGATTGCAGATTGAATGTTCAGACAGACAACTTCATCTTTAGAGTTCACCCTATCCCAGAATTCTTCTCTGAAATAATTTATTTCTCAAAATTGTTTCTTATGGAAACTTAGATTGATATAGGCAGCATTAAATTTTTTTTCCTTCTCCCTCCCTCCCTCTATTTACAAAATTCTATTCTTGGATCTTTCGACCAAAAGTTCTATTTGTGTACAATTCTCCAAAAAGCAACAGCAGCAATAAGTTCTTTTCAAATAAAAGCACCAACTGGAACTCTGCCCTGAGTTTAGAAGACAATAGCTGTCTCCAAAATTGAGCACAGAAAAATGTTTGGCCCAAGCAATTGGACAATCGTTCCCGGTGCCAAAACCTAAACTTCGTACACCACTAATAGACAAAGAAAAATCTCACATAGCCTGCAAATGCCTCAAGAAGCTGCATGTTTGACAAGTTTTTTATGCACATTTCTCAAAAATAAAGCAACCTCTAATATTGAGGAAAATTCTTGAATGAAAAAAATCTATTTTTGCAAATTCAATAAACTTTTAGTCTGGATCCAAATTCAATTAAATTATTTTTTTTTTTGTAGTTAGTGATGGTCACAACTGAACATATTTCAGTTATAAGTCTGTAGAGATTCCATAAAAATCATTCTGATATACTTACCAAAATGCATGAGCAGTTTAAAAGGAAGACTATCTTTATGAAAAAAGAACCGATTGATCTAATAAGATTTGATTTTAGTGATAATCTATCAGTAAAGTTTCATGTTTTTCACTCACGAAAACACATGCTCCAATATTATCAGACAAATTTGATAGGCAAAAAATATTCAATTAAATTCAGTTCATTTGAATTGCTGATATTTAAAGACATTTGTACAAATGAAAGGGGTTAATTTACAAAAAGACAAAAGAAATAATCACTGTAATTCGATTTACTGTAAACAAATTTGCAACTCTACAAATATCAATGATGCTGATTAGCTTTTACTTTTATGGAATGATATCTACTGATTTAATTCTTGATAAAAAAAATAAAAACATTGCTTAAAATTGAAGCAATATTATATTTTTTAACTTTTATTAAGTTAATTTTTATCATTATATTTTATATACTATATGATATTTATATAATTTAAATTATACTTAATATTTATAATTTATATTAATATTTATATTAAAATTTAATATTTATAATTTATATTATATTTATATATGATATTTTTTAAATATAATTATATTTTAACCTTTTATTTTTAATTTTTTAAGTTAATTATATTAAGTTATATTTTTTAAATTTAAAAGCATTGCTTAAAATTGTCAATGCTGACAGACAGACTTAAGAATTCTATGACCAAAATGACGGATTACCAGAATCAAGAATTGTTTGTAAATAGAAATCTGCATTACAGAATTTGATTTAAAGACAAACTTTACTGGGAGCAAACTGTCCATATACAGATAGAAAATGAATTGAGCAAATACACCTTAATAGAAAGGGGTCATAAGACAAGAAAGTAATATGTAACCATTAATTGTAAAAAGACAGAATGTATGGTTGTTATCAAGAGGAAGAGCCCAAGATGCAAGCTATGATATGGACATGTCAAAATCAAGCAGGTACAGAAATTTAAATATCTGAGAGTGTTTCAACAGATGACAGAAAATGTGAAGCAGAAATTAAAAGGTTCATTTGGATAGTGAAAGATGACTCCCAAAAGCTAAATAAAGTAATAAGAAATAGGGAAATTTCATTAGAAACAAAGAAAAGAAAAGATTGTCTGATCCCATTTTTAAACAGATGTCCAGAGAGATCACTTATGATGTTTGTAGAGAAATGTGGTTATTACGATTATATAATGTTTGGCTACTCATCTCTGAGCACACCCATCTGCCAGAGTGGCTAGAAAATCTCTATTACAGATGCCTGCACAACCAACAGAGTCCACCTGTGGTTTATACTGCAACTATCCTGAGCAGACCATAGTTACAGTTTCTGGAAGTGAACACACAAAGTGACATGATCAATTTTTTAACAAGGCCAGCATGCTCAAACTCTTGGTCATGATGACATGTGACTTCATACTGACACAAATATTGACAGCTTCCAAATAGTTTATCTGCCCAATTTCATTCACAAGGCTAATACGGACTAATATTATTGGGTTTATAAACTAAATAACAGAGCAATGGAAGAATTTGATGTGCAAAGCAATTCAGTGGAGCATAGATAATACTTCTGACTGTTCATTTCTAGTAAAGTGCTCACCTCTACTGTAGCCTGGGCAGTCAAGTTTACATAAAAATAGAACTTATTCTTTGATTTTTACCAGAAATTTGCCTTCTCTGTTTCTGCTTCAATACTACTATAATATCTGTCGAGTGACACCAACATTCCCAAACAGAAGCCAAAGACACAAGTCAATTTCTGTCATTTGCATTGTAAGTCTTAATCATAACTTGGTCTGTGCTGATATGAATTATTTGAACCCTTTCTTTCAGTACTAAATCAACTGCTACAAATTCTTGAACTGCTTTTAGACATACATTCCAATAGCACTACATTTACTACTACTACTACCTCAGCCTCAACAGAACCATCACTACTACTACAGCTTAACCCATAGTTGTTATTAGTATTGCTTAGTATTATTATAAATTTATTGGGCACTTCTGTTTTCACTTCCATTTCCCCCAGCACTAGTATTGCAACTATGCCTATCACAGCACCACTGTCTACTTAGCAACACAGCACTACTACAGAACCAGTGCTACTAAATATCATTCATGACTATTAATTCATTAGTATATTGTACTGTACTACTGTCGCTAATACAGACTACTATTATTATTTTATAGTATAAACAAGACAACTTCTAATACTAATACATAGCACTAATACTGCATTTTAACAGTAAAGACTTATTGCTGACAATTACAGCCATCTCTATATTCTAACTACCACTACATTCTCTTGCATGACATAGCCCTATCTTTCTAACATTTCTACATTGCATGACAACCAGTCCAGCACACTATAGTAACTGCTACAACACTACCTGGCACTAATATTACTAGTACTACTGACAATGTTGGTACTATAGTTCACTTGAGTTTTTTGCATTGTATTATGAATATCTTTTTGGTTTGATTTTTCTCTTTATTTATTATTTTCCTTAGCTTCTTTTTTTCTTTGTCATTTGGAATCCCAGTATGGAGCTAATTAAAGCATTAGTTGCTTGCTTGTTTGATTCTAAAAGCTCCTTACTCTCACACTCCGCTGGGCTCATCACTTGTATTGAACCTTTCCTCTTTCTCACACTTTCACTCTCAGCATGACACCCTAACTTCAATCTCACCTCTAGTTTTCACCTTCACACATACTAGATTTTTGATGTTCTTTTCTTTTTTTTTAAACCTGACATTTAAAATGTCCACAGGTTCCAACTAAATTTAGTCATAGCAATGGAACATTTTCAACGTGAATTCCTTTTTCAATATTTTACTTTCTTGCTTCACCTTTTTCTCTCACTTTCTTCCAAACACTTACCCTTTTAGATCCTGATTCTCCTTCTATGTGTGATATTGTGCAAGCAAGCATATAAGCAAAAAGCATGAAAGGAGAGTTGAATCTGATTGTGAAAGTGAGAACTAGTCAATGATGCTTCAAAAGACAGTAATTGATCCAGGTGGGCCGTGACATTGCACGATACTTGTCAGGCACAGTCTCTCCTTAAAGTTTAACAATATATATATATATATATATATATATATATATATATATATATATATATATATAAATTATCTTTGAACTAAATTTTCAATTTTATCTAGATCCCTTTTTCCATCCTGTAAAAATTAATCAACTTGGTATAATTGATAAAAATCTTTAAAACGCTTTATCTTCTATGCATTTCTAAATCTTTCATATTTTTTATTTTTTATTTCTCTTTGTATATTTCCTGTTGATGTAGATCTGGCTGTGAACAGTTTCTCTCTTTCTCTCTCTTTAACCATTTCTTTCTTTCTTTCCCTTCTCTGTCTTTCTCTCTTTCCTTCTCTCCCATTAAGTGATAGTCTTTCACTTTTTTAGATTAGTTTACATATTTGGCTTTTCATCTCATTAGAATGATATTTTTTAAACTGAGTGAAAAAAAAAATTAAAGATATAAAAAAAAAATAATTTGCTTTGAAAAGAAAGCAACATGATCTAACACCTGTTGGCTAAATGTAATTTAATTTATGCCTTCGTTAGCACTTTGACCCTTCTCCCATTCTTAACATCCTACTATTTCTTGCTCATCACCACCACTCCTTGTCTTCCTCAAGCGATGAGGATTCCCTTCACCCCATCCTGCTGGCTGCCTGTCTAAGATTTTTTTTTGTAAATATAGCAGAAGCAACAGCAGCAGTTTTAATATTGCAATTTTGATTTTATTTTTTTATTTCCTGTAAACGTCCTCCTCAGGTGACTTGGGCTTCTTTTTTCACCTCTTTGCTGCTGAGGTTGACTTTGTAAAGAAAGGAGGAGAATTCTTTTTTTTTAATATAAAGCAAAAAAAAAATGATTGTAATGATGAAGTCATTTTTACTTGTAAATTTTGTAAAGAATTGTGAACAGTGTTTATTTATTATCCATTAGTTGTATTTTGATTGTTGACCTCTTAACTTATTGACCCAGCCATGCATGTGGTGTTGTTTTTCAACCCCCCTTCCCCATGGTGGAACTCTTTGCATTTGTTATTTTAGTTTATTTGTTTGCTTAGCTACTTGTTGGTTGGTTAGTTGGTCAGTCTGTCTGCTTCCAAATAAACTTCTCTTTGTGAGGCACCGTTGCCGCTGTATTTATTTCCTTCTGGACATCAGTTTTTTCTAGCAGTTTAGAAATGTTGATTATTTTCTTAAAAACAGACAATGGAAAGTATCAACATAATTTTTTCTTTTTTTCATACTTGTGTATTTTGAACTATGAATATCAAACAGCTTTAGGCAAACTGTTCGAAATATGCAAAATGGAAAGCAATATTAATCTTTATTTTTGTGTTTATAACAATTTATAAATTTTCAGTTAGTCACAAAATTTTTATATATATATTAGGTTGGTGCAAAAATAATTTCGTTTTCTAACATATGTTACTATGTGAGAAAACGAAATTATTTTTGCACCAACCTAATATATATATATATATATATATATATATATATATATATATATATATATATATATATATATATATATATATATATATATATATAATACACACATACAAACACAGGTATGCCATTGCTTTATAACCATAAACAGTATTATATAACATCTTGCTAATATTTAATATACATGTGTGTGTGTGTATATATATATATATATATATATATATATATATATATATATACACACACATACACACACACATATATATATATATGTATGTATATATATATATATATATATATTATATATATATATATATATGTATGTATATATATATATATATATATATATATATATATATATGCACACACAGATATAATTATTCTATTGTTTTATAAGCACAAATGATATCACATAACATTTTGCTAATATCTAATATATGTATATAGAGAGATATATAGATACACACGCACATACAGACACAAGTATTCCATTGTTTTAAAAGCACAAAAAATATTATGTAACACCTAGTTAATATCTAATATATGTATATATATAGAGAGAGATATATAGATATATACACACAATCACACATTTATATATACACAAAATTCATAACATCTTGTTAATCTCAAAGAATTAAAACCTCCAGATACACCTTTCATATTTGGCATACATGACACACAAATTTGTCCAAAGAAATGGTATAAAAATATATTGTAATACTTAAAACAGGGCCTGGACTGTTTTCCAAGTCTCTCTACATGAAGTTGGAGATTGTTTTACTTTTTATTAAGTAAAAAACCTTACACAAACTTTTTTATAAAAAAATAAAATTAATGTATTGCAATAATTGAAATAAATTTAAATATCTTCTTTGAAGTTTTAATTTTGGTTTTAATTGCAAAATAACATGAATTTATTCATAAATAATTCTTTTGTATGCTTAATACATAAAAAATGACCATTACACTGCATAGAGGCTTCTTAATATTAAAATAATGTGTGAAATCTAAATGTAAACATTTGACCTTTTATAAATGTAATAGTATTGTAAAGTATTATCGTTATGAATAACATATATTTATTGCAAGTATAAAAATGTGAAATTTGTTTTAATTTAATAAATATTTTTATGTTAAAAAATGGTATTCATTTAATTATTTTGTAAAAATTCCAGGTAATTTGAAAAGTAAAATTATAATTATGTTTGTTAATTAAATGTTATTTTTAGTGTATACCTTTATTCAAGTAGACATTCTGTTTAACATTCAAGGAATCTTATTAGAGAAAAAATGTGTCCTCTGGCATTTTTCTTTAATAAAATTTCTTGAATGATCAGATTGGAATTAAGGTAAAAAATAAAAAAGTAAAAATAAAAATACTGTTTAAAAAGACCGTCTATTCAAATATGGGTATTAACTAGAAGTAAAGTTTAAAGTAATAAAAATATGTCAGATTAATAAATAAATATCCATTACTCTAGAAATTACATATATATATGTATATATATGCATGTTAAAAACAACAGACAAGGTACTACGATTAGGCTTTTTATTTAATTTTTCTTGTGTTCGAACACAGTACATTGTGGCCATGCTCATAGCTAATATTATTAAGTGTTAATAATATCAACTATGAACACGGCCACAATGTGCTAACTATGTTCAGAAAATAAAATATATCTATAACACTAAAAACATACACACAATTCACAAACCCAATTAAATTGAAAAAATAAAATCATCCTTGATAAAAGTATAGCCGAAAGCACTCAGAATTATAAAACATTTCGACAGTTTCTACACACTCTGTGTCCAAAAAAAAAAAAAACACTTGTTCAAACAGAAGATAAATTAAATAAAAAGCTTAATTATAGTACCTTGTCTCTCATTTTTAATGAAACATGCATAAATGAAGGATTGCTGCCTAAATACACAATATGTGTGTGTGCATGTGTGTGTGCATGTATACATACATACATACATACATGTATATATATATATATATATATATATATATATATATATGCATAGGTTTACAGCAAATTTCTAGGCTAGACCCATTTACCAAAATCTGAGTATATCAGCAGCATCAGATTCTTTCTTATAGGAAGTGCATCTTCATCAAGCTAACTTTTCAGAAGTCACTTATATATGTGTGTGTTTGTGTGGATAATAGAGCTCAGTTCACTTCGCACTAATGCCCTGGAGAGATGCATGAATCCATTTCTTTTCACTCTCAGCTATGGTGTAAACAACAGGACAGATTGGGTTCTTGTTGAAAAAGATTAACGTTATATTCAAACCCACTGCCAACATCCTATGGGCCAGCATGTCAAGGTAAAGCCCATTACTCCTGATGTCTGACAGACTTGCGAAAGTCCTGTGTCCTCTCACTGATTGCAAAAAGAAGGGTAATGTAAATTATAATTGTTGTGTATGTATTCTTATTGCTATGAAGTTATTTTTAGTGTTTGGGTAGAACTCTATTTTTTTTAAACAGTGAAATTAACAATTTTTTAAAAAATGGGGATTTCTACTGAAATGTGTACCTATGAAAAATGACATTTACAGTAATAATAAATAATGTCAGATTAAAAAATCCATTTAATTGCTTAAATTACACACACACACACACACATATATATATATATATATATATATATATATATATATATATATATATATATATATACACACACACATACACTACAGGCAGCAGCAGCAGCAACAACAACAACAATAACAATAATAATAATAATAATAACAATAACAATAATAATAATAATAACAACAACAATAATAATAATAAAATTAACCCATTACTAGATAAAGTTTCCTTAGAATTTAAAAATTTTAGCTCTTTTTGCCTAATTTACCTTGCTGGCTAATGGTAATCTTAGGGCTGGGGGATTTAAAATTTTAAGTGAACCCTCTCTAAAAAATTGAATGCTATGCACTATTGGGTGAAACAGTTTCAGCATCTTAGATTAGCAAGAGTTAATTAAATCAAATATGGTATGAAACCTACTCATTATTAAATCTAGAGGGATACCTCAAACTTTTGCCCTGTAGTGTATATATTATGTTTCTGATTATGTCATTTAGTCAATAAAGATATTAAAATGACTGCCAAGGCTTCCTACTTAGAACATGTTCTTTGAACTAGTAATGCTAACTTTATGAAAATAATATTTTTTCTAATTTGAAATAGTTTTATACTGGATGAAGTTCAGAAATTATATTGAGTTTGTCAGTTCTGAACTTTACTAGCATTTATTTGCCAACATTTACATATTTTATACATGATATAGCAACGATAAAAGAAAATTAATAATAAATAGTATTTCCTGTCCATAATCAAAGATATAAATAACACCAAAGAATAAAATTACCTAAATGACAATTTCTAATTGAAAATGTATAAATATTTAAGCGTTGAACACCTTACTGCTTATAGATGAATCAATTTAATGGAAATAGTTGAAATTTAAAACCTTCAAATGTTTTTATAGCATTAAATATTTCATACATGTCTTATATTCAAGCTCTGGAAGAGTAGAGCTTTATTCTGTTTCCTGTTTAGGATTGGGTTTCCAGTTTTCTTTTCATTCTCTTTTACATCCAGTTAGTGGCATTATTGCCTTGCTTGGGGTGAATTGATTAAAAATAAATAAAATAACTTCTTTTGTAACAGTAATGTTTAATATTCATATATTAACTGTTAGTCTAGTTTACTATGTGAGTGAACACATGACCAAAATTGCCTCCTGTATATAAGAATTCAGTTTTTTTTTCAAACACACACACACATCCACACAGACATTATGTACCAGTCCAATTGACAAGAACCAGCATCTTCATCAAGTAGTAACTAAAATGGGTTTAATTTTCACCAGCCATTGAATTTTCTTTTGATTTGTAGAATAATAACTTCTCTTTTCATACATACTATTTTTGTTTTTTTTATGATGATGATGTCTGTCATGTGACAATACCAGACTGTCACTGGAAACGCCTTGTGTGTGTTACTTTATTGTTGCTCTTTTTGACATCAGCAATTAAGTGCCTTTTAATTTTTGAGTAAAGGCATTTCATTTGTCATTTTACCCAGGGTCCTTATTTATTTATTTTTTTTTACCACAATATCAGCAACATCAGTTTTGGACTACCAAATGAGACACATTCATATGTACAGATTTAATTTTACCAGCTGAACTTTCTTTGTATAAGCATTGAAGACGGTTGTAGAAATGAACATCTCTACATGTTTTCAATTTTACCTGCCAGCAGACTTCTCCTATCACCTGCTAAGTGGCATTGTATAAAGCAGTATAAATATAAAAGGAAAGAGCAAAAGCCCTATCTTATTTTGCTCTTCGACTACGGGATGCTGTAGGGACAAGACATGTCTCTTTTCCTCTCTAGGGGATTTCTTAGTCCATAGTGAACCACATACTGCATACAACACAATATTATCACTACACTATCTACTGTTAAAATGAACCTCATGTGACCACAATAATATCTCTACTACAACCTATCATATAAATATATATATCTCCCTTCAGAACAAGAAAATATCACTCTTCAAAAGCAAGTTAACATCATTACAAACTAGTAACTAATGATGTATAGTGAGTTAGCACATACATATTTTAACATGATGGTCTAAGAACACACATAGCAGCAGTAGGGTTTAAGGCTATGCAGGAAAATTTTCTTTTATACCAAACATAATATTTATTCTATTGAGAAACAATATTCAACATGCAAAAATTTTTCCTTTTGTGAATGATTTTTTGTTATAGAAAGATGAAAGTTCTCATTTCAAAAAGGTCCAGCATGTTGTGTCAGAAGAGGGACAGATGAGTTCTTGTTGCTTGTTCACATTCTGGAGATGATAAGAAACAAAGATATTTATATCCCTCACTGAGGTAGCAGGAAGACAGTCCATGACTGAATGGTTTTGTGAACAATCCAGAACTTCTATACATGTAGGGTTCAACAGAGCTAGGCAGAGACTTAAACCCTATTACAGTTATGTGTGTTTTGACCTCCGTGTTTGTATTTGTTAACTCACTACAGATGGTCATAGCTTGAGAGTCTGAAAAAGTCATTAAGAAAATAAACAATATTTTAATTTAAAACAAGTTAACATTATTAATAAATCCTTATTTCACTTTATTTAATATATCTTAATATAATAAAAGCCACATTTAATTTATAATGATGAAATAGGTTTATTAATGAAATATATTTATTAAAATATTTATCTTGCCTGTGGAACTCTTTTCCAGCTTCTTCTTTTCCTGTTAACTATGACCTTCAAAAATTTAAATACAGCATCAGTTACCATATTCTGTCTTTCTGAATCTTATTCTTTTATTATCCTTTCCCCTCACTAATATTTTATCATTTTCTTTTCAGTCTCTTGTGTCTTAATTGCTTTATCACCTTGCTTGGGGTGAAATGATTAAAAAAAATTTTAGATTCTATAAATTGCATAAAAATGTTATCATCAACATTTAGTTTATTAAAATATTACTTGTTTCATCATTGTAAATTAAAAATAATTGTGAATCTTTTATTTCCAATAAATTTTTCTTTGAAGTGTTACACTATTCAATTTTAAATAAAATACTTTAGGATGTTTCCTTAATATTGAATTCCTCATAATGTAACATTGAATATTCAATAACTTTGAATTTTTTTACTCTTAATGATTACCATTTAAAAAACAGAATAGACCTTTCAGAAAATACAAATTATGGGAAAAATTATAAAAAATAAAACTTAAAAAATCTACATACATAAAAGGAAATATATATCTACATATTCTGTCTTATAATAGTTGTTATATTTAGTATATGAAATATATATGCAAATGTAACAACTATTATAGTACAGAGATAATATTTTTTGTGTGTAAAACTTTTTCTGCATCAGTACTACATGAAGATGGGCAAATTGCCCATCCCTGTGTAAGTGTATTGCCTCTGTGAGTGCAGAAAAAGAATTTTATGTTATTTTTTAAAATTATATTTTATTTTCATTTTGAAGTTAGAAACTGATGATACTAAATGCCAATGTGTTTTATTGCTACAATATGTTTATATTAGAAATATTGTGTTATAAGAATTCTTAAATTGCATTTGTCTGTAATTAAATAAGCAAAGGGACAAGGTAGAAAATTCATTGTTATCTTTACATAATTTAACCTTTAATTTCATATTCAGGAAGGTATTGAGTAGAGATAAGGAAATCTGGAGCAACAATGTTTTTGTTATTTTTTAAGTAAATCCATTTGTAAAATTATTAAATCATTGCAAATGGGTTTTGTAGGAAATATGAATTCCCAGAGTTGGAGTTAAGGTTTTGAGTAATACTTAATAAATTAAATATTATTATGTAATTATAGAAAATTTATTAATTACTTTAAAAACAAATTACCTTTAATTTTAGGCTGTGAAAATCATATTTTCTCTAACCAACAATTTCTAACTGTTTCTATTCATAGTGACTAACCTGAATCAGAAAATGACTTCTGGTAGTCATTTTTAAAAAAATGTCAGTTTCAAAGCACATTGTAATCTATGTTTAATTACATTTTTTTTTTTATTTCTAGCAATTGTATTTATGAAACATCCATTTTATACAGTTTTACATAATTTTTCATATTAAAAAATATATTTCTCTGTTTATGTGTTATGACGCAACAATGAGACACAGAGGGAAATATAAAAACATATTTGACTCCATTTAACAGACCATTGGCCAAAGATAATTTTTCCTACTGTTTCAATTCTTTTAAGTTCTTGTTAAATTAAAAAATCTGTCAGAAAGTGTTGATTATAAATTAACATTTTTGAAATAAGCATTTTTTGCTGAAATACTGTTTACAGTTTGCTGGTGAATTAACCCCTGGGCAAACATGTTAACCTTTTTGTTAATGCCTTTCAAGTGACCAACCAACTAACCAACCAACAAACCAACTGTCCATCTAGTTGACCTAGCCATCTCATTGTTTGTGCAGGCTGGCCATCTTACCATAACTTTGCTTATTGTCTTATTTACCCATGGCCTTTCCCACATTTGTCTGCATTCTTATTTGACACCAGCATGCAGTGCAATGTGCTCTTTTCTTTCCCTGATTGGTGAAGATACTGGCTTCTTCATGTTTGTTGCCTTCTTCAAAGTAATCAACCAGCATTTCAATACTCTTTGCAAGAAAACAAAATGAAAATATTTCTGATTCAACTGCTATGTGTCGTTTTCCTTTCTCAGTAATGATTTCCATTGTACAAGTGCCCTAAAACAGTTGGAAATCTTCAGTGGGTAAAGAAAAACTTCAACAGTGAAAATATTTTCTTGTCTTTTTTTATATACATTTTCTTGCAAACTCTTTCCCTTTTCTCAACTGGTTTCTTCTTCTTTCCATGCACATTGGCCAAACCACTTCTCCATTATTTATTTTTTTTCACTGTCATTTTTTTCCTTTTGCCATTGAAGATTTTCTTCCCCTGAAGCATTCATTCAAGGTAATGTCAGCATAATTATACTTACATATATATGTATACACACACACACACACACACACACATGCATGCATGTTTGTGTGTGTGTAGATTGTTTTATATATGCGTATGAGCCTATTACACTTGTATTTTCCACAAGTGTGTTGTGGATGGAGTTTTGTAGGTTTCTGTGTGTGTTTAAATGAGTCTTAATTGAGATAAGGCCAGAGAGGTGTAAGGTAACCAATATCAACATGGAACATACAAATAAAAACAATAACAGTAACATTTTCTATAAAAGCCAAATACACATTAACTATAAGGAAGATGAATTTTCTCTTAGAAGAATTATAGAGAAATACACAACCCCAGTCAATCAGAACAAGAAAATTAAATTTATTATCTGCTATAAAAATTTTAAAACAGCTAACCCTATCATCAACAATAGCAACACACCTGCAAGATCTAAATTACAGAAAACCAATATTATTTACGAATCCACATCCCCTTAAGGAACTATGTTCCTGATCAAATCAAATTCATGAATAATTCTATTGGACTTACCACTACATGCCTATCAAAAAGTCTCATGTTACACCTCTCTGACCATAGCTCAATTAAGACTCATTTAGACATACATGAAAACCTACCGAACTCCATCTGCAATATACTTGTAGTAAGTACAAGTGTAATATCCTCATCCAAATAAAAAAAAGACTAAAAATAATGGAAGCCCTAATAATAAAGAAAGAAAAGGGTAACACTCAAAAACATCAACTATAAACACAGCCACACTCTGTTTGGAAAATAATAAAACATTCCCATCACTCTAGAAATATATATACATGCATTAGAAAAAATCTATGACAAAGCAGAAATCTTTTTTTCATTTGGCACTTTTCATCCTTTAGGACTTCATCAGATGTTTTTGTGATTACACATGTGCATGTAGGAGAAGGAATGCTGAAATTTTAAATTAATTTTTTTTTAATATTTAAAAAAAAATATTTGAATTTTTAATTAAATTTTTCCTTTCTAATATTAAAAAAAAACTGTAATCACATCAATATAATCATCACTTTAGTCCAATGAAGTCCTAATGGATGAGATCAATATATATATATATATATATATAAAGAAATATAGTCTTAAGGTGTGCTATATTTATGGAATAAAGTGCTCAATATCAGAGATAGAGCATGTGTAAATATAAAAGTGAACATAGAAGTCAACACTTAGAGGCGACAGTCTGTTTCATGCTATATGCAATCGTCAGGCCTGACGATTGCATATAGCATGAAACAGACTGTCGAATTGCATATAGCATGAAACAGACTGTCTGAAACAGAAGTGTTGACTTCTATGTTCACTTTTATATTATATATATATATATATATATATATATATATATATATATATATATATGCATAGCACCAAGGCATTCATAGATTTGTGTGCATTGTGACTGGAGTGGTTCCCAAACTTGGATGTGTACTGTGGTTGGCTTGGCAGGAGGATATCATATACTGAGGGTATGCCAATTGCATGGTTTATGACAGATGAAAGAAATCAAAAGAGTTACTTGTTCAGATTACAGGAAGGAATGATGTTGTGCAGGAACTACTATTGGATCTAACTCTTGACTAAATACTTTTCCAACAACATAAATTAAAATGAACAAATACTGTATGCTTTTTGTAAAAAATTCATTGCTTTTCTACAGTTCCAAGAAACAATGATGACACTTTAGTGACATGAAATCAGATGGCAAGATATTTTGTAAGAAGTTTCTTTGTTCTGCAAAAAAAAGAGTAAAAAAAAAAATGACATAATCTCAAGTGGTTAACAAACTGTCAAATGAATTTGTTTAATTTTCTCAGTTTATCATGTGTGATATTGTAACAACAGTTTTCCCTTACCTACAGCATCTTGGCTATTTCCCTATTCTGAGATCTTTGCATGTTTATTTATAGTTGTGTACTAATCAGAAATCAATCTCTTCCATATAGAAGAGATTGAACTAGAGATCTTTTGGCTACCAGCTCAGTGTTTTCACCTTGAGCTACTCATCTATATTAAATAGGCCAGGCAATAAAAGACACAGCAGTAAATAGAATTAATCAGAAAATGATTTTTGTTGCCTTTATTTGTTGATTGATTTGTGTATCTCCTGAAATTAATTCTTGGCAGATATATCAAACATATTGGCTTTTTGGACTTACATTATTTGGAAGCATTTCAAACTAGCTGAGCACACTTAAAAAAGGTAAAAGTAATGAAACTATTGAACATAATGTGAGATACTAAAGAAAATTTTCCAATTCCAAATCATTTACTTCCTTTGCTATCTGTAAAGATCACTTTCCTGCCAAAACTGAATGGTTAAAAGTAAAGATTTGTTGGTGTTTATTTCAAACCACAAAAATAAATTGAAAGAGCAGGATGGAAAATAAGACATTCTTATATTAGATTTCTTTTATTAATTGAAGAAATTCAACTAAAAGAGAAAGGCCCATTCTTCCAGTTTGATCAGTTATTGCTCAAATATCTTAGGGATTACATTCAATACAGAATGAACATTTTGCTCCAAAACAACAAAGCATTTACTGACTGGTTCTCATTTTTGAATCTGTCTTCTCAGCTGATTGGGTGAGACAATATCATATTGGATTGGTCAATACTTGAGTGTATCTTCATCCTGTGATTTCATTATTGTTATCCAAAAGTAACTTCTCTTTTTTCAACAAAATTATAACAGAGAAAAAATAAATCTGTCATTGGTTCTTTGAGTATTAATTCTCTAGTTTGACCCAAATTCAGTTCAAATTTTCAAGCAAAAGACTAAATTCTTCAAAAACTGTAAAAAAAAAAAAAAAAAAGGAAATAACTCTATTACAATTATTCTATGACATAACTCCATTTATCAAATGCATGTTAATGTTTTTATTGCCAATAACAATTTAGTATGATTCCAAAATACAAAAAGAAACAATTATGTGTGTACCAAATTTCGGCCCAATCTAGTCTGGACACACAAAAAAACAGTTTTCTTAAAGGAATGAGTGGCTGCAGACTAATTTTTTACAAATTCAACATTTTTAACTGGATTTAATGTTTATTCAGTTAAAAAAAGAAGTTCTTAGATATGTTACAATATTTTAGATAAATTTAAATGTTACAAAAATGTTGTAATTTATTTCTTTTTAGTTATTTAATAAGCAATACCAGTGCACATTTGCTTACAGCCACATCACATTGAAACACCAGTTCCTGTACAATCACCAAAGTTAAGCAACATTGAGCCCAGTCAGTGTCTAGATTGGTGACCACTTGGGAATACCAGGTGCTGTAAGGTTGGATGTACAGGTTGTGTAATGGTAAATGGCTTGGAATTGTTAATTGGAGAGCTGAATTACATTTCTAGTTGGGTGTGTTACACTTACACACAAATACAGTGGAAAGGTATGAATTCACCTCTTCTCTGCCCAGCTATAGGTTAATTAGTAAGACTTGTATCTCTAAATCATTATTATCTCCCACTCCAAAAAACATTCTTACAATCTGAAAATATTTTCTGACTTTAAATAACCTGCAAAGGGTTGATAAGCCATAGAAAATGTATCAATCATTCAAAGAAGTGCACAGTGATTAAAATCCTTCATCCCCCAAATTGGTTTTGCTAAAATACAATAGGTTTTACAATAATAAAAATAATAATAATAAGTTTACCTCACCTTATATAATTAACAAATTAATTTCCTTTATTCTACACCTACGTCTGTCTTTAAAGGAAGATCAGTGCAACATGATCCTGTGTTAACCTAAGCTTAGTAAATGTCAAAAAGACTGCATGCATTCCATTAATCTTTCAAACAAATGCAAGCCAAGAGTATAAATATCTCTGCTGTCAGTTTATTTCTAAATTGAGCAGATTTCAACGTGCAATCAAAATAATTTGTTCTGTATTACTAAATGTAAAATTTTAAGTTTTTTCATCTTCTTTCTCTCTTACTATCTTCTTTAATGGCCGATGATCTTGTCTTGTCATAATCAGTTCTATGACTGTGTGTGATTGTAGAATCTCTGCAGAGTTGAGCACCTGATCAGTTCTTTTTACATTTCTGAAAGCCAGAGAAGTACTCATTCCTGTGTAGCATGTCTTGGGCAAGTAAACTTGGCAGAGCCCATCACTCACCAAATCAAACCACAATGTCCTCTAATTTGGAGGCATGTGGCCATTGATTCTACCAAGGGTAACCTTCATCCTGGTTATTAACTTCAGTCTAGGAAACCCTTCAACCATTGATACCATGTCATCACTGTACAGGCTGAATATGTAGCTATAGAACCCAGTCTATTTCATTGTGCTAGATGGATGTTCCCCTAGAAGAAGGTTCATCCACCCTTTGACAGGTTTTGTATTTAATTGCACTGTGCCTAACCATACCTAACCTTGCTTATCCCAGGTTAGGGAACCAGTTTAGTTGCCAATGACCTGACTCTGTGGCAGGTAGTACTGGGTTATATGGTACTGGTAGCACTCAGAGTGTGACTTGAAATAAGTCAGGTTTTATAATAGGTCTTAATGGAGGGACTTCAGAAATATATAACATGATTTTTCTTTACTTTTTATTTGAAGTATACAAGATGGAAAACTGACAACAGTAAAAGAAGAAATCTTGAACAAGAGGCAAAATGTTTCCTATACACTTTGACTATTTTAACTACATGTAAAGGCTATGTTCTTACTTGGGGTGCACTGCTCAGTACATCAGTCTTTTTCAGTGGTCTTCTCTCAACTATTCCATTGAGTCAACCTATCACTGCTACTCTCTTTTCACTTAGTTTAGTCTGCATATATAAGCTATATTAAAGTTATCAAAGCATGTCATGTCATCTCATCTACAATCTAAAATTTTTGTTGGCTAAGCCATGCTGCTAAATATATTACAAAGAATTCCTGTACTCCTCTTCAAAATGCAATAACCATGTATAGCATTTCAGAGATATCTGCACAATACAACATAGTACCTCACTTTCTAGCACCCTCTTTGGTGCTACCTCACTGTGTAATTAACACTCAGTAAAGAGCATGCTTATAAGTCCTCATCAAGTAGAAAATAATATGTTATTATCTAAAATTAAGTGTACATTCAGCAACACTTGGTATAGCTTCTCTGTAAGTCTTCACTTAGTACAAGATGGTACTCCACTCTAGTTTTAATGATTAGAAATGTAGAGCTTTATGTAATAATCCTTATTTTCATCTTGATATCTCATTGCACATGCAAACCAGATAAACATTGTGCATAGTATTTCCTTGTGTTACATCCACCCTGCATATTATTTCCTTAGGTCATATATAGCTTTGTAATGACCCTGCATGGTATATATTTGAGTAAACATTTCAGCACCTTATCATAGAACAATGGTTATGAATCTGATCTTGGAGACAGTTACAACTGTATTGAATTCTATACTCATTGGGTATTATGACAAGTGAGTTCTGTACTCACTGGCTGTTACGACTGTTGTGAGTTCTGTATTCACTGGTTATTATGACTTTAGTGAGTTCTGTACTACCGGGTGTTGTGATCGTAGTGAGTTCTATACTTACTGGGTGTTATGACTGTAGTTAGTTTTGTACTCACTGAGTGTTACGATCGTATTGAGTTCTATGCTCACCAGGTATTATGACTATAATGAATTCTATACTCACTGGGTGTTACAAATGAGTACTATACTCACCGGGTATTATGATTGTAGTGAGTTCTGTACTCACTGGGTGTCACTACAGTCATAACATCTAGTGAGTACAGAAATCACTAGTCATAATACCCAATGAGTATAGAATTCAATACAGTTGTAATTGTCTCCAAGATTGGATTCATAACCATTGTTCTATGACAAGGTGCTGAAATGTTTACTCAGACATATACTGTGTAGGGTCATTACAAGGCTATATGTGACATAAGGAAGTAATATGCAAGGTAGCTATAAGGATGGATGTAACATGAGGAAATACTATGCACAATGTTTATTGAATTCTATACTCACTGAGTATTATGAATGTAGTGAGCTCTGTACTCACTAGGTGTTACAACTATACTGAGTACTATACTCACTGGTTGTTACAACTGTAATGAGTTCTGTACTCACTGGATGTTATGATTGTATTGAATTCTATTCTCACCAAGCATTATGACTATCGTGAGTTCTGTACTCACTGTGTATTATGACTATTCTGAATTCTATACTCATTGTGTATTATGATTGTAGTGAGTTCTGTACACGCTGGATGTTACTACTGTAGTGAGTTCTATACTTACTGGGTGTTATAACTATAGTGAGTTCTGTACTCACTGGGTGTTATGACTGTCATGATTTCTGTACTCACTCAGTATTACAACTGTAATGAATTCTAAACTCACTGTGTGTTATGACTGTAGCGAGTTCTGTACTCACTAGGTGTTATAAATGTAGTGAGTATCTATACTCACTGGGTGTTATGACTGTAGTGAGTTTTACATTCTTGGAGTATTTCATACATGTAGTTTTGTGCCATATTAAAGCAAATACTCATTACTTCAAATTATTTTGGTAGTACTTCTCATTGTAGTATTAATAGTATTTATTGTCACTTAATGTTGTTCATTTTTAACCTGTTGAGTGTAATAGTCACCATATGGCAGCAACAGATGTATATTCTTGTAAACCCCTGAAAGTGATAACTCAAATGCTTCAATACAATTGTTTACTCCTAACATTATAGTTTGAAACAATGACTTTTGATTGACATATGATGACATAATATTTAATAAAACAGAAAACCAAATTGGCAGACAGAGTTCAAATTCTGGCTGAAGCAATTTATGCTCATTTTATACTAATACAATTAGAAAAGGCATGAGTCCAATTATTCCTGTTATGTCTCACTACCAGTTATTTTGACCTCATATTTTTTCACTAGCATAATACAACGGTTGATGAAGAAAGTGGTGGATGAATGAGCACTTTGGCAAACTACCTTCCCATAAATATCAACCCTAGAGAGTAGAAACAAAAAACTATCAACTCCCACTAACCCATTTTCAAATCAGTCAGTTTTGTGTATGTTCATGTAAAAATTTGTGGGAAAATATTTTGCTCAAAGTTTTCATTTCCATAGATTTAGCTTTTTGCAATGGCTTGAAGAAATATTTTAAATGAAGCAATAAATTTCACACTAGATTGGAAATGAGACAAATTTGTAATCTATCAAGCACTAAAGATGCTGGAAACAGTTGGTTCTCTGTACTGCTCCAGTAAGCACCTGACTCCTACCATGACCTACCTTTACAAGAGCCAGATCAGGCTGAAAATGGAGTATTGCTGCCATATCTGGAGTAAGTTCCACTCAGATAGCTTCTTCCCAAGAACTGTTGCTTTGTGAAACAGAATCCCAAGAGGATGCTTTTCTCACCACTACAATGTTAACTCTTCAAGTCTACAGTTAACCGATATCTTTCTCACATATCCACATAAACTGTATGCTTTACTCTTACCACTCTCACCACAAAAGCCTTCAGTAACCCTCTACCTTGAGTGTCTCTTGGGGCTTGTATAGGGTGAACATTAGTAAAAAAAATGTGAAAATAGACATCTTGGTGGACAGTAATCATCTATATGCAAAATAAATTATTTTTATTTCCATTTTTTCAAAAGTACAAGGATTATGTTGCTTCCATAAAAAAAGAAAGATTATTTAAATGCAATATATAGTAGTGTTATAAGTATTTCAGTACAACTTTTGTCTATATAAGAAAGCTCAAAAGGCAATATGTAGCAAAAAAAAAAAATTATATGAATTCAGAGTTCAAAAGATTAATGATTTTTTTAAAGAATTTTGTCTGTTATATGAATCCAGTTTCTGTTTCTGAAGTTGTCAAGTTTTATTTTGCTGTTCTGCTAATAAAAGACTTTGTGAACCAACACAAATGGTCAAATACATTGTGGTTGCTACCACATGTAGCCACTTGATTAGTATTTTGTTCACTCCAAATGGTGAGAAACATAAACTTTTGTTTTCATGTAAACTCTTGTTTTATTTTTTTAACAATATTTTTTCTTGAAGGAAACATTGAGAAGACCACTGCATGAAACTTATGGAATGGAATAGACAAAAAGCAAATGATATGCATAAGCAGGATTTGTGTGGTTAATTAACCTCACAAACTCACTCAATTTATGATGATTCACTCAAGCAGGATTACTTATTTTATTTTCTCAGCACTCAGTCAAGGCAGGTTGAGTTGACCCTAGCCAATGACAGTGTAGTCATTGCAGTTTTAAAGATAGTTTCATGATAAGGACATGAATCCTATCAAGTCACAGATTCTGATCAGCTAACTCCAAGGAAATATTGTACCCATTTGGCTCAACTATAATTTACTGTAGGATACCTGCAGATGCAGAGGCCAAAGCTGAAAGATTGGTTACTGTCAAGTTTTGCCAGATCTTTCCATTAGCTGGGATGTGGCCTTTCAATGTTAGTGTTAACTTGTTCACTATAGGTAAGCCTACTAGGGACTGACATCCCTGATCTGTTATCACCACCCTACCATGCAGAGGTCAAGAGATGGATTTTAAGGGATGGATTGATATAGGATTGGGAACAACATATAAAACTTAAGGAACAAAAAAAATCATTTGCTGTTGTCATCACCCTATCATGTTGAGGCTGAGAGATGGGTTTTAAAGGATGGATTGATATAGGACTGGAAACAACATATAAAATTTAAGGAAAAAAAAATTATTTGCTCTGTCCATGAGCCCCCCAATTTGACCTCACCCCAGATCTACACTATTACCACTTCTTACCAATATGTGATAGGACAATTCAAACCACAACAGACTTAATGCAGAGTACACTAACTCTTAGTAATCTGCAAATGAAGATCATTCAAGTTCTTTTTAAAGTATGTAATTTGGATTGAAAGCTATCTTAAAAGGGTCCATTTTTAGGCTCTTTTCTTACCTTTGCAAAATTTAAACCCCTGCTACACAGAATTTGAACCATCAAAAGTACATTTCATCAGGTTTTGTTGCATGCCACTCAGGGGATTTAATCCCCATGATTTCTTATATTGACTAATTGTAGTCAGGCTTAGTGTATCATGTGAGAACTCAAGTATTGGCTTTAGTGGTTTGGACAAATTTGACTCCTTCTGTGATCAGATGCAACATATTAATTTTATACTTTTTCTGTATTAAATTGATTCATAACTACCATTGCAGTAACAGAGACAAAAAGAAAAAGTGCTAAAATAAGTTTCATTTTTATCTAGGCAGGTTGAGAAGAAATATAATCTTAACTTTGAATTTTACAAGTTATTGGTAAGCACAAGAGTCACACAAGCCAATTAGTATTTAAATTCTTGAAAGAAAATTTTGTTTTTAATGGCCAACTCTATCTATTTATATATATATTTAAAAAAAAGTAAATTTATCTCATGCAATTGACAATTCAAAATTTTTCATGTTCCTGAGTAGCATTTAATTAATTTTTTATCCCCTTGTTTAACCTTATCATATGTGAACTTTCCACTGCAAGTTTTCTCAGTAAAATGTTCAGCTGGTTATAGTAAAAGAAACTGAAATACAAGTGTCTAAAAACAAATCATCTGATGATAACTCTGAAAATAAATCTGAAATTCTTGATCAAGTAGATGATTTCTGTTAGAAAATTATAATAATTATATTTTTCAATTTTTTTTTCTAGTCTAAAGCTAAAAATAGAAAAAATATTTGGTTGTAACCAAATCATTACCTCTTTCTTTCCAGAGGGCCAACCATGCATTGAATGAACCATTTTCTGCACAACTCTCCAATTCCTGTTCATTAATAAAGTTTCCCTCAAAATTTTGGTAATTAATTTTTTCAAACTTTTTTTTCAAACTTTTTTTTTTTTTTTTGTTTACAAATTCAACAATTGGCAATATGTTGGAATTGAGTTGAATTTGCCGAATAGCATCTAACTCTGTCTGAGCAGACCATAATGACCAATCTGTAGCAGAAAAACCAACATCCTTTTGTGCCACTGTTTCTCTTTTAGAATCATACAGGCATTTTTCAGCCTCTTTTATTGTGAATTCCTTGTCTTTTGCCTGATTACCACTTTTAGATCTGTGTATTGAATCAGTTGGTTAGTCAAGCCGTAAAACGCGTATCCTTCTTCTTGATATACTTCTTCTTCTTCTTCTTCTTCTTATTATTATTGTTCCTGAAATGTTTGAAACCCATGTACAGACTGACAACATCTGAACCTGTTGAACTGTTCTTCAGTGCAGAAGACCCAGATTTACACAACATTGTCAACACATTAAGGGATCTTTCTTTCCTCCTCTCCCTCCTCCTCCTTTCTCATTGTGAAAAGTAACCTGTTATCACAATCCATGCCAAGATTGCATAATTGAATTTCTTTTGAAAGCCCAGTGTTACTAGATTTTAAATTTTGCTACTTGCCACTTTTTGGGCTATTTTTAAATTAAGCTGGGCTAACTTGGGCTGCTAATGAGAAGAAAGTTCAAAATTTAGTACTGTCAGGCTTTCAAATGTTACCTAATTTGTTACTTTTGGCCCAATCTGGCAACCTTGATCCTAGCAGCTAACACCAACATCAGCTGTAGGAAGGGAGACCTTATTCTCAACAGATGCTATAATTTACAATTCTTTAAGGATCTGTCACCAGAATTCTTCTAATAAAATAAAATAATGAGTAATTGCAATGAATTGAATCCCTGTTTCTCACTCTATCTTTCTCTTTTTCTTTCTCTCCCTCTCTCTCTCTCTGTATACACACACATATATATATATATATATATATATATATATATATATATATACCTCCATATGTATCCATGTTTGAAAAATCAATTGGTCCAATGGATAACAACCCAGAAAATCCAAGTTGAAGTTTTGCTTATGACTCCTGGTGTCACTTTTTTCACTTATACTTTCTTAACCATTGATTGCCTCACCATGAAGCAGTAGTCAACAAGCTAATCTCACAGATCTTTATGACATAAATGAATTCAATCTCTATTGGTTGTCCTATACTTGTGACACTGTACTAGACTAAACCAAACTTTATAAGTATTGGAACACCTTACTATATAGCAAGGTTAGTAAACAACTTTTACTAGGCTGTTGCTCATATAATGAGTTGAATTCTCACTGTGTGCTCAACAATATGCTAGACTATCTATATTAATACCTACTTTCCTTTCTCTCTCATTTGGTTTTGTGTCAGTTGGAAAGGGTGAATAGAAGTAGTAAATTTAGTAAATATCATTATCCTTGCATCCCTGTGTTATATCTTACTATCTTAATCAGAGTCTTGTTACTGACATGTCATAGTAGCCAATAGGAAAGATTCAAGAGCATTAATATACATGTTTAAATCACTAAAAACCAATGAATGGACAAATCTAAAATATGAGGGCTGATAAAAAATCATACTGATATACTTATTTCAACTATTGCACTAAATTTTCTTAATCACCCAACAAAAATGCAAAATTGAATGACTGGGAAATTATCAAACAGTTTTACAAGCACAATTCACCAAATTAAAATTGGTGATATAAAATTCTTTGATAATTTTTTTACTGCTGGAAGAATACATCGGTTATGCTTGTATTATTGACTGAAGATGATTAGAGGTTTTCCTACCAGTAAAATTCAAGCTGGATTTGATTGAAAATAACCTCTGTACAAAAACATATCTGCCTCCCATAAATTTGCTATTTTGTATTTCAAAATGGCAAAAGTCTCAGAAAATGTTGAAATATATTTGATGAATTTTTCTAAAGTTGTGATTTCTTTAAAAAAGTACTTTCTTTTTTTTCTAATCTTGCTTTATTCCAACAACTAGATCCAAACATTCAAACTTAGAATTCTTTCTATTTTCTATTTTTTATTTAACAAAATAAGACCTGATCAAAGTTTTGCTATTTACCTCTTTGTCAACCTTGACAGCCAATTTCTCCTTCACCTCAAAAGCCAAATCTGATAAAAATCATATGCAACTTTCTTCTTATAGAAGAAAATAAAAGAGATTGCTTGTCTACAGAGTAATTTCCCTAGAAGGATTTTTCATCACTTTATTGAAAATAGTCACAATCCAGCTCTTAATTAGTTTTTTTTTAATATACTTTGACTTACTTTATTTATTCAAACCAAAATTCATATATTTGATTATTATAAGCACAATGTTTCAGCCAAGTACCCTCTGGCCATCTTCAGGTTTCCATTAGTTTTAGCTGATATAGTATACTATGTACATGTTGAGTATTGTTTTATTTTTGTGATGCGATTTCTTGTTCATTCCTTTTGAACCAGAATATATGGATTTTGTCAATTTTGGGGGTTACTTTTAAATTAAGTTGGGCTGATTTGTACTCTTAATAAAAAGAAAGTTAAAAATTTGTGTCTACAATACCATCTACAACAATTAAAGAGATCAATTTGTGTCTATAATAACTACTATAACAATTAAAGATGGAGACAATTGTCTGAATAAATTGAATAAGACAAAATATATTGATAATTCTTCATTTAAAAAATTAAACAGAATTATTTTTACAGCACTATTATACTTTAATGTTTACTTATTTTTTAGTTTCATGCAAAAATTTCCTGCCTCATATTTGGCACAATTTTAAAAAAATCTTAGAAGTGTCTTTGAATTTAACTTAGCTCTTTATTGTTTGCACAGTCAGTTAACTGTAGGATGTTGTTTACTAAACATTTAGAGAAATGGTTCTACATGAACTTATGACAAGGAATATTGATCATCATTTAAGCCCCCATTTTTCTTTTATACATTAAAGTCCTTTTGGGAAAAAGTACTGGCAGTGCAAAATAGGTTTATTATGAGAATCCAAACAAAAAAATCATATCTAGATCTACAAAGAATAGGAAAATATGGAGAGCCATGATTGCTCATGTTTTGAAGGGACACAGCATATAGAAGAAAATATAATACATCATGTGATTCATGGTACATTTATTATGCAAACAAATCCCCAAAATTATATAATTCCAAGTTGGATTGTTTTCTTCTATTACAAAGAAAACCACCAAAAATCATTTTTGGCTTCCTCAAAATTTTTCCAATGTCAAAAGTAATTTTTATATTTGTAATAACAGTGTATCTCATTTAATCCCAAAAGCATTGTTGTGCCTGGTCACTACTGAATATGTGATCATTTTAAGTGAGATAATTGCTGTAGATATATTCAGTATTCCTGATTAATTTCTTTTAACTGATTTCTGTCAGTTGACTGAAGATCCCATATATTTCTTTTTATCAACCAGTACTCTCTTTTGAGAGGCATGGTGGAGTAATGGATAGCAGCCCGGATTGAGGAATCGGAGAGCCAAGTTTGAATTTCAGTCGGATCTATTACATTCACTTCTGTGCTAATACCCTTAGGAAAAGTATGAATCCTCTTCTCCCTCCAGCTATGGGTAAATAGCAGGACAGACTGGATTCTATAGCCTTGGATGGCAACTGGTCTACCACAGAAATAAATGGCAACCTATTGTGGGAAAAAATCTTCCTCATCAGTCATGTATTGAAAGATACATGATCACCTAAGCATGTATCACATATGTCACATAACTGACTGACTGACTCTCTCTTTTAACATTGTGAATAAGGCATATTGGAATAACAAAAGATGCCTTCCAAAAGCTAAATAGAGTATTAACAGGAAAATTTCATTAGAAACAAAGAAAAAAGTACTGAACTATTATATAACATCAGCCCTCCTATATGGCAGTGAATGCTGGATAATCTCTTCATCGATGAAGAAGAGGCAACAGAAATCTGGTTCTACAAAAGGATGCTGAAAATGCTACAGACATGTGATTAACAAAGTAAAACTTCTTTGTTAATCACATGTCTGTAGCAAGAAAATGGGAACTTCTAATACTTAGAATCAGAAAGAGATAGTTGAAATTTCTAGGGCACATAATGAGGAAGGAGAGCTTGGAAAATTTGACACTCATAGGACATTGAAGGCAAGAGGCACAGAAGGAAACAGCAAGTGACCTACCTAACAAGGTTGTGTAAATGAATGGCAGAACAGAGAATGGAAAAAATAGTAA
The DNA here is from genome assembly GCA_963932145.1 of Acanthosepion lycidas. Lineage (NCBI taxonomy): Eukaryota > Metazoa > Mollusca > Cephalopoda > Sepiida > Sepiidae > Acanthosepion > Acanthosepion lycidas. The sequence goes on along the minus strand of OZ010572.1, from coordinate 112,939,160 downwards.
AAAGACAACCCTTACTAAGAGCTAAAATGTATAGGAAATTGTGGAGAGCCGTGATCGCCCACATTCTGAAGGGACATGGTATATAGAAGATCATCTCTTTTGCTTAGATAAAGTCTGCTCCAATTTCCTATTACTTCTACAAAAATGGATTTTGAAAAATACATTTCTTTTTTAGAGTATTGGTTTAATGGCTGTTTCTTGGTTGAGACTAACACCAAACTAGTGGACCACCAAGTGAAGATTGAATTCCTTAGAAGCATTAAACACTGCAGATCTTCAAATATAAGCAGAGTTGATATTTGCTAAATATATAAGACAATTCTATTTTGACATGCTTTGTTTGGCATCATCAGAAAACATCCTAAGCAAAAGATGTCAAAGTAGAAGTCTTATAGAATGTCTTATATAGTTATCATTCCATTGGATTCTCATTCAAAATTTACTCACATAGTTGATATTTACAAAGTTTAGCTTAGTCTGGTATAAGGCCCAAATAAATGGGCATGCAAGCTCACAGTGTCAACAAGAGACTGAAGTGTTACCTGAAGTATTTTAGAACAATAACAATAACAGTTTAAAAAATGTGTAGAATAATGAAAATACTTCCACTCTAGACTTCAGATAAAAAAATTCAATAGCTTTCTTTCTAGTAAAGTATCACAAGACTCATGATGGCATTATAGGTGTGTGGTGAGGCCTGAAGTTCAAGTCATGAGAAAAAAATTAATAAATTGATTAAATACAACCTGTTAAGCCGGTTGTAATTAATAATGTTTGATGTTGATATAAAAAACAAATATTCATATTTATAAGCAATTGTATTGCATTTGTTTTCACACTAATGCATTTGGGAAAGGCATGAATCCATTTCTTTTCTCTTCCCTCGGATTTTGATAAAATAACAAGCTAGACTGGACTCTATAACCTTGGATGAATTCAAAACAAAGCAGAACGCAACAGGAAACCACTCACTTATTTTTCCTAAGAAATCATGGCAATTCACAGATTGTAATGACAGAGAAGCTGTGGAGAGCCATGACTTCCTATGTTCTGAAGGGATATGGCATTAAAAAACTGGAAAAATGGATGTGTGTGTATTGTAATGGTTATGGGCATGAAAAGGAGAATCAGCAAGTCGAGTTCAAATTACAGTTTTGCTGTGTTCAATTTTGCACTAACACATTTGGAAAACTAAACTAAGGTGACAAGGTATGAGCACCTACTGAGGTTTTGCTCACTACATGGGCATTTTTCTGGGAGATGTTCTTACTAACCAAAGTTTAAATTATTCTGGCACAGTGTTACAATAGTGGGACACCCAGTGAGGATCAAATATACAACACTAACAATAATTTGTGAGATTAACTTGTTAGCCATCACTCTATGGTAGGAGCCCTTTAAATTATTGAATTAAATCAAAAATGAAACCCAAAAAAATGCTTTTTGAAAATGTTGTGAAAACAAAACCATTGGTCCATAAAAGACCCCAAGACACACAAAAGTGTTTGTTCCCAAAAGCAAACTGATTTGAGATTGCATTATGGATTTTTATATTGGCTTTCTCAACTACAAATGAATAACCTGAATGGTTTTGTTATTGTTGTATTATGCAGAAATACTGCTGGGCATGCAATGCCAAATCTTTTTAGAACAGTACATCATAACCTCTATAAATGAAGAAATTGTATTGATTGAATTAAAATAATTTTTTTTCAAAAAGTTGTCTTTTGACTTTAGGAAAAGCAAAGCTATGAAAATTGCAACTTTAACAAAAATAAAAAAAATACTTTCTTGCAGATTTTGACAGGAACTGAAAGTAATATTCGATGATTTCTTTTTCACAAACTTTCCTTATCTTTGTTGTTGATTTTCAGGTGGTCTATTTTCTAATCTTCTTCAGGTAAATTCTTTTTCACTACAAGGTCTGCTATTAGCCAATTTTGCTTATAATTCAGTCAATAGCCCATACCATGCTATTCTGACATCTTCTTGCTGATTCACTGAGTCTCACCATAACATTTCAATGTCTCATCAATTCCAGCTTCTTCATTCATTTCGTTTCATCTCTGCTACTATAAGCTCATTCCAGAAAGAGTGTTATTTGTCCTTCTTACATATGAGCTTTGTTTAATTACATAGTCATTCTATATAAGTCAAAACATGTAAAAGATGAAACACTGAAGAGAGTCCATTGACTATAACTTCTTGTACTTTTAGTGAACTGTTGTTGATCATTACAAATTTTGTTAACCTGAAATTTACTGTTTCAGTTGAAAAAAAACTTGGGAGATTTAAAATCTTTTCACAATGCTGTTTTAATTTAGAGGAAAAGTGAGGACATTCTTTACGAATTATAAGCCATTGTTACTCTTTCCAAGATAAAGTTACATCAATATTATGTTAAAAAATATTTTAATAATGTTTAACCAGATTTTAAAAAGATTTGAAAAAAATATTTCCTCTTTGAATGATAAAATATTACCACTAGTGACCCTCATAAAAAATATTTGTTTTCACTATCAGCTAAAGTTTCATCTACAAAATATAGCAATTTGATTTCCTGAGGATTTTTTTTTGTTTTTTTATCTTTCTTTTTTTTTAGAACTTCTTAGCATTTAGCAAACAATTCTCTTCAGAGTTTATAACAAATAATACAACTTTTTAATATGATTCTCTTCATATTCAGAAAAAAGGCCAGAACACAGCTTTATATACTTCTGCTTTCTCCTTTGTTCCTTAGTTAACCTGTATTTTTCGTCCTGCCATTACCATAAATAAATAACTGAGTATTCTGTTTTGATTGTGAGGAAAGATAGAAGAAAAAGGTATATCAGAGATGCTGTTTAGTTTTAGTGAGAAAAAGAAAGTAAGAAAGAAACAGAACAATCTTGTCAATTTTTAATTTGTTCAATTTGTATGCTCTTACTTCTTTAAATAATGATCCACATTCATACTTATGATTGTTATTACAATATTTTGTTAAAGTTGTTAAACTCAAATATTTAACTATGCATTAAGAGAATTTCCATAGATATTTTAAAGTTGTGAAACTCACAAGGACCTGATTCAGTCATTAACTTAAGAGTCATCAGACAATTCATACAGCAAAGCTATGAATTTTTTTTTTTTTTTCAGAATACCAGATGCTGTAAGAAAAAATTTCTTTGTCAAGATCTTCAGAATTGGTACTAGTAATCCTAAACTCTCTCTTTAAAAATAAAAAAAATGAAAGAAGGAACTTACTTGACAGGACTAAAAAGCCACATCTACACTGCCTGTATCAATTGATGACATTGCTGAAATTGAGTCGCAGTCATCATTTAAGTGCATAAATAGTCATCAGCACCTGCTCACATTTGAGTATCAGGATCATCAACCTCTCTCCTTATTTCCTTTCTCTCCTCTGGTGGTGGTGATAGAGATAGCTATGAAGGCCTTGCCTACTCTTGAAGAATCATGAGCAGGAGTCACAGAAGAGTGTGGGTGGTGGATGCAGCTGAGTCAGGCCCTCCTGACAGCATGTTTCAGATCCTCTTCATGTTTTCATCATGTAAGTGTGTGTGTGCATACATATATATATATATATATATATATATATATATAGCTAGTAAAGTGGATGTTGCTCATGATTGGAATATAAAGATCTGTGTAGTTGCAGTAGGTTAAATGAACTTATACTATGATAATAGTTGTAGCTAACAGATGGCACACAACTCGATATCAGATCAGTATTGACGAGTTTGCCATGGAGAACAGGTATGATGTTCTAGGCCCAACTCATTTCCAAAAATTTGAACAAATAGCCAAAAATGAGTATTTATTTTGGAATTTCCATCTTGGTTAGGACAGAACTTTCCAGCACATAGACATACATACAAACACATAATACATATATTAAGATGTAGAAACATGATCTAAATGAGAATTTGTAGGACTCCTGCTCTTTAAAACTGATTTCAGTAACTTGTGTCTTTGGTAATCAGCTTCTGACTTATAATATCAGAATATTTGATGCAGTGTAATATTTAGATCCCTTTTTTTAAAAGTCAAGAAATATACTAAATATCCACATATGCTGAATATAAGTGGAGATTAGATAAGAAATAAAAACATCCTCATAATGTTTATTTTAAAGTTCCACAGAAATGTTCTATTTATAAATAATAAGAGGATGCTTCTCTGATTACTAGTCTAAACTTCTTTAAGTCTAGGCTTAACCGTTATCTTCCCTATATACCCCATAAACTGTGCCTCTTATTTCGTAATCATCTACCTTGAGTGGCTTTTCAGCCTTGCACAAGGTGAACATTATTGTAAAAAAACAGCTGCAAAATGAATGACTGTGCTATGATTTTTAGATGATCTTTCATAGTTATCTCCCTTGTTTGATTCTTAAAAGCTGTTCAGTTTTAGTTGAGTTTGTTAATAGTAATGTTAATGCCTGGTCACCTTGAGGTGGTGTAATGGTTAGCAATCTTGTCTCGCTAGAACATTTACGACTGAGTAGTGAGTTTGATACTCACTGGGTGCCCCATACTTTCGGCCTTGTGCCACATCTAAGCTATGCTTCTATTAATGTTAATGGTTATATTAGCCATTTCCCTACAAAGAACATTTCGCTTTCATTGACCAAGCAGCCAGTATTGCTTTCAGTTGAAATTTATAAAATCATTCTCTTAAAACGATTTTTTAGGAAAATAGGTTTGTCACGTTCAAAGTCCAAAGTTCAGTTTGTTACATTCATTTTCATGTAAATTCCCCTGAGAAAGGTATGGATCTATCTCTTCAAGAGAAAAAAGACGAAAGAAATATTATTCAAACATTAATAATAAGACAACTTTAAGAATTCCAGACAACTGAAGACTATTACTACAGAGTATAAAAGCAAGAGAAATAAAATGAAAAAAAAGCCAAGTCAAAAATTCATAATTGTATATGGTGTTGAAATATTATTGAAGGCCTAACTATAGATTTAAATTCAATGAACAGCAATGAATCTTTAATGAAACAATATATCAAGAAAATACAATGGTTAAGGTAATGAAGGAAAGTAAGAAGAAGGAAAAGTTGCCTTCCAAAAGCTAAGCAAAATATTAAGAAACAGGAAAATTTCATTAGAAAAAAAAAAGTATTTAACTGTTATGTAATATCAGTTTTTCTATATGGCAGTGAATGCTTGACAATGAGGAAAAAACTTGAAGCAACAAAAATGTGGTTCTATAGAAAAATGCTGAGAATACCATGATCTGAACATGTGAGCAGCTACAAAGTTTTAGAGAAAATGGAAACAAAAAGGACACTTATACTTAGAATCAGAAAGAGATGAGTGAAATATCTATGGCACATAATAAGTGAAGAGGGCTTGGCAAATTTGATATTCACAGGACATAATGAAGGCAAGAAGTACAGAGGAAAGTAAAGCATAATGTACCTAATGTTCTTGTGTAAATGGATGGCAGAACAGGGTTTAGGAGAGATAGCAAAAAGATAAAGCTGCAGGAAATTGTGGAGAGCCATGATCACCAACATCCTGAAGGGACATAGCAAATAGAAGAAAACTTTCATCTGATTAGATTTGAGTATTTAGTTGTATATTTATATTATACTAGCAGCATGGCCTGGCGTTGCCCATGCTTGATTCAAAAATTGTACGGAGTTGGGAAATGCAGTCAGTCTTGGCCTTCCCACTAACTTGGAGCATGTGCATGTAAATTTTGGTGCAAATCCGTTGAAAATTGCGGCCGTGCATTCGTTGCACACACACAAACATCCTGCCTTTTATAGACAGAGATGTAATTATGAAAGCCCCAGTACAGATGTTGTTCTATATGGTCAAATGCTTGCACAAATATACAGGGTGTCCACAAACTCATGAGACAAATACGAAATCTATTAAAATTACAACAGAAACTGGATACTGTTAAAATGTTTAACTAATATGAAGTAAATAGTGAAATTTATATACAAATAGTTAATAAATATCTATATGAGTCACATTCATTGCACAGAGGACATCTAAGTGATATTCAGTTCTTTAATTCTGGTAATTCTTTAAATGGTGTTTGAAACATAAAACAACATTAATTGCAGTCAGAAACATAAAAGCATAACATTAATAAGATGATTAATATTATTAAAATAACTTTAATAATAGCATTAATATGCAACAAAAAATTTAGTTACAACCTCTTCTAATTTTTTTGTAATGATTTTTGATTGTTGGACTTTTTAGAGGCATTGTATGTCAATGCCTCTAAAACTGAATTCATTGGCTTCAACCAGCAAGGCTCAATACAAAGTGTCTCAGGTAGATCAATAAAATTTGTTGAATCTTTTACACAACTGGGAAGCAAAATAAATTCTACTGAAAAAGGAAGTGAAAATTTGCATAGCTTAAGTCTGGGTTGCCTTGAATAAAATGAATGTTATCTGGAAATCTGATCTACCAAACAACCTCAAGCAGAGATTCTTTCAAGCTATTGTAGAGTTGGTGTTAATGTATAGTACCACTGCCTGGAAATTAACTAAAATGCTACAGTCTAAGCTTGATGGAATCTACATTCAGATGCTGAGAGCTATACTTAACATTTCCTGGAGACAACATCCAACTAAATCACAGCTCTATGGACCCATCTCTGATAATTCTACAATCTTACACAAATGCAGAATGTGCTTTACAGGCACTGCTGGTGAGCAAAACAAGAACTCACAAGCAATCTACTGTTCTGGACACCTAGCCATGGAGCAAGTTATATATTGACCAGTTATTTTAGGATACAGAATACCTACCTAATGACATTCCAACTATAATGCAAGTCCATGATGGTTGGCATGATAGACTTATGAATGTCCAAGCTACCTTGACCAAATGAAAAAAGGTTTTGTGGGTATCCTGTATTAATATAATATGCGGTATAGAAACGGTTTACAACTAACCTTGAGGTCAGTAGTTTGAAAGCTAATCTTACAAACCATTACTAGAGAGTTCGATTCTCACTAAATGTTCTAACTTTGCATCAGAATAAGCTGAGTTTAGTAAATATTTGTCAGAGGAAAGCAATGCACAACCTACCTGGTGAGCTTGAGTAAATAGATAGCAGAGCATGGTTTGGGAGAGATGGTTAAAAGACAAAGGTTATTAAGAGTTACAGGAAATTTTGAATATCCATGATCGCCAAAATGCTGAAAGGACAACACAATATAGAAGAAGAAAATTTGCACAAGTCTAAAGCTACCCTCATTATATGTCCTTCAGGATCCAGTGGCAACAATAAGGGCTTCAGGGTGAACGGTGGAGAACCAGATGCAGTGAAAAGTTTTTTCAATGCAAAATATATCCACCTTGTACTTCACAGTATCTGGATACTCAATGGGTTTGAATACAGAGTATTTTTTCTCCTAGAGTGGTTAGCATGACAAATTAGAGAACCCAGTCTGATGACCTATATATGTATAGTGTGTATGTATATTTATATATATATATATGTATAGTGTATGTATGTATATATATATATATATATATATATATATATATATATATATATATATGTATGTATAGTGTATGTGTATATATATATATATATATATGTATGTATAGTGTATGTGTATATATATATATATATATATATATATATATATATATATATATATATGTATAGTGTGTGTATATATATATATCAATTAGTTATATATATATATATGTATGTATAGTGTGTGTGTATATATATATCAATTAGTTATATATATATATATATATATATATATATGTATAGTGTGTATATATATATATATCAATTAGTTATATATATATATATATATATATATATATGTATAGTGTGTGTATATATATATATCAATTAGTTATATATATATATATATATATATATGTATAGTGTGTGTATATATATATATATCAATTAGTTATATATATATATATATATATATATATATATATATGTATAGTGTGTGTATATATATATATATCAATTAGTTATATATATATATATATATATATATATATATGTATAGTGTGTGTATATATATATATATCAATTAGTTATATATATATATATATATATATATATATATATATATATATATGTATAGTGTGTGTATATATATATCAATTAGTTATATATATATATATATATATATATATATATGTATAGTGTGTGTATATATATATATATCAATTAGTTATATATATATATATATATATATGTATAGTGTGTGTATATATATATATATCAATTAGTTATATATATATATATATATATATATATATATATATGTATAGTGTGTGTATATATATATATATCAATTAGTTATATATATATATATATATATATATATATATATATATATATATATATATATATATGGCCAAATACTGAGACCTGGTGCACTACATGGCACAAAAAATGTGGATGGTTCTGCACAAAACCTTCACCACTATAATCAAATGTCATGTGCTGGTGTCAGGCTGTCGGTTCCTAGGAGCTGATCTATTTGACACTCATACATCGAATTTGATGGGAGAGTCGCATATATATATATATATATATATATATATATATATATATATATAATACTTCAATATCATTATTGTAGAGAAAACCACAATTTAATCCAATACTTGACCATGGAGAATGATGCAGGAAGCAAGGTTCTATTTTCCCTTTATAAGGAAGCACATCTTCTCCACCTAGATTATTTTCCCAAAAGCTTTATATCTGCTCAGTTTCATATCCAAAACTTAAACAAAACATAACTGAAGAATTAATTGATTTATTTTTACTCCAACATTTTTATTACTTCAAACATTATAATAATGGATACTCTATATTTGAAATAGACACCTCATTTTTATTATTGAACAGTGGGTATTATGTCTATCAGCCTGTAGATTGCATTTATTGGTAGAGAATGAACCTGCACATCCTTTTAAATAATAGTCTAGCAGACTATTATCTTTTAGAGAATTGTATTTTCCTATGACTTCCTCATTTTTACCTTTGAGGTCAGATACAGGAAAACAAAAGACGTCATTTTTGATTGTCTAAAACTAGTGTGTAAATGTTAGTGATAGAAAGGGATTTCAGAGAGTTAAGCTTTACACATCATACGCAGTAGATGTGGTTATTTTGTGGCTTTGGGAACTTGCTCCCCAATGGGGGTGATAGAGCAACCTCACTGGCTAGTAGAAAATGTACACGTCAAAATGTGTTTAATAAAATAGATAAGTTTAAAATCCCTTTTGTTGAAGTTCTCTTTCAACTTCAGACTCCAAAAACATTTTGACAGAAGACATTTTGGGAGAAAAGAAGACAAGCAAGAGAAGATACAACGTTACAGAATCAACCCCATCAACCAAGACCTCACCAGAATGAGGGTGTTGTTGGTGGTGGTATACAACAATTACTCTTTGCAAAGGAAACAACAATTTGATCCAGTGTGCTTTACTTGGGCCCAGAGAATAATGCAGTAAGCAAGATTCTATTTTCTATTTTTAACAAAGCACATTCTCATTACCCAGATTATTTTCTTGAAAGATGCATATATATATATATATATATATATATATATATATATATATGTTTGTGTGTTTGTGTATGTATGTGCATATGTGTGTATGTGTAGACACATAGATACACTCAATCTCTGATACTGAGCACTTTTACCCATAATATGCCATGCCTTAAAACTATATTTTTATCATATATATATATATATTTATAATTGCTTGCACAAATCCAATTAATCACTTAGTAGAAGTAAATAAAAGATGTTTCCGTTATTTCATTAAATACATCAAAATAAAAAAATGATATATCTTTAATAAATCAAATTGTTTATTCCATAAATTTTATATTATTTGGTGGTGGAAGTTGTTTTAAATTCTGTTTCAATATTGATTGAAAATGGAACTACCTTCTTTATGACTGTGTGTGCATGTGTATGAATGAAACCACACCTTTGCACCCTATGCCCATTCATTATATTCAAAATACTGCAATCATTTGGTGATCAGCTGACAACAGCTACACTACCATTCAACAGAAAGAAGTACCTCAGCATGTACTGACGGGCATAGTTGTCAGATGGGGACAGAGCCAAATCATTACAACACATGACTGGGAGGCCGGGATCCAAAGTCCTCCAGCAAACAACTAGCAATATTAGTCCAGTAGTTAAACATTTTTGGTAGATTTTGGAAGGATTCCAAACCATAGCTGAGATCTGTAAAGAGATTTAAAAAATAAAGAGGAAAGATATTTTTAGCCAACAGGAAAATATGAAAGAGAAAATAATTTAAGGAAAACAGTGATTCATAAAAATTACATCTCCTGATAAACAATTGATGCAATTGATTGATCATTAGAGATCCCCCTTCCCAAATAGGTTAAAAATGATTTTTTTTACAATAATTATATATTGTCTACAGGACTGGATTTAAGCATTATGAGGCTCCTGGGCTAATAGAATTTGGAGGTCCCTTGATTACATCTGTTCACCCCATGTATATATAAAAAATAGATATATTTTTAGATTATGCTTTTTTTGGTGTAGAGCATGAAAATCTTCAATTAAAATTTGTAATGATTTTGGAACTCGTTCAAATTATTTCATTAGCAACTTCATGATAATTTTTATCCAAACTTCACATCCTACAGAAATGTATCTAGAATGAAAGGCCTGTATTACACTGAAAATCTGGTATTCAAATTCACTTGCAAAACATCCTAAGATGATGAAAAAAAAAATCCTGACTTGCCAGTTTTATCAAGGGCCCAAGACTAGAGTCCTTGGGCTGCCCCCCATACTAGTCCATATATAAACCTGACACAGATTGTCTGAAATTTTGAAACAAAATGGTGTTATTATGAATTGGTTTGATCAGAAAAGGAATAATGTACCTAACAAGTTTATATAAATAGATGCTAGAACAGAGACAGTGAGGAATGCTTATGTTGCTTAGAGCTAAAAAGGACAGGAAGCTGAGGAGAGCTATGATTGTCTTTGCCCTGAGGAGACACATAAGAATATTTGTTCAGACTAGTATCCTCAACTTAGTTGTTAGTATCATGTCTCAGATTATATTTAAACATTTTAGTTTATATGCAAAAGTAAGAAAGGAGGATTCATCAGTCCCTTTGGAAAAAAAGCAGATCAATATAATGAAAACAACACTGGAAAATGAAGCAATTAAATGAATCGAAGGAGAACACTAGAGAATATCACAGATAATAGTTGAAGAGAAAGAGAAATTGCAAGATAAGGCAGTTAATAGATCAATAAAATGAGAGTACAGGAAGACAAGACAATAGATTAATATAATGATAACACAAGAAAATAAGACAATTAATAGATTCATAGAATGAGTACACAGGAAGATAAGGTAATTAGTAGATTGATAGAATGAAAACAACACTGGAAGATAAAGTAATTAATAAATAAATCAAAGTAGAACAACAGAGGATAACTCAGTTAATAGGTGAAGAGAAAGAGAAATTACAAGATAAGCCAGTTAATAGATTAATAGAATAAGTAAAATAAAAAATAACAATGAGAACACTAGAACATTAATAGATTAATAGAATTAGAACACAGAAAAATAAGGTAATTAGTTGATTAATAGCATGAGGACAAAGTAAGATAATGCAAATCATATATTAATAGAATGAGAACACAAGAACATAAAGCAATTAAAAAAATAATTCAATGTGAACACAGGAAGAAAAGGCAATTAGTACATTAATAGAATGAGAACACAAGGACATAAGGCAAATAATAGATTAATAGAATGAGAACATAAGAAGTTAAGGCAATTAAAAGAATAATTCAGTGAGAACACAGGAAGAAAAGGCAATTAGTACATTAATAGAATGGGCACACAAGGACATAAGGCAAAATGAGAATACAGGAACTTAAAGCAATCAGTAGCTTAACAGAATGAGACAACAGAAAGATAAGGCAATTAATAGATTAATAGTATGAGAATGCAAGAAGATGAGCTGATAAAAGGTAATTATTAGATTAATGAAATGGGAACACAAGAAGAAGAGGGGATTAATAGATTAAGAGAATGGGAACACAGTAGATTAATTGAATGTGAACCCAAGAAGATAAGGCAATTAGTAAATTAATAGAACAAGAACAAAGGAAGATAAGCCAATTAATAAATTAATAGAATGAGAACACAAGAACACTAACTATTTCAACATATGCTATTCAAAAATAAATATTCAAAGGAGATATTTAAAAACTCTGTATAAAAAAACAAAAAAACAGGAAGCTAATTAGGAATAACTGGATCAAATTCCTAGCCAAAATATAAATATCCACACAAACCAAACAATGAATATTTTGGTATTTTCTATAATTTTTCAGATAGTTCTTCAAACAAAATAACATGTTTTTTTGGATATAAATCAGATAAGGGAAGACCAAGAACAACAAAAAAATAACTGCTGAGCTTTCATTAGTTGTTAGTAATGTATACCCTTTTTAATTTTATAATTATGAACAAAAAACTCTAACCATAAAACTAACCTTGACCATAAAACTAAATTATATATATAATTTTCAATGGTCAAGTTTACTTTCTTTTGTTCTTCAATATGGTAGTGGTAGCAGCAGCAACCACCATTTGTCAGCATTATTTGTTAACTCCCTTTGCTACTTTTTACAACATCATAAAGTCAGTTTATGAATCAGTAACAAACATTTACCAAATAATTTTGGTATGCTTTTGAATATTTACTAGAGATGGGTGGTGGGAATTTTTCCCATGTGAAAGTGGGTGATGACAGAAAAAAGTTTGGGAACCACTGGGTTATAGCAATAATTATTGAATCAGAAATAATAAAGTTCAATAATTGCATTGATTACAGAAACACTTTCTGTAACCAATACAATCATTCTTATGGAAAGTACTGACAAATGATGAATGATAAATCACGAAACTCATCATTGACACTGGTAAGTATTGAACTTTATCATTTCTAATAATGTACTAAAAAATAATGTCAGGAACTGCAGTAAGTGAATGGTCAATGTTTTCATTTTTAAAATTAGGAAAAATTGAGACTTTAAAAATCTTTAAAAACTGGACATTAAACATATAAAAAAGCTACAAAACATGTAATCAAAACAAATAAGAAATATTTCTCCTTAAAAGCTATTGATAGTGATTTGACAGGTTTTTATTCTTTATTTAATTCTATTTTTTTTATTGCATTCTTAGACAAATTCAAACCTTCATGTCCACAAACAATGGCGTGTCAAAAGGACAGCTTCTCCTTTGACACTGCTTTTAGTTTAACTACCGTCACTTCCTCAGAAATGTTTATTATTTTAAAAAGTAATGATTAGAATTTTAATAAATCCTAAATATATGAAAGTGAATTTATGCATTTTCTTTGTTCTTGAGAATTGACAACAAAAATAAACATTATTTATTTATTAGATTGTTTACTTGAATGGTTGGCAAAACACTGAATAATTTTCAGTTGATTCAAACTTTATAAAATGGTAAATAATAAGGATTTAGTTGATACACATATTTTAATAATTTAGTAAATGCCTATAAATTTATATAATAAAAAATTGTTTTTATATTTATTTCTTTATAAATTGATAAATGATAAATATTACGTTGCATTAGTTTTAATTGTATTAGTTTTTAGAATGTTGTAAATAAATAATTTAATAAATAAATAGTGTTTAATAATTTTTTTGTAAATTCTCAAAAACAAAAAAGTGTATAAATTCACATTCATCATATGTTTAGGTTTTATTATAATTTATTATAACCATCACATTTGAAAACAATAACATTGCTGAGGAGTGAAGGTAGTTAAAATAATAATGGTGTCAAGAGGAAAAACAAAACATCCTTTTGACAACCCGTTTTTTTGTGGGCATGAATGTCCAAGTTTGCCCAATCTTATTTTTATCTTTCATTTTCTGAAAGAGAGGTACATTTGAAATAAAGAGAAAAACTTTTCAGGCTGATATGGTTCATTACCTTACTAAGAAGCAGTAATATTTGACTATGAAATAAGATCCATCATTCATTTTGTATTGTTGCGTATTTATAAAATATTTATGATATGTACTTGGCTCTAATTCCTTAAGAAATTTATAACATGGAAATATTTACCAAATAAAATTGAGAAGTTACAAGGTTTTTATCTTAAAAATTGTGAACTTTAAAGAGGGTTCCAACCATTAAGCTATTATCTTTCTGGAGACCAAATTTAGTAATTGCAATAAAGAAATAAGAAATATGGCAGTTCCTCCAGTTAAGGTAAGTAAATTTCAGTCACATTGTACTAAATATCTGTGGTAAAGAGGCTAAATAAATCTCAATAGATATTTTTTGTAATTAACAAAGTAAAATAAAACCTTATTGAAAGCATATACTTTTTCAATGGGCACTGTTGTGTGTATGTTTATTTTGAATTGGGGTAACTCAATATATCAGATGAAATAAGAATAGTGATTCCTGTTGAGGCAGGTATTACTTCAATGCACAATAGAATCAGAAATTCAAACTATCAACGGTATTTGAATTATTTTGATTTCTTATTTATTAAAAAATATTTTTAACTTTATAAAATTCTGGAAAGACTTAGATAAAAATGTTTTCTTCAGGCTCTAATAAAAAAAAAAAGAAGTTCAATTAAATTAAATTCTCAGTTTTTTACAAATGAAGTCATCAACTATAAATTAAATTATCAATTTTTTAAAAATTATCAGTTTTTTAAAATTAAATTATAAGTTTTTTCCTAAATTATTTCTATTTATAAATTATTAGTTTTTTTACAAATTTTGTTTACAATTTAGTTTTTATAATTTTTAGGTTATTTTTTACAAATAAAATTATTCTTTTAAAAATTGTCAGTTTCTTACAAATTAAATTATTAATTTTTTTACAAGTTAGTATTTTTCCAAATAAAATGAGCAGTTTTTACAAACTAAATTATCAGTTTTTATAAATTATCAGCTTTTTTACAAATTATCATTTTTTAAAGTTACCAGTTTTTCACAAATTTCTGTTTTTTACAATATAGTAGTTTTTGCAATTTAATATTTAGTTTTTTACAAATAAAATTATCATATTTTTTACAAATTAAATTATTAAGATTTTTCTTCATAAATTATCAGATTTTGCAAGAAATTGAAATTAATTTTACACATTATTATTAATTCAGTTTAAATGCTTACAACACTACCATCCAACACTATGAACATAATATTCTTACCTGCAGAAATTAAAAAAAATTCTTGATTTTCTGTTGTCTGATTTGCAGTCTGTTAAAAAAGAGAACTTAATTGGTAATGATTTCTCCTTTTAGAAATGGTTGATCATTTGTGATACAATAAATGGGAAGGAAGGGAGTGCTCAATGGCAACTCAAAGACATCCATTAGCTGGGGGCTACTGTCAGCCATAAACAGTACAAAAGTTCATTTTTACCTGGATGATTAATCAGACACTCTCTACCTGTCACATATCAGATTTTTTGCCAATATTTTTTAGGATTTTTAGGATTTAATGATTTAAAAAAAAGAAAGGTGACTGAAGGTTTTAATCAAGTTGTTTGAAAACATGAGAGTTGATTGATAAATAAGATCTCACACCAAGTCACGCCACTAATAGATGAGATACAAATAGATTTGAACTTGTATGTGGTAATATATAGTCCTATTCAAGCATTATTAGTATCAGTTTCATGTGTTGTGATAGCATTCAGTAATAGCATTCATCAGTCATGTTCAAATAATATTTAGATCAGAAGTCAGTGATACAGAAGGTTGTATTCCAACTAAAAATCACAGATATATGAAAGCAAATTTTAAAGCAGATAGAATAATGAAACTTGGTATGAAAATGAATTCAATTTATTTCTCTTCAAAATTATGAGAGTTGGTTGAAAAGTAAGGTCTCCAATGTTTTAAAACTAGTTTTAGAGCAGATAGAATAATGAAAGTTATTATCGAAATGAATTAAATTTATTTCTCTTCTAAATGATGAGCATCAGTTTGTGTCAGGGTATGTGGCTTTTCTGAATATGAATTCTACATTCTCACAAGGAGTTACTAAACTCTTTTCCCTTTAGGGTGGGTGCCTATATATCTCTTTGTCACACTTTTTTCTTCTCAGGCACAGTTGGGTCAAACACATTCACATGTTAAGAACAGCCAGAGACATTGGGTGAAGCATAGATCCTTACCCCTGACTAACAGGTCACCTCTCAGGCCAACCCACTGATGCTCCTGGCTTCTTTGGTGGTCTGGGGTAACACTGAATGCAAAGTCCATTCTGGCATCATCTGGAATGAGCCACACAATACATATGCAATTGGATCAAAATTAAACCAGAATCTTTTTTCACAGATGGAATGGAAAGTGGATAGAATGTTTGAAAAATGTATAGCACTAAATGTTGACTGTGTTGAAAATAAAATTGTAATTTAGAAGAGAAATGAATTTATTTATGATATCAGTTCCATTATTCAAACTGCTCTAAAATTTGTTTTATAGGGTTGGAGACCTTATTACTCAATCCTTATAATTTTGAAGAGAAATAAATATATTTGATTTTGATATCATGTTTCATTATTCTATCTGCTCCGAAACTAGTTTTATAACATTGGAAACCTTACTTATCAATCAATCCTTATAATTTAGTAGTGAAATAAATTTAATTCATTTTTGATACCAAGTTTCATTATTCTATCTACTCTAGAACTAGTTTTATAGGATTTGAGACTTTACTTATCTATCAATCCCTATCATTTTGGGAGAGATATCTTCTTTGGAGTAATACTAATAAGTCAGTCTTACAATTCATTGCTAAGCTGATCATCACTCAATGCTCTTTTATTTTGTGGCTTTGTGCCACAGTAGACTAAGCTTTTTAAATATTTATGAGGCTGTCATGGTTTAGTACGGTAATCTTATAAACCATTGCTACTGTAGTGAGTTCTATCTTCAGTGGATGCTCCTGTATTTTGACCTTGTATCAGACTAAGCTGAACTTGTATATTTAATGATTTCCCACTATAGAATGAAGGTTAGCAAGTCAACCCCACTTGCTATTGTTTGAAAGTTTGAACTTTACAAGGTACTTATATTGGTGGCCTTGTGCCAGACAGAGCTAAATTCTCTAAATATGTCAATGGCTCCTGCATTAGGACAATGGGATGGAAGCTCACAAACCAATTATAGTTCTTCCTTATGGTGACCTTGTGCGAGACTTGTGTGAGTATATATTTTATAAACAGCAAAATTAATTTCCATTTTCTATGAGGGTTTGTTGAAAAGTCCTTGAAATCTGGCCAAAGGACCAAATTTCTTCAAATCTAGCCAAATAACCAAACATCAGATATTTTCAAAGGGAAACTTGATTACTGAGAACTTTTCAGTACCACCTTGTAAGACCTGGATATGATGTGCCATATTGGTGAAGCTCATTATTATAAGGTTACTAAAGGAAAAGATAATTCTGATAGGACAGAAACATTTTGTCATTATCAGTCAATCATGAAAGTTCTTTGGTATCAAAATAGTGTAAATGTTCATCAAAACAGAATTAAATTAAATGCATTATCATGAAAAAATTATTATGCTTCATATCAAAATTTTTTTTATGACACATCAACTGTATAACCTGATTTTTATCCTTGGGTAGCAACTTGTTATTCCCTATTTACTTACACCTAGAAAGTATGAAAAATGGCTAATATTTCCTTAATATCATTATCCTGGTCACAAAAGCAAAATAAGCTTTTGTGACCAGGATAATGATATTTCTGAAATTTACCTATTCCCATTAGGAAATCTGATTCTTGTTCATACAAAGTAGGAACAAAATGACATACAATTTAAAGTAGCATTTATTTATTCTAGGACTGCACAAGAGAGACCACAAAAAATTTAGAAGTGAGTAGTTTTTTGCAATTTATGCTTATACTATAAATTACTTTCATGAAGCAGCCCCCAAATATAGTCTCCCATTACGTTTTTGTTAGACAATCTTTGGTAGCCTAGAAAGTTCTAGAAATTCTTGAAACTTTTAGACCTCCTTGATAGTTCTCGAAACTTCTAGAAAATTCTCCTTCAGCAACTCAGCACTGAATCTATCTGGAATGTAATTGACAATAAGTTAATTTCAAAACACTGATGTCCAGGTCACTAAAGCAATGTTTAAAGGGAATAATAATTATTTCCTTTACTTTCTCAACAGAATCTCCTTGGGAATAACACTTACTGACCAAAGGCAAAAAAAGTTCAAATTTTGTTCCACAGTGTAATGGCCATTTGTCTTCAAAAAATTATTTCCAAGTAAATTCCTGAATTCAATATATACTAACCTAGCCTAGTCTTAGATTAGGCTACAACAGAGTGACATTTGGGAAAGAGATAATTTTTGCAGTTATAAGTTTTCAAACATGTTATATTTCATCTGTAGTGTAGGATGAAGAAAGAGAGATTGGAAAGCTTAAGGGCAAAAGATACAGGAGAAGGCAGTAAGCCTGATGAGCTTGTGTGAATGGATGGCAGAATAGGGAATGGGCAGGAGCCTTAGCAAAAGTAGAAAAACTAATGGTCACACAGAATAGGAGATTTTGGGCAGCCATGATTCCCCATGTCCTGAAAAGATGTCACACAGAAGTGTTGGTGAATTTAAAAATCTATATAAATTAAGATTTGGTAAAATGAATGAATTGAACAGATTCAAATTATAGCAGACACATTTGTAGAACATATTCTATTAGTTAATCAGACAAAAATCAAGTTAAAATAAAAACATTTTTTTATAGAAAATTATTAATAAGATACAATATCCCAATTGAGTTGAGTTTTTTAAAATTTAAAGACATTTTCCTAATGTTGACATTCCGCATGACTTTGAACAAAAGGTTATGAAGGAAATTTCCATCAATTCTAGAAAGAGTGATAACAGTGGACATAAGAAACGTTTTTCCTGAAAAATTGTTTTAAGAGAGTCTGACTGTTCGGTCAATGAATGTTAAATGTTTTCATATAAGGAAACAGCTAATATTATCATGACTTGAAAATTTTATTCAGTTTTTCAAAGAACTATATGGTCACATTTCTTGTATACATAATTAAAAAAGCATCAAAATTATAGTAATCTGGCATCAATTAGACTATTTCAATTAATTACTTAATGAAAGTTTTGATTTCTTTTACTTTGTCTTACGCCATAAATGTTAAATTGGTTCACCGATATGTGACTTTATAAAGGGAGACAACTCTAAGAGCACAAAATACTGTATTTCCTTGTGTTAAATTCTTTTGCATGCACTCAAAAGTACCAGGTCCATCATGAAGGGGTAAGGAGACCAGAAAATATTTTTTGCCACTCTCCCATGAAAATGATATGAATGTTGGATTTGAATGTTTTCAGTTTGTAGTTATCAGAGGAGCAAGTAAGCAGAAGGGAGTTTGACTGTTAGGAAATGTGAGAAAAGAAACTGTTGGAGTAAAAGTGACAGTTACATTTAACTTTTTCAACAGTAAAAGGGTGGGACCTAGATGCCAATCTAGTAGCACTCTTAAATTCATGTAGTCGGGGCACCAGGGAATAAAGTTCATCAGGAAATATTTGTAGAATAGACAGAGGGAAGCCACATCAGGTCTGTGAGAAAGTGACTGAAGTTGAGATGCCAAGGCAGAATCAATTACATTGCAGATCCTTCTTTGGATTTTGTCAAGAACCTCGAGATGAACAGCAGGGGCACCAGACCAGATATGTCAACAGTATTCAATGCACGGACTGATGGTAGATTTGTAAATGTGCAAGATGGAATCTGACGAGAAAAACATTCTGGAACAACACAATGACCCAACTTTCTTTGAAGTAGATGCAACTACTGATTTAATAACAGTATTTAAATATTTAAATTCCCATAAGAGTTTTGTTGGAGAAGGTAAGAATACTGAGGAAACTGATTTGAAAATAAACTTGCTATCACTTGATCCAGAGCAAGAACATCAGATTCAACAATTTAATAAAAAACAAAAAAAAACAGCAGCAGAATCCTTGAGAGATAATGGAGTAAAGAGATTTACTATCATTCGGGTGAATTCTCCAGGTGTGAAAATTAATATCTATTCTCATCATCATAAGAAGGGGTTTAATGGTTGATAAAGTGTAATAGTTAACAAGCTTGGCTCATTAGAACAATTATGACTAGATAGTGAGTTCAATCCTCACTGGGTGCCCCATACTTTCAGCCTTGTGTCACTAAGCTACGCTTAGAAAATCACCATAAGAAGAAGAAGGGGAAGAAGTTGTCACCATATCACTTTGAATGGGGGGGGGGCTTGAAAAGGGAACTGTATAATAATAAATAATATTATTATAATAATTTAAACTATTTATTTTAAGTTTTTATGAAAGATATATATCCAAGAACAGATAATAAATAGTAAAACGTTGCTGAGAGTTATAATGGACAGGAAGTAGTGAAGAGTCATTGTCACTAACAATTTGGACTCAAAATCAGCACTAAAGAATTATCTGTCAAACAAAAAAATTTCATTGAAATTGGATGAAAACTGTGGAAATGCATAAACAACATCTGATCACACACACACACATTTTGAGAATTAATGATATATTGATAGATAAGATTGCTGCTAAGACTTAGAAATTGGAGAAAGAAAGTTGCTACTTTGAAAAACCTGTGTAACACACTGCAAAAACTGTCATATGAAAATCTTGTTATTCTAGTTTTGTTTGTCATTGTTCCAAGACTTTGATCAATCTCAAAAATCTGCCAACTTTAGTTTCTTATGATATATGACTGGCACAGACTTGTGATATTTCAGCTTTGAGCTTGAGGCTTCTTCAGATTTCATCTAAACATGTGTGGAAGAGTTTCTTTTCATTCCATCTAGTACTGTAAGTAAGGATTTTTAACCATGAGGTTACTCCAAAAAGACATCTTGTTACAACAGTGAGATTCAAAAAACTGTTCTATGCATCTCTTACATAGACTGCATCACAGGCACAGTGCAAGACACCATCAAATGAGAAACAGACCCATTGGAAGACTTCATAATCAGTCAAGAAGAGAAAGTGGAAATGGTATGGGTACATTGTAAGAGCCAACAATCTCTCCACTGCCATCCTACAAGGTACCACCTTAAGAAAAAGATGAACAAGCAGACAGAGGAAGAAAAAATGTGCTGACAATGTCACCAAGTTGACTGGAAGATAATTTATAGAAACCTGGAATATTAGCACACCAACAGGACATATGGAGGGAGCTGCTCAGGTGCTCAACTATGGAATCACACATAAGACTGATGATGATGATGTTAGAGAATGAATAGGTTAGACAAAAATGGCAAACCTTAACATTACTGGTCATAACTTTGAATGGAATGTTATTGTTTAAGTTTTAATATAAGACCAGAAAAGAGGGGAAAAAAAAGTCATTGAGAATATGATGGTGAAGTCAGGAGCTCTGGTTCATGTCTGAGCCACTCCCTTCCAGATGTTTTGCAAGGCCATGGTTTCTGCAGCGAGAGAATAAATAAGTAGCTGATCTGCTGAGACCTATTTGAATCTTACTCTCCACTCCAAGAAATGATATCTAATTTGTCCCCCTCCTCCCCTGTAATAAAAAAAAATTGCTTGACATCAACTCAGCCAATGATGTAGCATTGGGGTCCCTATTGAAGAATTGGTTATAGACCAATAGAATACAATGATGACATGCAGTGTAACAATAGTTAACATTCTTATTGCTGGTGGTTCTGTTATTGCATAATCCATAAATTGTCTGCAGTTTTCATGTGTTAATATTCATTCAGAATTCACATATTCCTTGTATACTTTTGCTAATGTTATCCAAAAGAAATTTTTACTACCTTGAAGATAGAGTACCACATCTTTCTAACCCCAACAATCATTCTGCAGCCAGGTTTTAAATCATGTCTATATTTCATGGTTGTCACAGCCACACTATCTCTTTACCTATTACATTAAGTGTGGGCACTTGCAGTTTTCATGTGCCACTGATATCTGTTTGAAAATCACATTCTTTGTATAGACTTGTTATTTAAGAGACATTACCCCATCTTTCTTGCTTCAACAATAATTCCATGGTCAAATGGTGTCAGATCCAGTGTCCCATGACTGCCACATCTACAGTACCTTTTTTGCATATTACATTACACATACACTGAGTTCATTTGTACAAAGGAAGGGAGGACAAAATCATCAAGTTTACTACTTTTATAATTTCTTTAGTACTTCAGTTCATAATAATTTCCAGACAAATCAGACAAACATATGAACATTTTATTTTTAAATTTTTATTAGTCAAAATGTCTACCATACAGTATGGGCATAATTCTACAATATTATATAAGAGGGTGCTGAAAAGTTCTCAGCTCACCTCAATACCACAAAACCTCACCAAATAAACATCAGAATTTTTTTTTTTTGGTAGGGGAGAACTTTTCAGGAGTTTTTCAACAGCTCTTCATATATAGTAAAGACAGGATAACCTGTATAGATAGATTTAAATTCAATTTGCAGTGGGGGGGGATTGACAGATTGATTGCTTGCTTGCTTCATTTACCACCGCTTATCAACCCATTACAGATTATTTAAAGTCAGAAAATATTTTTAGATTGTAAGAATTTTGTTTTGTGAGATGGTTTAGTAATACAAATCTTACTAATTAAACCTTAGCTAGTGGGGAGATGAGGTGGATTCATGCCTCTCCCAACAGTTTTTGCATGTAAGTGAATATAAGGAACCCAACTGGAATTAGAACTTGGCTTTCTGATTAACAATTCTGAGCCATTATCCATTACATCACCCACACATCCAAGCTTACAGCACCTGGTATTCCCAAGCAGACACTCATCTAGGTACTGACCTGGCTCAACATGGCTTAACTTTGGTGATCGTACAGGATCCGGTGTTTCAATGCGATATGGCCATAAGCCAAAAATAAAATTGAGTGCTGTTGAATGCACACAATAGATCTTTGTGGTCTTGTGACACTCCAGGTATACTGAGGGCTATTACACTCGGTCAAGTGATGCAAGAGTAATGTTAGTTGAATTGGTAGGGAAGGAAGTGAAATTTCAGGATATAATAAAAGCTCAGGATGAATACAATCTACTTAACCAGAAGGCAAAATAAAAAGTTCTTTTCAGTATGCTATGAACATTACAGGATAAGACACCTCAGAAAGTGGCTGAAACTATTTTCTGGGGGGAAAAGATCCCATTTTACCTGGTGTATTTTCTTGCCTAACTGAATGTGTACTTTATATCTTATAAGTCTCAGGATTTCTGAAAACAACCTTGATTCCATTCAGCCTTCTAACTGTTTGAATTCCAGTTGCATCCATTACATTCATTTACATGCTAATACCCTTGGGAAAGGTAAGAATCCTCTTCTTCTCCCCCCCAGCTATGAGTAAATAGAAGGACAGACCAGGTTCTATAGCTTTGGATGGCAACTGGTTTACCACAGAAAGAAATGACAACCTACTTCAGGAAAAAATCTGCCTCATTAGTCATGTATCAAAAGATATATGATCACATAAGCATGTATTACGCATGGCACATAACTGACTTCTAATAGCCTTCTTAAATATTTAACCCTTTAGCATTCAACCCACCCCCTAAATATCGATTCTTAATGATTAACCCACCCTAACTCACTCCATGTATACTCTGCCAATATATACAACAACATCATTGCAAATAATGCAGGAATTTAGAGAAATAATGAAACTGATCAAAAACTTTGAGAGATGGTATTTATTGAGGCAGGTTTGAGCATGTTGAATGCTAGAGGGTTAAACTATAACACGACTGGCCTGGCTCAATCCAGGGTTCTTCCCATGCTGGTTAGCACTGTCACAAGTCAACTGATGGCTATTTGCCAATCGCTTTGGTTCATGATTTGCAATGATCCATGTTGTGTTCTTTGATTACAGAGCAATGAAGATCAAATTTCCGCCCATACTTAAACACTGAATCAAGTTGTGATGGAACCATGCTATGAAAAGGACAAAGAATACTTCCACTGGTAAAAATACAAATATCATAAGAAATAACGAAGAAGGTCGCTGGGTTAACTTTCAAGTGGTTTATATATTCATTGCTACAACAAAATTAATGTTGTTAAACTCTGTATCATGACAGTGTGTTTCTTGCTTCTAAAACTTGGAGCAGATTAAAACATGAGCAAGGAATTAAGTTGGGACTTCTGTCGGCAGCAGGTCATGTGGGGTTCAGCAGTTCCTCTTCCGACGATGTTACATCTCATCTGCTTCTCTTTACTCCCTATGACAATAAACTTGGTTTTAACATTCATTTCAACAATTGTCCATTTACCCAAACAATAATTTTTCGTTAACAAACTTTTGTGCTTAAAAATTATCTCCATGTAAATTACCTGACATAAAAGAATTTCATTTTATTTTTCATCTCTCAAAATGACTGATTTAAAATCCCACTGTTTACATTTTTGGTTTTATTCACATTCTCTTCCTGGCCAACAATGACCTTCAAATAAAAAGCAGTCAACTATTTAAAACAATGATATTTTTCTGATAACAACTTTTTGTGTTTTTGAAATTTATTTATTTCAAGATAAGTTTCAATTAATTCCCTGCACATTCCAGAGTGTTCACATTTCCAGCCTAGCAAATCTTTTTCAACTTACATTTTATATTTCTCTAATGTCAGATTGCTTACATCACTGACCTGGTTATCAGAAAGGAAAGTGGAAAAAACATTTCTTTTTTCCTTCACTTCATTTTTCAATTCATGTTTTCACCTTAACAATTTTAACCCTTCTAATTCTATACAGGGGTTCCACATGAACCATTTTTAATCCTAATTTCATACTACCAGTGTCATATTCTGCCCTTCCCCATTTCTGTCTTTTACTTGTAAATGACTCCCCCTCTCCCTAAAAAATAATAAATGAAAACAACAAAGGTTCTTCATGCATTGTTCTCCACTAAACATGCAGTGGAATTAAAAAAAAATCTCTTTCATCTTCTTTTCAGTCCATGAGCATGCACATTTACATTCGCAACACACCTTACAATTTAATCACTTGACCAGTTTTTATGGTTTGTTTTCTTGGTTGACTTTCTTCTCTCCACAGTAGGGGATGTTGGTTTCCCTTTTACAGATGTTGATTCTGCTTCCTGTTCCCCTAATGCATTCAATTTGGCCTCTTCTTCGTCTGGATTCAGTCTGCTTGGATAAGGAACACTAAATGGCATCCCATTCTAGATTTGATGCAAGCTCACCAATATCTGTGTATTATTTGATTTCTTCCAAAGCTATTTCAGCTTCCATATTACTGTCAGTGTGGCAGCAATAACTACTAAGATACTTTACATAGCAGACCAGGTCATTATGATCCCTGAATTATCTCTTTTTATTGTATTCCCTTTTCTCATGGCACTCAATTTGTCTTTCAATTGTTCAAGACTAATTTTCTCCACCCCCTGAAAGCTACATTAAAGGTGATGCCAATTAGCATCACCTTTAATGTAGCTTTCGGGAATTTCTCTACCACTGGTTTCTATATCTGTCCAATTATTCAAACCCATTTCGATTAACTTCACTAATGAATCTTTCTCCTTGGCCCGATAACATGAGAGGGAGGGAGAGAGATTAATGCTTCAAATGCCAAACATTCCAAGGGTAACTCTATCAAAGCTAAGGGTGGTTCTATCCTTATTGCTCCAGCAGGCTTCCCGCCACATACTGTAGATAGATCCATCTGACTTGGAGTTTGGGCAGTGGCCACCCAATCAGATATACTGATAGCTTGTAGTAATACTATTTGCCAAAACCTCCACTCACCAATTTTCCCTAATCCCATTTTTGTCACCCTTAAACAATTCAAGCACACGCAATCTGTGATTCCCCACCACATAAATGAGATTGACTGAAGTACACATTCTTAAAGCATTGGCTTCACATTTCTTTGCTTCTTCCATTGTCAGCAACATTGCTTCCATTCTTGCTGAATTAAAAGCTATATATTCTGCCTCAATTTGATACTTTGTGACCACCCCCAGTCCCAGTTCTGTGCTGGGGCAGGGAATGGGTAAGTTTATCACTTGATATATCTCAAAATAATTCTGTTTAACAATGATAGGGAAATTAAAACAGTTTATTTTCTAGTAAAGTAACATAACTTACTGCCTTGTAGTATCTCCATAACTCTTTGGTGGGGTCCACAGGCAACCTCAAATGGTGAGGTAACTTGGTTTGTATTTTTAACAGCAACTCCTTCAAGTGACCTGGAGTCACTATACTCGGAGACAAATGTCCCAATGATAACATGTCCAGCTGAGCACTTACATGCTCTAACAAAATCATCATAGATTGGCTAGTCTGGTGTACCTTATTAAGAATTGTCATTAATTCGAAATACTGCTGGACAAAACTACTTAACTCCTGTGAGTCAATTGCCATGGCCACAGAGATATTGGCCACCTCGTGTCTCAATTTTTGCATATCACTTATTAACCCATTTATACTTATTCTGCTTTCCACCAGTTCTAATCTTGTCACATTCAGTATCGATATACTTCCATGTGCTACCTGGGCTAAAATTCTCTAATCCTTTTTCATTGGTTCCAGCTTCTCCCTTCTAATTTTAATTTCTGCTTTGGTCACTGTTCCAAACAGAACACTTAATACCTTTCCAACAATGGGGATTACTGCTCTTTTCCTTCTTGTCTGTAACAGTTTGATTCCTTTTAAACAATTTCCATTATGGAAATCTCCAGCATCACAGGGTACAGTAATCTCAGGTATTGTTCCTCTCTGATATAATTTTCCACATTCATTCTGGCTGTCCTCAGCTTAAGTAGTTCACTTCCCAACTTATTTAATAGCAATTTGTAGGGGTTCAAATCTCTCACAAAAGTGACTGACCATTTTGATCGCATTACTGTCATGTCACTCGTTTGTCTGAAAATCATATTTTGGCTGTACCTCCAAGACCTTACCACTACCAGCATTACCAGTAGTATTAGCCTCATGATGCCAGCCATTCCTGCAAGAGTAACAAAAGTTCCTTGTTTTATTTTTCTGCCCATTCAATGTTTAAACACTTTCATATTTAATTATTCTCTTCCCACTATTTCTTCTCTTTTAATTTTTTCAATTTCAACTTGTTCTTGTTTTCAGCAGGTTTGATTGGTCTCAGACAAGCATATGGCACTTTCACCCAAAGCTCATGTCTCATCAATACTACAGCTAGACATGCACAGGTCCTTGCACAGGTCCAATTAAATCTAGCATTCTTTTTGATCAATGCTATCATAGAGGTAGTTAGCCTATAAAATGCTGGGATGAACCATTGGTAATAGACTATGGTTCCTATGAATTATTATCTGCCTCACCATTTTTGGCTCAGGTATTTCTCTTATTACCTTTACCTTGTCCAGATCAAGTTTAATCCCATCCCCATTTATGACAAATCCTGGATACTTTGTTTTCTCTTTCAGGAACTGACACTTTGATAATCTCAACTTCAATCCATGTAGTGCGTCTCTACCTCTGACAGCTTGTAGATGAGCTGTTTCTTTCCTATCGCTGTTAGCCAATTCTTTAATTTTTCCAGGTCCCCTTTATACACTGTTACTCTGGGTCCTTCCAACAAATCTAACCTGTTACCTGAGGTTTGTTTGCTTCACTTCCATCTATAGAGCAATTGACCTCATCATCTGATCTATACTCGCTCATTTTTTTTGTCACAGGAAAAGAGAAACAATCCAACTAAGTTACAAAAGAAAAAAAAAATTTCTTTCTATATGTGAGGTGCGAGAGTTGTCACGGTAGAAAAACAGGAATTCAAAAAAAATGTCTTACCTGTCACTTGACCTGTTGTAAAAAAATATTTGGGGAATTTTAGAACATTATAGTGAAAATGACTAAAGTCTGTTGGTTCTACTCCCTCAGCAAAATGACCTTCATACTCAGTTTGATTGTGCCATTCTGTGACCTTGGGTTGATTTGCTAATTTTCCGTTAGCTTCTCCTGGGTTACGCCCTAAGCCACAGTATTATGATGCACAGGGTCTTATCCTGGTCACCAATTATAACATGGACAACCTGGCCCGGTCCAGGGTCCTTCCCATGCTGGTCAGCACTGTCACCAGTCAGCTGATGATTATCTGCAAATCACTTTGGTTCTCCATCTGCTCTGCCCCACACAGAGCAGTGAAGATCGAATTTCCATCTGGACTTAAGCACTGAATCAAGTTGTGACGGAACTGTGCCATGAAAAGGACAAAGAATGCTTCTGTTGGTGAAAATACAAATATAACAAATAACGAAGAAGGTTGCTTGGTCAATTTTCATTTGGTTTATATAGTTGTTGATACAACAAAATTAACCCTACCTGTTAAACTCTCTACAATGACTATATTTCTTTCTTCTAAAACTTGGAGTAGGTTAAAACGTAAACAAAGTATTAGGTTGGGACTTCTGTTGGCAACTGGTAATGTGTGGTTCAGCAGTTCCTCCTCCATCGCTGTTATATCTTGTCTGTGTTTCTTGCTCCAACTGCTGACTTCAACTAAATGTTTGGTTTATGTATTTTGTCTGTCTACTATTGCATCTCAAAACTCATTAATTATTCATCAGTTAATTATTTTCTCTAATATCGGAAACATGACACTGATCCTCAAAGCAGTCAGCTATTTCAAAATAATCCCTTTGACAATAAACTTGGTTTTAACATTCATTTCAACAATCAGCTGTTTACCCAATCATTTTTTTTTTATCAACAATTGTGCTTAAAAATTAACTCCATGTCCTTTGAAGTAAAAGAATTTCATTTTGTTTTCTAACTTTCAAAATGATCAATTTAAAATCCCGTTATTTACATTTTGGCTTTACATTCTCTTCCTGGCTAACAATGACTTTCAAATAAAAGTGGTCAACTACTCTAAACAATGCCCCACACACACACACCATAACTTTTTTTGTGTTTTTGAAATTTATTTCAAATGGCAAAGAATTTTCTTTGATGACTTTTCAAGATATGTTCCAATTAATTCCCTGCACATTCCAGAGTGTTCCCATTTCCGGCCTGGCAAATTTTTTTCAGCTTACATTTTACATTTCTCAAATGTCAGTTTGCTTACATCACCGGCCTGGTCTACATAAACCCTTTTTAAAAACTAATTTCATACTACCAGTGTCACAAATCTAATACTTTTCTTTCAATTAATGAAATTTTATAATACACTTAATACAATGAGGCATATGTTTCCAATAAGTCTCATTGATTCTTGTTGGAGCATTTCATATGTAGGAAAGACAAAAGGAAATGACAAGAAGTCAGGTTTAAAACTTAACAAGAACAATCATTTATTTCCAGTTTGTACATTTGTCTGTCACCAGTGTATGTTGGGGGTGAAAAAAAAAATGTTCAAATGGAAGATTTTTGTCTAGAAAACTTATCAATTAATGGTTAAATATTAGCTGAGGTACTGGTGTTTGTTTGTTTTTGCTTAAAAGCTGCTAATGCAGTCAATAGATAGCCAAGAATAGTATTTAATGCATATGGAGAGAAAGAGGTAGGTTATATGCCTGGCTGTCCGACAGAAAAATGGAGGTGACAATCTGTCACTTATTAAAATCCATTCCTTTCACTAGTCTCATAATTTATGTCTCCATTACTCTCTTCAAAGGTTTCATGTAGTGCCTCTCTAGCTAGAATGATGTTACTCAGGCATGAAATTTATGTTATATTTTCTGAGTAGGATGTCCCAATGTGATGCTGATGTTAAGCTTATTAATTGAATTATTTAATTATAGCATAAGTTTCACTATTCTGCTTTATTATTTTAATTTTGTTTTCTACAGGAATTAAAGAATGTACGTATGAAGAACATTGGGAGAAAGAGAAACAAAATATGAGCATGAGATTAAAAAATCATTGAATAAGAAAAAGAATACAGCATGTCAGATCTAAACAGAAATAGACATGTCTTGAATAAGAAGCAATATACAATGAATTATACTTTCTTTTTAATCTGCCTCAGGATATGGTGTCAATGTATTTACAAGCAGTCATAAAGTGATTATTGTTGACTGATGCTAACCTCACCAAAAACTGTACAAATTTGGGCAGAGTTTTATAATTGATTAGAAGAAAAGCTCATATTGAAATGGGAGGCCAACAATTCTGTATTTGTCAACAAGCATTTAACCAGTTTTAAGATATTTAAATTTATTTTAAAATTAATTCATTTTAGATGCCAAAATGGCTAATAAATTAATATAAATTACCAAACTGTTTCTAACCGGTTATATAGATATTCACTGAACTTAGTCAGGCATAAGGCCACAATAGCAGGAGTATCCCATGGAGATCAAACTAATTGTCACTCTAAAGCAGGTGCCCATTTTCTTTTTCAACTTTAGATGACAAGCACTGATGGTTAGAGCTGTATGAAAAAGGCAACAGACCGCCAAATAGGTTAATCCTTGTGCTATGTTGAAGACAGACTCTTAAATAAAAGAAAAGAATTGTTTTTTTTTCTTTATTGGAAACCAGAATTGATGGACCCATCTTTTTACAGTCACAGATTCGTAAAATGTTTGATAAATAGAGGGATAATTTCTGATAAAAATTGGCAAGTCTTTCAAAAGAAAAAAAAAAAAAAAAATGTTGATTTTTCATTTTTAGAGAACCAAAAATTCAGAAACCAAAATGCACTTATTTTTTCTTTTGTTTAATTCATTTATTAGTTGATTTTAAATGTCAAACTACCCTTTCTGTACAGGGATACAAAATACCAAGCAACAAATATGAAACATGTACACAACTTATATATAACATGTCTGACATGGAGATCTTTTTTACTTTTTTAAATTTTTTATTCTGGTTTGAATTTTTAAAAATGTCTTTTCTTTTTTCAGAAATGCTTGCAATAAATGAAGCTGATAACCAGCCAAAGACTATTAAAAAAAAAAGTAAAAAATAATACGTGGGGAGTAGAGGGATTACAAAAATATTGTATAAAATTATGAAAGAAAAAAAAAAAAGAAAAAAATCTTTATGCATCTGTGTGTGTTGGGGAATGAAAAGTAGATAATGAAAAGACAAAAACTTTCCAAAATTAAAAAAAAAAAAAAAAAAAAAAAAAAAAAAGAAAGGACCGATTCAAATTGTCTTCCATTGAGCAGTTGGCAAGAAGAGAGAGGAAGTCAGCAGCAGAAGAGAGTGAAAGAGCGAGAGAGAAAAATCTATTCAGATGAAAGATGACAAAATTTGAAAGAATTCCAAAGGGATTATGTGGAAAGTGGGGAAGGAGCCAACAAGCAATCACAGCCAGAAAAGTGGAAATCCCAAATGATTTTGGGGGAGGCAAGGTGTCTAGACAGGCACCAATGGAACAATAGCCAGAAGAGACAAGGCAAAGGCAGAGATAAGGACAGGCGTTGTTGGTTGTCTGTGAGAGAAAGTGGAATGGTGCAGCCAAGAATCAATCATCCCAAGGACTGACGTCAGTGTCAATGGCTATGCAGTTGTAGGCAGCATACTGCAGCTTTTCTTCTGCAAGTTTGGCACTGGAAAGAGGAAAGAATCAGTGTCAATTGTGTGGGTGAGTGTCATCAAGTTGGCTCAGAAATAAATCAAAACTGACTTTTTGTAAAAAAATTTACAAAAACTTTTAAAATTAAAATGATGACAACACAGTATTAAACCGACACAGTATTTAATGGTTAGCACAGCACAATATTTAATAGTTAAGGTGATAAAATTAAAATAAAAGTTGATGTTAAAGTAAATGTTGAAAAAAGAAAAGAAAAAAAAAAAAGAAAAGAAAAAAAAAAAGAAAAAAAAAAAAGAAAAAAAAAAAAAGCTTTCCAAAGAGATGAAGTCTTATTTTCCTATTTGAAGCTTTGGATATGTGACGGAAAACAACAATTTTCACTATGTAACCATTATTGAGGAGTCACTGAACCATAAAACAATATTTACAGTTAACAAATATTAACCTTAAATTTTAGCAACAGGGCTGACTTGAACAATGTAAATAAAATATTAAAATGAGTGCAAAGAAAAGCATGAAATCAGCACCTATTATCAAAAGTACCGACTTCACTTTGGATGGGTAGGGCGAATTGGCTGACAACAGTGCTGATCTGTGCGGAATAGCAAAGCAACAAAGCCTGATGTTCCAATTTAGATAAAAGTTTTATACATATAAATCCTCCACATACATGATAGATACTATGTATTAATCCTTATAATCTGAATCATTGTATATATTTATTATGTATAAGTTGGATTTTGCTCTTTTCAATAAAAAGATCAATTTATGACTCATCTTGTGTAAAGCTTGACCTTAAGCTTCAGGTTTTGATGGTATTTTGAAGAATGGTAGATCCACAAAAATATGTACAAAATATCATAATGCCACCTTATTAGGATTATCAAAACATCAACTGTCATTTGTAAAATGAAGCAAAAAAAAAATGTTGGTAAAATAAAATACTATGTACCTTGAATATTTTGGCATAAACAACATGTTTCCACAGGTCGAGGATTCAGGCAAAGCATTGTCTGCTTCTCTGAAAATGACAAAATTAAATTTTTCAGAGGAAAAGCAATTGAAGAAATTGACTCAGAAATTCAAGTATTTTTTTGTATTCAAATAATAAAAAATAATAAAAATAAAAATTTTTTTTAAGTGATGGTACACAGAGGATTGATTAATTTGTATTTGCAGGTTATTTCAAGCCAGAAAATATTTATAGATTGTAGAAATTTTTCTCAAGATAATAATTTACTGATACACGTCTTACTATTTAACTCATAGTTGGGGAGAAGAGGTGTATTCATATCTATCCTAAAGGTATTTGCATGTAAGTGAATATGATGAACCTGACCGAAATTGTAACACAGCTCTCAGATTTCCAATTCTGAGCTGTTATCTGTTACACCGCACACACATCCAAGCTTATAGTATTTGGTATTTCCAAGCAGTCACCCAGATAGGTACTGACCAGGCTCAATACTGCTTAAAATTGATGATC
The DNA here is from genome assembly GCA_963932145.1 of Acanthosepion lycidas. Taxonomy (NCBI): domain Eukaryota; kingdom Metazoa; phylum Mollusca; class Cephalopoda; order Sepiida; family Sepiidae; genus Acanthosepion; species Acanthosepion lycidas. The sequence continues at coordinate 112,906,051 of OZ010572.1, read as the reverse complement.
ATATAAGAACTGGTGTTTCATTGTGATGTGGCCGTAAGCTGGTGGGTGGCGGAAGAATATCAAATTTTGAGATGAAATCTCATTTATTCCACAGATGTTTCAGACTTTGTCAGAGTAATCTTTATATGTTACTTAGGACTATTCTTTTTAAAACTTAACAGAAACCCACAGAGTTTAACAGAAACACACAGAGTTTAACAGAAACACACAGAGTTTAACAGAAACACACAGAGTTTAACAGAAACACACAGAGTTTAACAGAAACAAGCATCAAATTCTTGTGCTTGGAAAAAAAGAAAAAAAAGAAAGTGTTTGTTCAGCTGAGACTAGAAAAGCTTGTCACTTTATCAGAGAAGTAATTGATCTCATATTTGTTCATTTATCTTTTTTGTCAAACTCATATATGCATGTTCTTTCAATTTAAAAACTTCCTAATGATTCATTGTTTATTATTCTGATCTCATTCCAAAGGAACTGTTGTGTTCTTCTTGAGAAAATAAATAAGAACATTGACTTCTAAAAAAAGGTCAATGGATGTAACTTTGGATCTAAAGTGATAATTCTAGAAACTTATGCAAAATTGGAGGAAGAGCATGTAAAAATATTTCAGAAGAATGAAGAAAGAATTTTTCTGAAAAACTGTTTTGATTTAATTATTTCTTGGGAAGATTTTGGCGAGTATACAAATTGCGGGTAGGAGACAGAGCTGCAATAGAAAGTGTCGAAGATATCCCAAATTTACTTTTTTTTATGCAAGTCTGTCAACAACAAAGTTTTGTATTTTTTTTTTAATCATTTCACCCAAACATTTTCATGGTAATTGTTATGATGAACTTTCCTCTATGGTACCTAGACTTTATGAATTAAGCACAGTACTAGATTGGCAGCAAGATTTCATCATTTTATAGTTAAAATGTCTAGATGTAATTAAGTTATATTACAACAGTTTCTTCTCGTGTACATCTCATTTATGGACTTTAGAAGGAACTGGAAATCCAATCCTAAACAGAAAACAAGGGATAAACCTACACTCTTGTTCAAAAGATGAGGAAGGAGCGTGAACCGGGCAATAGGTGATCCTATGTACTAAATTATTACACTGCAACCTCACTTAGATATATGTTACAGCCATTATTTCTTGAATGTCAAAGTGTATATATTTTTTTCTTTTTAAATTTCATTACTTATTAATAGCATTAAGTCATAATTGATTATCAGTTTTTTCATTGAAAACTTTTGCATACACCTAATAAATCTCAAATGTCATAACTTCAGCTGGATACTGTGAAGAAAGAGATAGAAACACACACATTGATAAGGCCAGCATATACATCAATCTATGCGTAGGATGCATGGAGTACCTTAACTGTTAATTTAATTTTAACCTTTAAAATGAATACTCTTAATGATCATAAACTTTATTCCTGTAGCCCTGTTGAGTTCCAGTTCCAAACTAGTATCGATCTTTACACTGTACCTATCAGCAGCCTGTTGACAAATTCATATATGCCATCTCTTTCACTTTACATACTTTCCCCGCTAATTCCCCTATCTAATATGTTATTCATTTCCAGGAAGTTTTTCTACTCACGGTTTAGCTGATGACAAATACAGTGGAGCTGGCAGGCGTCGACGTCCTGTGACAAACCTAAGTAATCGGCTTCGATCTTCATTAGAAAAATTCTTCACTGCTTCCCAGAAATATTTCACACGTAAATCTGTTTGTTCTAAGTCAATGAGATGGACTGTAAGAAACGTCAGAATAAGGTTTTAAATCAGGAATTCAACAAAGAAAAAAAGAAACTAAACAACAAATTAAAAAAAAAAAAAAAAGTGTTTAAATTGTTGCATAAATAACAAATAAAGATATTCTAACTGTACCTGTTGTCAACAGGGTTGTAACTTTTTATCCATTTTTCAATGCAAAAAAGGGAGATAACTGGACAGTGTGGTAAACAGTAAATTACTGAGAAATTCAAATATGATATACATTGGGTCTACGAAGAATGAATTTAAAACCAGGTGGAGGCAAGTGCTCCTTGAACAATATTAATAAAAGAAATCAGACATCTCTATCTAAATATTTTTGGCATTTGAAGGAAATGAATAAAACACCAAAAGTAAAATGGAAAATTATAAATAAAACTAGAACTTGTAAAACTTGGGATGACCCATGCCCTTTATGCCTACATGAAAAACTACACATTATCAAGTTTCTAAATTAACAATAGACATGAGTTATCGTTTTTTTCGCATTGAATAATTAGCATAAAAACAAAGAAGCAATAAAATAAAATACAAATTTTAAACTCCATAGTCTAAATAAAAAGTTTAAATGCCCTAACCAATAAAAAAACCCCAAAAAAACCCTTTATGAAGTCATCAAAAAAAACAAATGTTAGCGAATTATGACAGTTTTTTTATATACACAAAACCCTTTCAGGGAAAAAAAAAAAAATCAATAAATAAATCTACATAGACAGTTAACCAGACTAGACGATGTCATCTTCCGCTTTAAATTTAGACATCCCAACCTTACCCTGACTTGATCTCTTTGAATGTAACTGAGATAGTGATACAAATTATTAACCCTTATGCCCCTTTTTATTTTAAATAATTGCTCTAGCCGTTACCATAGTAATTTTAATAATGAATATGCTTATAAAATGCGTAAATTTCAAGAATTAGTTATTCAAAAAAAATTTCGCTTAAAGATGGAAGAGAGCTTGGTACTTTAATTCAATTTAATTCAAATAATTATATTGAAGTTTTTGGCTCTTGTTTTGAAACATGAGAACTCTCATGTAGCGATGGAATCATATTTTTAAATAAATAATTATATTTAGGCTCTCTTTTGTATTGAGCACTGTTTTTTAAAAATAATAACAAAAATATTAAAGAACTTTGGATTATTTATCTAATGAGTTCTTTCCTATTTTCTATATATTTTCACACACACACACACACACATATATATATATATATATATAGTCTGCTTAGTATTATTTTTGCCCTGTTCTTTTTTTTTTATTATTATTATTACAAACTTTGTCAGTTCTGTTTGTTAGGCATTTCTGCCAATTACATTCAACTATTTAACCATATCCAATTACTATACACTATCAAATATCTTTTAGACACTTTCGTGGTTGCACAGTAGTTACTGTTTTCTCAAGAAAATTAAACTCCTCATTAAGTGCTTCAAACTAGTGACCTTGAACCAGACTAAAATAAGCAAGTCTGCCTAGTTATTTCTAGAGTAATGACTGATGCTCAGTGGGTGCTCTATCATGTCCTTGTGCCAGACTAAATTTAGTAAATATTTACTTTTTCAAGATTAGAATGAAACTCAAAAAGGTTTACCGCTTTTCTGTAAGGCTTCCAAACTAATTTCTGCTTCACCACAGATTCTCTTCTCCAGTTCCTGCCAAGTGATCAGCCTCAAGACATCTTCTGGAATCACCCGAAGCAAACCTTTACGAATGGCTGCAATCTGATAATAAAACATTAATTGTATTATTTATTGCTTTCCAATAAAATACTAAAATTCCCAAGTTCGAGATAAACCTCTAAAATGTCTTCCCAAACAGAAGCATTGTTTTATATATATATATATATATATATATATATATATATATATATATATAGAGAGAGAGAGAGAGAGAGAGATATATATATAAAATGAACTTTATTTTATTTTATTTTTTTCTTTTCAATTTTAATCAAAAATACATCAGTTGCTCTACTTGATCTTATATCATGTTCAATAAACATCAATGTTTTTAATAGGTTTTTTTTATTTCATTTGCAATTTTGGTGAATGGGGAAAGTTTCAAAAACAGTTTTCATCTCTTGCATTTTGATGCTTTATAATGCACAGTAACTTTTCTGGATTTTTTAACTTTTCTGCAAATTTTGAATTTGGGTAGGAAATGTATATGTCTTCAATCTGTCCTAAAGCAAAACTATTTAACTAACCATGTTAAAAGCTCCTTTATCAAGCCTAAACAGTTTTATTATCAGTGGGACTTTAACCAAAATATTAGAACCAGAGAAAAATGTTAGTAATAATACAAACTCAAAATGGGGCCAAATTAATGATAAAACTATGATTATTTTATAACAAATGAATTTTGTTCTATGCACATTAGTGAAATACACAAACTAATTACTCCAAGAGATTTTACTTTAATAAAGTCCAACAAAACCCTCTAATCCCATCTTTAAATTAGGGCTGATTTGCATGTCATTTTAAATCACAAATAATTAATCTGCTTGTTTACAAATACTAAAAATGAAGAAGTGATGAACCCAATATTTCCTGTTGGTCTCTCAAAAAATGAAGAATAAAGGATCTCTGAAGTTTAGAAGGGCATTGAGGTGTTTGTACCTGCTCAGAGCTTTCACCCATTCGAATTTTCTGCACTTCTAAGCAATAATTTTCCCGTTCATCATATCGAAGGCGTCGTGGATTGCCATCACTATCAAACCGGAGATTCACTTCTGTGCCGTTACTCAACGTTGTACTCCAAAAACGATTTTCCTGAGGGAATTTCTCTTCATCCAAATTGAGTAGCGTTTCCAAAAGTTTCACCTGAAACATTTCAAGAAGTATTACAGGAGAAATGCCAATATTCACACATTTCAATATTAGAGTTCAGTTAGCAAAAAAGAAAACTGGAAAAGGCAAGATGAGATTATCACAATCATGTGCTAAAAATCATTTTGCAATCAGAGTGTTTCATAATTACCGAATATATTTTTTTTCATATTTTCAAATGAAAAATAAGAGTTGTTAATGGCAATCTAGTTAAATACTTTACATATCTTTACAAATTTTAAAACAATGGATATCAGCATTAATATTTTCAGAAAATGTAATTATGCAGAAGCTCAATAACTAATTATATGAACTGAAATCCAATGATCTCTCTTGTCTGGCTTCTTTACTTTTCACTGTCAAATATGGGCTGTTTGATATGCTTGGTATTTACCAATTTGTAGGGACTACCAATGAATCAAATTATGGCAAAAATGCAAAAAATATTCCAATCAATGATAAAGGGTTTAAATTTATTTTTCTTCCAATGGAGACCTCCCTTTCAAGGAATCAGTAATAGATTCAAAAACCTTGGTAAAAAGTAACATTCATAAAGAATGAAAGAAAAAGTTTTTTGCCTTTTACAGTTCTTTTATATTTCCATTGGTTATGCACTGTTAAACATTTCTCTATGAATTTTTAAGCTTAGACAATTATAATGCTTGATAGGAGTGAACATTCTGAAACAATCAACAGAAAATAAGATAAACAGAATATAGATGACCAAAAAACAGGAAAAAGCAAACCTGAAGTAGGGCAAGTAATGATTTTATAGGTAAATATATGGTATAGATTTTATAAAACAATACTTAATTAAGGGGTAACCGAAGTAGATAATCTAAGAAGAGCTAAGCAGACTTTTTACTTTCCCCCAATCTCTGGCTTTTTACAAACATTGTACTCAAATAAACAAGTATTGATCTTTTTTTTTCTTTTTTTTTTTTTCCAGTGAATTTAATTGCAGCTTCAAAGAGAGAAAATTATTTTCCAAAACAATCATGAGAGAGTCTAGAGAGTGGGCACTAGCAGACAGTGAAATAGGATTCACAAGAAAAGCAACAAAGTGTAGAGAAGCAAGAATAAAGTCTGTAAGCATTAAATAGTATAACAAAGATTGACTCACCTCCGCTGCATCAACTGTAGTAAAATCTTGATACCAACTAATATTCTCCCCCGACAACTGCTTCCATACAAAAGGAGCCAATGACAAAACCTGAGGGGAAAAAAATATTGCAAAGAAAATAGAGTTAATTAACCAATGCATTATTAATATACTCAGCAAACATCAACATATTCTCTTTGATAACATGATACTGAAGAATGTTTCTTCTTCCTGACTTCCCAATCAAAGAATTTGATTGCAAAATAAACATCTGCATTTTGAAGACACTGATATGACAGTAGGCTGTGGCAAATTACTGCTATAATCTACTAATGAAACACACATTCCAAATGGCAAAAGTATGAGATTTGGAACGGCTAAGTTTTTGACATTTCTTGATTGTGGCGAACGTGTTCCAGTACAGATGCACAAGAGGTCTCAGATCGCATGCAGATATGTTTGCCAACACTAGTTACATGTGGGTTTTTTCCATTAGTAGCAGGACAGTTTGGCATGTCTAAATATGGGCCTTTCTGCAACTGGTCAAGATCCAGGTCTTTATAAGATGCTAATGACAATAATAAATGCTGGGGGGAAAACCAGCAGTTGGCAAGACACTTCTTGTGAAGTCAGTCCTGTGGGTATTTTTGTTCCTCAAGTTCTCGTGGTCTCCAAGGTAGTGTTATTTTTATTACCTCCCATCTCTTTCTCGTCTCTGCCTATTACCCCTGTAGTTGCTGAAAGAGCAATCGGTTAGGTGTTTCCCTGCAATCTCAATACACTCTTGACGTACATTACAACATTGATGTAGAAAGTATGTTGGGGATTTACATAAAAACCTGTTTTACAAGAGTGTTTTTTTTGTTTTAATTTAACTCAGCACAATTTTATAACTTAAGCCTTTCATTGTTTGGTTTTTACCTATAATACCACTAACAGTGTAATATCTGATATTGGGGGTGGGGAGAAATGGTATAAATTGACAAATGCAGTCATTTTTGTTCTTATGCCATTTGCTACCCAAAACAAAGATAGGAGGGGTTCTATTATGTCTTATTGACAGGAAAATACAAAACTTGTCAATCTTATTTAATTCTGTCCTTATGAAACACAAACTCATAGTGAAAGGAAAGGAAAAAAAGTTTTAATATTATGGCAAATTAATTTATTTCTAAACCACATCTTAATTCAACCCATTTTATACTTGCACAATTCACATTTTCTCCAGCGAGGAAACAAACTGACCAGGTTTTCTTTGCTACGGAAACAGGCACCCATTAATTGGCCAATCCATTCATATTCGGCAAACCAAGTACAAGATGGATTTGGGATGTAGGCATCTCTGTTCACATTGGAATCTTCATGAATCTGTGAAACAATTTAAAAAACACATTGATAATCATTACAAAAAAAAGAGAAAAAATGTTGCATTCAATTAGAATGTTTTGAAAAAATTTCCCAAATCAACCAAAAATATTGGATTGTCTGGAAAGTCCCTGACGATTTTTAGTCATTCATGTTTCATTAGAACCCATTAAATTCAAGGACAGATAAAATATCCTTACATTTCCAATTAGTGCATACTTCAAACTATCTCTTGAGAAAGAAAGTTTAAAATTACTTAATTTGTGTCAATTTTGCATGCCCATAAAAATGGAAGATTATAAAGTGCATTTTAGACGCTTGATGCTATTTTTGTTTAAACCGTAAAGGCAGAAATGCCTCGCAAGCAACCAAAAAGGTATGTGCTATGTACGGTGAAGGTGCTTTAGCTGACAGAACTGTACAAAAGTGGTTCGCTAAGTTTAGAGTTGGTGACTGTAGAATTATTGATGAAGAACACTCAGGCAGAAAATTCTGCAGGAATTGGCAGAAACTAAATTTATCAAAATCCACCATCCATGGGTATTTGGGCACTCAAATTGCTACAATGTTTGGGTACCACATAATCTGACTGAAAAGAATCTTTTGAATTGCATTTTATCTGTGATTTGCTGTACAAACATAATGAAAATGCACCCTTTTTGAAGCAAATTGTGACAGGTGATGAGAAATGGATTGTTTACAACAATGTTCAAGGAAAAAGATCCTGAGACAAGCAACATTAGCCAACTTTAACCAACTCAAAAGCTGGTCTTCACCCTAAGAAAGTCATTCTGGGCATCTGGTGGATGGATGGATGTTGGATTTAACGGCATGTCAACTCCTATTTGGGTCAATTTATGCCGAAGCCTTATTAATTTATGAATTTAAGTTGGTTATTTTGTATAAAAGGTTGAAAGGCTGTGGGGTTTCATAATCTTCTGTATTTTTTGGGATTGCTTTTTCTTGTGACTGTTTCTGATTGTGTATTTTAATATTTACATTCGTACATGCATATATATGTCTATAAGCAGATACATATACACTATTTGCAAGGGTTATATTTTATTGAGGAGTCTATTGACGATTCTGTTCCATTGGAGGGATTAAGGTAGGTTGAGGATTTATGATTTAATAGACATAAGTTATGGGTGTTAATTATTTCTTCTATTATTTTACCTTTAGTATCTATTCTTTTGCTATTCCATATAGGATTATGACTGCTAAAGTCTCCTAGTAAGATTCTGGGTTTAGGGAGTTGCTCCATCAAGTTGTTTATTTCTGTTGTATTTATTGGTTCCTGTGGGGGTATATAGATGGAAAGAATTGTGATCGTTTTATCTAGTGTCACTTATGTTGCTATTGCTTGTAATTTAGTTTTAATGTGTACTTTACTTTGCGGTATGTCATTTCTAATCAATATTGACACTCCTTCATTAGCTCTATGTCCTGTATTGTGGTTATAGTGGTATTGTTTATAATTTTTAATTTTTAAGTTGGCATTTTCTTGTAAAAAAGTTTCCTGTAAGCAGATGACGGCTGGATACAGTAGTGACATAAGTATGAGTAGGTCATTGTAATTAGATTTTATTCCACGACATTTCCATTGCAGGATCTTATGTGCCATGATTATACTTTCATTTTTTGGCGGTAAAGTTACCTGCTAGGTTTATATCATTTGTCCTCCCTAGTTTTTTTCCATCTTTTGAGTTTTTAGAAGCTTTGTCTTCAACTGCTTGTAGTATCCTTCGGTCAGATTTTTGGTTTTGTTTTGAATTTTGTTTGTTTTCTTTCTCTTCTATTTCCATATATTCCATAGGCTCAAATTTATTTTCATTTGATATATTGATTCTTGATTTTGAATTAGATCTTGATCGGTTGCTTTCTTGCTCTGTTGTCATTTTTTTTTCTTTTTGTTTATTTTTCATTTTCTTATTTTGGGTTTGGGAAGAAGAGGGTTCGCTGGAGTTTTGTTCTATGTTTTCTTTCCAAAGTTTTTTGCCTTCTGGGTTTATTCCATTTGATCTGGATTGTTGAGTTTTATTTTGATCCGATTTAAGTTCAATTAAAAAGGTTTTTAATTCTTCAAGGAGAGCTTTTAATTCTTTGCATAAATTTGTTATTTCAATTGAACCTTTTATTTTATCTTCATTGTTTATTTTATTTGCTTTTTGTGCCATGGAAGCATAGGCGTTTTCTTTTATGTTATTTTTAACTTCCTTTCGTGCTTCTATGAAAGATATATTTTTTTTGTATTTTATTCTAATTATTTCTTTCTCCTGTTTATATATACTGCATTGTTTTGAAAGAGCAGAGTGGTTTCCCAAACAGTTTGAGCATAGGCTCTCATTTGGGCAGTTCTCTTCTTTATGTTCAGGTTCTTTTTCATTACATTTTCCACATATTCTTTTATTTCTACAGGAATCTCTGTGATGCCCAAATTTGTGGTATCTATAGCATTGAAGAGGGTTTGGTACGTATTGTTCTACTTTTATACTTTCATATCCAATTTTAATTGTTGTTGGAATTTGGGGGGAGTTGAAAGTTATAATGTAGGTATTAGTTTGTATCTCTACTTCATTTTTCTTTATTGTTATTCTTTTGACATTTGTAACTCCTTGAGTTTGGAGTTCTATTTTTATCTCCTCTAGAGTGCACAGGGAGAGCTCCTTGCTTTTTACTACTCCCTTTGAGAAATTTAGGGTTTGGTGTGGGTATGCTTTTATTTCTATTTCTTGTAGTTTTTTTTGTCTTATTAATGTGTCCGCATATATCTTTTTTTCTACTTCTACTAGTAGTGTTCCATTTGTAATTTTTTTACATTTTTTGGTATAATGATATTTGATATTGCTTTTTGTATTTTAAATGGTGAAATTTCTGTTAATGCTTTTTTGCTTATTGCTTCAAGTACAATAAATCGTGGAAAGTTTTCGCTGTCATTTTCTGTTTCCGAGTCGTTATCCACATGTGGTCTCTTGGAAGATTTCTTTTTTTCCATTGATTGTTTTTATTTTTTTCATCATTCTCGCTCCCTACCCACCGCGGAGTCCAGTATTGGGACATGACAAGGGGGAAACCCATTCGCCTTGCCATGTCGGGGCTACGTGAATGATATACTCTCTTTGGGAGGAGTCTATGAGCACGCGTGTTCCTTTGTTTCCGTTTTCCAAGTATTACGGCTGTGAAGGTTTAGCAAGTGTGTCAGATCCTTTTTTTTTCTCCCAAATTGATTGACCCTCAGCCACCGCCTTCCATCACATATTTAGGGTTAAGTGTTAGTTTTGGTTGGGAAGAGGAGTGTCAGTTATAAGTTTGGGATGGATTATATATGATGGGGCTTGACATGACCAGCCGATTGATCGGATCGGGCCCCTCCGACCGCCCGTCTAGCCCAGGTAAGGGCCAAAGTGGTGTGTTACAGGATTGTGACCGCTTTACACCTGGGTTACAACCTGCTCAACCACCAGGATCCCATCCCCAGACATTACGGGTCGCCACCCACGGCCAACAGGTGGCCCCATTGAGGGACTTTTACCCTCTGCAGGGGGGCAGTCGGCGTATTCTGATGCCCCACCAACTGGGCCGCATCTGGTGGGATTGGAAAGGAATCCTGTACTATGAGCTTCTGCCATGTAAACAGTCAATTGATTCTGAAAAGTACTGCTTACAACTGGATGAATTAAAGGCAGCAATTCAAAAAAAACGCCAAGAACTGGCAAACAGGAAAGATGTTTTCCACCAGAATAATGCCAGACCTCACGTTTCTTTGCCAACCCAGAGAAAATTGTTGCAGTTTGACTGGGATGTGTTATCCCACCCACCATATTCACCAGATATTGCTCCTTCAGATTTTCATTTATTCAGATCCTTGCAAAATAATCTCAATGATAAAAATTTTAATTCTTTGGAGGACATAAAAAAAAAAAAAAAAAAAAATCCTTAGCGAGTTCTTTGCTGCAAAACCACCGAAATTCTGGGAAGATGGAATCTTTAATTTGAAGGAAAAATGAAGAAAGTTGTGTAACAAAATGATTCATATTTAGTTGAATAAACATTTAATGGCATAATTTTGTTTTATCTTTTAATTTCCCTTAAAAAAGGGCATGAACTTTCCAGATAACCCAATAGTTTAACTATAAAGAAAACATCAAGTATTAAGAACAAAAATAAAGAGGAAAAAGCCAAAGCATTTGTAAAGAATAGGAAATAACAAAATTGCATTGAGACCAAAACGAGCGAATTGAAAAACTTAAGGGAAAGTACCCTTGTAAATCAGTTATTCCCCTTATTCAATTGTTTGCTTTTGTTTTTGTCTTTCGATCGAATCATATGAGAAAGTATATAGAGTTTAAAAAGCAACCATTTAATTCATACCCTCAAAATTTAAAACATATTGGCCTTATGCTTAGCTTAGTAAATAAACATTGAGGCTTTTCTTAATTTTCTGATAAATATAATTCTAATTTTTTTTATTAGCTGTGCAAACGTTCTCAGTATATTTTTTGAAAACTACAGGTTAAAAACAGTAATAAAAAAATTATTAAAAAAAAAATTTAATTTAAATGCAAAAATAATGCTGGAAACTTTTTGCACAACTAATAACACTAATTTTTATTGTGGAATTAACTTTTTATAAATTGAACTTGTATGTAAATTTTACTAGTTTTAAGATCACTCAAATTTAAATTCAATTTAAGAGCGAAATACCCCATATTGTCAAGGCAGTTTTATTCATAAATATATTTTGGGTCATTTCCATGGAAACCAAATGCAATAGAGTTGCCAAAACAATGCAAAATATATTGTAAAAAATATAGAGTTAAAAATAAAGCTGTAATAAAATGATTCTAATGAATTTTAATAAAGCAATAATACAGAAAAAAGAAGATATAATTGCTTTTTACAATTTGTCTCCTACATCCTGACTTGTGTAATAAATTATCTTGGCAAAATCCAAGAAGTCACTTTCTAAAGGCATTTCAATCTGTTTATCTACAGATGACCCCCAGTTAGTCATACATTTTTTGGTAGCCAAGAGCAATAGCTGTAAGACAAATTGGACTATGTATATACAATTTTGGTGCATCCTACAGCAACAGAAATAAACAAAGGTTTGCATATATTGAAGATTTAATGAGTCCTTGCCAACAGTTGGAATGTAAATGTGTCTATCAAGAAGACCAGATATCAGATTAATGTAAATAGTGGTCCCTGTATGTAGATCTTGTAGCAGTTCCTGTCTTTATTGAGAGAGAGAGAAACCAACATGGTAAGTGTTGCAAAAAATATATGATCTCTAGTGACTTTTGTCATAGGACTTGCTGTCCTCGTCACACAGATCAGTAGCAGTCTTACAAGTAGTACTACTTTTAACAACCTTTTCATTGCACCCTTTACACTCCTGCCTAGGGGAAAGGTAAATAGGGAGGTTGGTAACAACATTCTGACAGCTAATGTTATCAAATGGATCACTAACTGAAAGCCTACCTGCTTTCTTTTTGAATGATTTAATACCAATCAAGCATGTGGCAATCACCATTTTGAAATTCAAATAGGTTTTTTTTTTTTTTTTTTTTAAGTTATTTCATGTTAGGTTTGAATGCCCTTTTTTAACAATGAAGGCATTTAACTTTCAGCAAATATGACAAATTTCTACTACTGTTATACATCATCACTCATTGATCTTGTTAATTTGTGTATATTTGACTAGAGCAGAGTTTCCCAATGCGGGCACTAGTGCCCTCTTGTGGGCTTTATTATGTCAAAAGAGGACACAGAGAGTTTTTATTTCATGGGGGGGGGGCATATTCACGGGGGGGAGGGGGCATTCATCTATTTTTTTTTTTTCAAGTTTTCAAAAATTATTCAATATTGGCTATAAAAGGAAATTTCTGAATGTTATCAAACTTTTCTTCATTATTTTTTCCAATTCTGTATATGGATAAATGTGGTTTCAACGCAGCTACACAGCTTCTTACTAAGCAAAGAAACCACTTGCAAATTATAAAATGAGGAGATCTATTTCTAAGCAGCATGGAACCTAGAGTAAGAGCCTTAGCTAGTAAGCACCAAAGTCAATCACTACATTAAAAACATTGAGATAAGCTATCAAATAAAAATTTTTTATAACATTTTAATAATTGGCATTTATAATAGAAATGCAAACAATATTAAAATTATTTCTGCACTAATACCAAAGTGTTACCTTGCTATGAAAGATGAATTCAGTATAATATTAAAAATTTTAATTTGATATAGGAGAACTGACAAAAAGTTTGTGCCCAAAGGGGGCGCTGGTTGATAAAAAGATTGGGAAACACTAAACTAGGGCAACGGGACAACAGGCCTCAATAGAAATACCATCTTTTATGTGTCTTTTTACAGTTGGTAGATTATGAGGGACACAAGGGATGTATGGCTGATAACTGACCAGCATAGCTATTACATCACATGCAGACTAACTTTGGACTTTTCCAGCAACTAATACAAGTTATATTCAGTAGTATCTTGTTGCTATTTATACTTGGCCTTCTGGTAAAGGCTGTTGAGGTCAGTCATCAGCAGAACCAAATTTGTCTATTTCCCCATTTCCAACTTATCATTGGGTCAAGAATGGTTTGCAAGGCCTCCTTGGCATTTATAAGTCTCTGCCTTGTCATGGTATTAAAATTAGATCATCTATCAATGAAAAACACAACAAATTATACAGCACTTATTTTGATTAACTGTGTTAGTTAAAAAGATTACTTTGCTGTAAAAACAGTCTTAATTGACAATAATATAAATCTCAGCTGTTTATAAATAATATATATTAAATAATGCACTGATTATTGTTTGTATCATATGCCAATAGCTGTAAGTAAAATAAAAGTTCTTTGAATATTAGTGTCATTGAAAAATTACAAAATAAACCACTAACTTCAAATCAAACTGACGTTACATAGGAGCTGCCATATCACCAACTGATTCAATAGTGTATACATTCTATGGCCAATTGCTATTATTAGATTCAGTTGTACACACACACAAGTTAAAGCGTTAAAAAAAAAATTAAAAAAAATAAAAATATTCTAGAAAAAAAGATTTGGGTTTTAATCCTTTGGTGCCTGAACAGGTCTTAAAATATATTCCACTAGTGGAATAATGGGCACTAAAAAGTTAATTTAGCTAAAATTAAACAGATAATTCAGATACTAATACTATAGAATGTCATTGATGAAATCAATTATGCATCTAATACAACATTTAACCAGTACAAACTGAAGAAATTAGGTCTTTTTTTTTTTTTTTTTTTTAACCAAAAATATTTGGCATACAACTGTTTTTTTGACATTGCTAATTTGCATCCTTATTAAAAAAGACAAAAAAAAACATTTTAATTCATCACATGATAATGTATATTTGAAAAGGCTAACTGGAGGAAACGTTTTATATTTGCATTGAGATTTTGAAAGAAAAAATAAAGTGTTTAAAATTTAAAAAAAAATGAAAACTTGAATTTAAACTTCAAACAGGCAAATTATTCTTTAAGTCCGTGATTTTAAGATTTTTTTCTGAAAATGTTCAATAGTAAATTTGATATTTTGAATATAAATCCTCTCTCCTAATCTAGCCTAGCTGGTTTCATGTCCACAACAAAATAGAATAATAATAATAATGAGAAGGTACCATCATGCACCTTTTAAAATAAGGTGTCAATGAGTTGATAAAAACACCTGAAACTTATAACATTAATTTTAATGAAATAATCTTTATGCCATTTGAAATTTTAGTGATTGGAGAAAACTGATAGAAAAATTTGTCTAATGTACAGAAACAGATTATTGTCATTGAATAGTGCTTTAAACTTAAACAAAAAAAACATCATTTACCAGAAAAAATAGGCATATTAATTACACCTTGAATTAAAAAAAAAAAAAAAAAATCTATCAAAAATCAGGTAATTGTTAGATTAAATTTTCATTATAAATTCATTCATGAATTTATTTATGAAAAGGGAATTTTGTAGGAAAAATTTTAGGAAATCATTCTTAAGTCCACCATATACCCCATTATTTAATTTTATGAAATTTCAATAAAATATCATTTGGACACCAAAAACATTTACATTTTTATAAAACTGAAATCTTTTGAAATTTTAATGAAAACTTAAATAAAAATAAAATATGCTTTGAATCAGAAAATGAAAAAAACTGCAATAAAACTAAAATATCTCATTTGGAGATACTAAAGTAAACTGGTCCACTTGCAAAAAAAAAAAAATGGGGGGGATAATTTTTCTAGATTTGCATTTACTAGACATTTCTCAAGCCATGACATTTGTCCGAATTGAAAAATTCGGATTTTGATCATTTTAGACTGTCCTGTTTACAATACTGATACAGACAGTATAAAAGTGATCCCTGACTTTTACAGAGTTATTGGATTTGGCTATTCTGCATATGAAAAACTATTTTTTTGTTTTTAACAAAAAGATTTAAGAAAATAAATGGATATATTCATTTTTTCTTAAAAAATAAGTTTACATAAATTAATAAAAGTATACATCTGTTTAATCTTCATTTAAGATAAATAATTATTATCCACCAATGCCTGTCATTCGGAAAAAAAGCTTGAAAAATAAAAATCCAAAGATTAATGATACAAGTATAGTTTTAAACTACACATTTGTAAATAACAGTATAGTCCAATACAATAACTCTTAAAAAAAAATCAAGGATTAATTTTACATTGTTATAAGTAGACCCACCCCACCCCACACTTATAAACAAAAAAAAAAAAAAAAAAAAATTAAATTCAGACAAATATGGATTTAGGAAGATCTAATGAATACTAATATACAAAAATTATTACTCAAAAATGTTTCATATTTTTTATGAGTGAACCAGTCTATTTGAAAAGTGTTTAAATCACATAAACCCCAATAACTTGAAGTTGCTTTGAAAAATTTTGGTCAAATTTTTTAATGATTAATTTAAGCATCAAAACAAAGCTTGAGTTAAATTTTTAGCTAATTCCAACCTGTTTTATTAAGGTTATTGGATTTATGATAATAACTGCAGTCTGAAGTTATGCAGATTAAACTAATATCAGTTTAAGACCTCTGAAAAAAAAAAAATAATATGGGTTGAAATTGTTTAACCATTATTATTCAAATTCACTGAAGGATTTAAACTGAACAGTGCTAACTACTGTAATTTCTTCTTTGAATGGTACAAGTCCCAGCCTCACGGTTTCAAAGTGAAGTATGTTCTTTCTGATGTATCTAAGCTTACCTGTGAATTTTTTTGAGTGTAAAAGGTTTATAGGAGAGAAGATAATGGAATGGCCACCATCAAGTCCTGATTTAAATCCGATCAAAAGTCTATGGTTAATTGTGAAGATAAAATTATACAAGAGTGGTAAACAATATATGACAGCAAAGCATGGGAAGCAATTAAAACCATGTCAGAAATTGAACCTAATGCAGTAAAAAAAAAAAAAAAAAAAAAAAAAATTAACAAAATCAATGGATAATAGATTGCTGGCTGTTATAGAAAGGAAGGGTCACTAAATTAAAATGTAAATGCTTCAAAGACTTATCATATATGTTTGTTATTTGTACTATTATAGGTGTTGATCAATTCTTTATGATTTTATTACTTTGTTTTTGAAGTAAAAAGTGATTTTCTGGTTTTGCATAATAATTTCAGACTGCAGTTTTTATAATAAATCCAATAACTTTAATAAAACATATTGAAACTATCCAAAAATTTAACTCAAGCTTTGTTTTGACATCTAAATTAATCATTTAAAAGTTGACAATTTGTTCAAGTTATAGAGGTTTATGTGATTTGTATAATATCAGACTATACACACACACAGAGGATGTGATGGATAATTGTCATTTAAATTACACAAAAATGAACAGACATTTTATTTTAACAGATATATTTACCAAAATCACAAAAATATCTTGAAATACTAAAGAATAAATTTATTCAATAAAAATCTCCATTGGCTTCAACTATGGCCTCCAGACAACTTTGGAATCTCCTGCAACTCTTCTGGACAGTCTCCTTGTTTAAATTGATGAATGCTGCCATAATCCTTGCCTTCACTTTATCATTAGTGTTACAAGGAATTTTGTTTGTCTCTCATTCAACTGTGCTCACACATAATAATCAAGGGGGTTGCAATTAAGAGAATTAGGTAACCAGATGTAAGGAGTAATGTGTTCACAGAAATATTCTGACAGCCATGACTGGATTCTCCTGCTTGTGAGACATGGTAGAGAATCCTGTTGCCAGACATAGGGTCTCCAAGCAGCCACCCTCTTGGCACAGAGCAGCACTACTTCCTAAAGGCATTTGATGTAGGTCTCCATGTTTAGTCTGAGGCCCTCACCAGCAAATTCAGGAGTTCTTTTCTTATCAAAACAATCAGAGTGAGTTTTACGAGCTGCCATACCTTCGTAATCACCATGAGACTCATCCAACTCTTTCCGAATTCTCTGCACTGTCCTCAGATTGACACCCAAACACTCTGAAATATTGAGGCTTCTGGTGCAAATGCCAAGCAGCACAGAATGTTTCCAAATTTCTGGCAGTGAATTGTGTCATGTTGGCCTTTTTCTCACAGATGGTGCCCAATTGACCCTACTATACTGTGCAGGTGACAAAATAAAAAACACACATGTGCGAAATTAAAAATATAAAATGGCGACAATTTACCCATCGCACCCTCTATATAAAAACATTAGAAATTTATTTTTTAGAAAGGTTTATTTATTCAATTAATGTTTATGATGTTTTAAAATTATTAATTATACTATGCTGAAATGTTAACTGTCCACATAGAAAATGTTATTAAATAATAATAATGATGATGATTTTATAAATGAAAATTTTTTTTTTTCATTTTTTGGTTTTCTATACTTCAAAGAATATCTAAATTATTGTGAAATTTTTTAAAACATTGTTTAAAAAGTGTGTGATGGTACCTAACAATGGGACATAACCTAAAGATTATGAACAGAAAAATGACCAACAACTACATTTTGCACTTATCTATTTATCTAAGTTTTATCAAAAACAAAAATGAATAGCTAGCAGTGTACTAAGGCATGAGACATCAATTCCCTCTCCCACATCTAACTTACCTGATTTGGAGATCGAATAAAGAAAGGCAGAGGTACTGGAGCATCAGATGAGCTTGGGCATAACTCTTCTGCAATATCAGAGAGACTGTCACGAAAACCTCCTCCCTGATCAATTATACCTTCCATTAAAAATTTACATTCCCACCACTGGTCATGTTTATTTGGCCACCTGAAGAAAAAATACAACAAAGTAAATAACATTAAAAAATAAATAAAGTGCTTCAGAACAAATAGTAATCAAATTATTTTTCAACTTTCATTATATGACAAAAATACATGTTTTGTTTTTTTGTTTTTTTTTTGCTGCCAAGATCTAAATTTAGAAGTTACAGCCTCAGTTCAATTCATTTTTGGCTGTCAGCTTTCTATATAAAATACTAAGATTCATCTGCTGTTAAATGAGAAAATTCATGCTTATCTGAAATAATGTTTAGACTTTTAGTATTGGGTTATAACATTTTTAAGTGAATTTCAAAGACAATATTTAGATTTATTCAACCACATATACACCATTTTGTTCCATTACCTTTCACCATCTTTGAGGCAACTTCATGATTTCAATTTCTCAGAATTTGGCATCTTTCTGGATAGCAAACTGGTCTTTACAGTTTTTACAGGCTTCCAGAGAATTGAAGTTCTTCCCATTAAAAGAATTTTGTAGATAGAAATAAATGATAATCCAAAGGTGTAAGGTCAGGTGAGTACGGCGAGTGTAGTAAAACATTCCATCCAAGATGTGTCAATTTCTGCTGGGTCTGAGAAAGATATGAGGTCTAACATTGTTCTGATGGAAGACAACACCTTTTTGACTGGCCAATCATTTCATCAATTGCTCTTTTTAATCAGCACAATTAGAAACAGTGCTTATCTGATTTCAACCTCTGATTTTGTGGAAGAAGTTTATAATACACAATATCCTTCCAATCCCACCAGATACACAACATTACCTTCTTCAAATGCAAATCAGTTTTTGGTGTGGTTAACAGTAGCTCACATTGTTGTAAACAATCCACTCTTCATTGCTTGTGATCATTTTTTTGTTGCATATGAGCAGAGAATTGCAGATTGAAAATGTTATCCATTAAATTTTGTCTGTTAAATTGTAAAGTACCTAAACATCATGGCAATTCACATATCCAAGTGTTTTCAAATGACTTACAATATTTGGAGAATCTGTGATGTCCTGTCTTGTGTGACCTGGATTATTTTTAACCAGTGTTTCAATTTAGTTATCATCAATGACTGAAGGCCTGCCAGGATGTACTTAGGCTTCCAGGTCAAAATTTCCATTTTTGATCCCAGTGAATCACTTACAAACAATATTCTTAGCTAAGGGATCATCTCCATAAACAATTTAATTTTTTTTTTTGTTTGTATAGTTTTATTCTTTTCAGAAATAAGAGAGCATCAAATTATGAAAATGCATCTTATTTTCCTCCATTTTTAACATAAAAACATTTAAGATTCACAATCTATACACAAATCTATAAGATGTGTTAAAATATCACCTTTTAGAATGTGTGTCATAAATTTCAGTCATATGTAAAATGAAAGAGTTCAAATGCCACATATTAAAAAAAATGCTACAAACCTTTCTTCCAATATTTTACTTATTTTTGAATATTGAATACTTTAGATTATTTTTTTAGGTAATTTTAGGAAATGAAATCTGTCAAAGATTATTGGGCAAAGTTTAACATTCATACAAAAGGACACTTTTTCTCTTGACAACTATTAATGTATGTTCCCTCAGCAATTTTTATTGTTTTAAAATGTTATTTTTAGAATCTTAATAAAACCTAAACATATGAAACAAGGTTTATACATTTTTTCTGAAGAATTGACAACAAATAAGCTAAATATTATTTGATTGTTTATTTACAAGTTTATAAAAAATATAGAAATCAACTATAATGCAGTAAAAAAATAACTGTGAAAACACATTTTTTATTCATAAATTTATGAAAATATTTGGGAACAAGAAAATTTAAATAAATATATAACTGTAATTATAAATTTTGTAAAAAACAAAAGAAAAAAAAAAGGAATTTTTTTCATTTGTTCTCATCACATAAATTCACTAAAATAGTTTGTGTTTTATTAAAATTCTAAAAACATCTTTTTAAAACAATTAAAATTGCCAAGGGAATGTACATTAATGAAAAAAAAATCGTCATTTTGACAGATTTTTGTAGGTATGAATATTAAACTTTGCCAATTTTTGAAAATTAAAGTTACTATGTTTGATTTGTAAAATAGTTCTTTTTGCTGCTGACAACTGTATTATTGATTGTTCATTTTACATTTATCATTTGGAAAGAAACAGTCAAGCACTGTTATACTTATCACATGGCTGACTTGAATGGGTACAAAATGCTTGCAACTAAATTTTGTCAGATAGAAGATTGTATGTTTCCCTAAACAAAATGTTTAATCTTGTGTTTTTAGTAATTTTAACATGAGTGAATTCCTTTCTTTTTGTTTATTTAAAAAAAAAAAAAAATTTTTCAAATAAAAAACAAGAAATGGATTTATATTGTCTTGTTAATTAGGCAATTATGCAACAAACACAAAGCAGTAAACAAGTTGTGTAGGAAATATCATTCTTGTGTAGAATTGACTTACCGGTAATTTAAAGGTTTATTTTTCTTTTCTCTTGGCTGGAGTCCTTCATAGACTTGCATAAAAATTGTACTTTTGCATTCAGGATCTTTGGAAGGGTCTGATTTGTGTTCAGTAGCTGACCGTCTGTTAATGAAGATGATCCGAACATCAAGGGGGCGCCTGTATCAAAAGAAAATAGGGGAAGGTTTAGCTATGGTGGGAAGATAATAAAGCAGAAAACTATTGTAAGGCACACACACACACACAAGCATTTATTTTCTGAACATAGAGAAAAAACAAAAGTGATTTGATAGGAATGTTGGAATCATTTGTGTTAAACGAACCAATCATTTTGATCATATCCCTATTTTACTGTGAAGATTAACAACCTAATCTCATAGGCCAGTGTTAGTGACAGGTTTCATCTTGACAACTCATAATTATGGACTGGTATATTACTAAGCTAGGTTAGTGAGTGATTTGTTTTTTTACAGCTTATCAACCCTTTTATAAGTTATTTAAAGCAGAAATATTTTAGATTGCAAGAATAATTCTTTTTTTGTGAGTGAATATTGTATTAATTATTTTGGAGAAAATAATTTTTCCAGATACAAGTCCTACTATTTAACTCATATCAAGAGAGAGAAGAGATGAATTCATACCTTTCCCTCATAGAAACAAACAATACTATGAAAGTGAGTTAAATTTTCATGGGGTGCCTTATTGCTGTGGTCTTGATTAATAACCTTACTTCTGAGCATGTCTGCTCCTCATTATAGTAATCCTGTACCAAACAAAGATGGAAAATATCCAACATACTTTGTAGGATATCTGCTTCATTCTGAAATTATTCCTATGTACTTTTCATTGTGGATATCAGAACTATTAGAAAACTGGTAAATATAAATCTGAAGAGAAGACAGTATGATCATTACAATTACATCTTAAAATTCCTTTCATTCTTTAATCAAACTTGCCATACACAGGATGTGCATTAACTTACTGGTTATCAGCAAGGTGATAATGCTACTAAGATGCAAGTGGGTACTGGAAGTGAAAGAGAATGAGAAGGACTTTAGAAGGAACTGGAAACCCAATCGTAAACAGAAAACTAGGTATAAACCTCTACTCCTGTTTGAAAGAATGGGGAGTGGTGTGAACTGGACGATAGGTTTGTCTATCTACTCCTATTACACACACAAAACCTTTTGGTCAAAATGTGAGGGGTAAAATACAGAATGTGTTGATGGTTAGACTTTAGCTTAAAACAAAAATACTCACTCTTTGATTGTTTCTCGAAGGAATGTTTCAATCAAAACTGGTTTCATTTGTGATAAGGGCAGTAACTGACGTATAGACTGAAAGAAAGAAGCAGAGAAGCTTAACTACAAGAGCAGCAGCAGCAGCAGCAACAGTTAGGGATACAAATTGATTGTGTAAATAACAAGGACAAGATTTAGCAATGGTTGATGTAACAAGATTTCTAAAAAGTTGGTCAGATTTGAAATATTCAGGCAGATTCAAAATCATAAACACATTTTTCAAATAAACTTAAACCAATAAAAACTGAGGATAAGGATACTAGTCTAAACAAAATTGTAGTGACAATACTTTAAGGCAAAAGAACTTTTGTTGCTTACCTCCAAATCTAGAATGGGCTGATGCTGATGATTCCATTTTGGAATTAAATAATGAAGAACACTGTCTAACAACGAGATGAACCTACAAGAATAAAAAAAAAAATAACAGATTTGAATATAATTTTATTGTAGATCAGTTCTTGGATTGTAGCTTATTTTAGAACTATCAGGATTACAATAAAGTATGTAAAAATAATGTAAAGAAAGAGGATTACAGAGAAAGTCAGATAAAATACTTACCTTTGTAGAAGAATAGCTCTGTAATATAACTGGTCAGCAGTGTAACCTTCTAAACGGGGATATCGGAAAAGTTTGCTTTTGGAGAAGAAGTCTCTGTCAAAGCCAAGACTGCGCTCTCGACAAGATTGAATTTTCAGGCCTCGGACCCTTACATCTAAACCATCAGCTTAGTAGGTGGAACAAGAAAAGGTAACAGATAAAAACCAAAGGTGGAGTAATTACTGTTTTAAAAATCAAGGAAAAACTGATTATATTAGGGTTGAAGAAAAATGCTGAAATTAAATAAAAACATCAGACATGAAAGAAACTGAATAATTACAAAAAGATATGAAAGGTAGATATGAAAGAGTTTCTACTTGAAATAAAAATATACTCAATGTAATCCTTGTAACAGCATGTTTATTAACCTGTTGCAAGTTAAAAGATATATACACTTGTGCAGAAGTTAAATTCTCAAACAAAATTCTTTGGCAAAACTTTGAATGAAAGGTGTTTCATTAAATTGAAATCTGTGCAGAACAGGAAAAGCTAGGACCAAGGCTTACTTTCATAATTGCTAGTTAAAAAAAAAAAAATTAATCCTCCTATAATGGTTAATATTCCAAGTTTTAAAAACTAAAATCGTTTGTTCTTTTTAATCATGCACCAAAATCTTTATACTCAAATTAAATGTTCAACATTCTGTACTCAACCGATAAAGCTGCAGACAGGTCAAACATTACTTACAAGTAACACTAAACTATAGAAATTAAGAATCTACAACTCTTGAAAGTATTCCCCACCCCTGCTTCTGAATGTTACCAAAATAGCAAATCTCAGTAATAGAAATTGATATTTAAGCAAAAACATTTTGATATTTCACCATGGATTGTACTTTTTTAATTTTTTTTAATTTTTGTATTTTTTAACAAAAAATGTATTGGTTTGTAAGGAGGTCACAGGTTGGTGTTATTTAGCTGCATCATTAACCACATAAAATATTACAAAAGGAGAAAAAGCAGGAGGAAAAAAAATGAAGAGATTTGTCGTACCTTGTTTGATTCGAATCATAATGATTGGATAATGATCTGTCATGCTTTCCAATATACAAATATCTTTAATATTGTTGACTGGCCTGCAGTAGCAAAAAAGGAAAAAGAAAATAATAATAAAAAACATTGAAGGAATAGAGGGAAAAGATGAGAAAAGTAAATGATCTAACACAGGTGCTGACAAGAACATTGCGAAAGAGATTTAAAGATTGCCTAAGAATCCAGGCACAAACAAATGTGAACTCCACCAAACAATAAGCCTAATGAGCCACATAACAAAACTCATCATCCATATTCTGATGAATAGAGTGTGTAGCAGAATCCAGCCAGAGAGAGGACAAGAATAATGTGTGTTCGTGAAAGACACCAAAACAAGGAATGTGATATTTATGCTCAGATTGTTATCAGAAAAAGCAATAAAAAAAAACAGAAGAATGAGTACCTGTGTTTTATAGACTATGCAAAGACATTTGGCAAAGTATGCCACAAACATCTGTTAGAGCTGCTCAGCAACCTTGACATATTTGGGAAGACATCAGAATAATTAAAAACCTCTACTAGCAGCAAACCGCGAGCATAAAGATAAAAAAATGAGCTCAGCAGATATACAAAAATACTGAACTGGAAATCCTACCAGGATTCATCATTGGCAGCCACAATCTTAACAACATAAGATACACTGATGACACAGTGCTGATAGCAGACACACAAAGGAAACTACAAAAACTCCTACAGAAGGTAGCAGAGGAGAGTGAGAAGAAGGGACTAAGTATAAACTACAAGAAGACAGAATGCATGGTCATCAGCAAAAGGTGAAGCCCAAAATGCAATTTATAGATCAGGGACACAAGCAGGTGCACAAATTTAAATATCTGGGAAGTGTTCTGACAAAGGTCAGAAAGTGCAACGCTAAGATCCAATGATGCATTGGGATGGCCAAAGATGCATTCCAAAAGTGCTACGTGATATCTGTTCCCCTTTATGGTAGTGAATGTTGGACAATCGCCTCAAGGATGGAGAAGAAACAGAGGTGTGGTTCTACAGAAGGACGCTAAGGATACCATGGACTGAACATGTGAGCAATGATGAGGTTTTAGAGAAGATGCAAACAAAGACAAAACTTATATTAGGTTGGTGCAAAAATAATGACGTAATAATGTCATTTTTTGACGTTAAAAAATACGTCAAAAAACAACATTATTACGTCATTAATTTTGCACCAACCTAATACTAAAAATTGGGAAGAGGCAGCTGAAATTTCTGGGACATGTAATGAGAAAGGACGGTTTGGAAAATTTGATACTCACAGGGTGGATAGAGGGAAAGAAACACATCACATACTTAACGGGCTTAAGCAAGTGGATGGTAGAACAGGGTCTGGGAGAAATAACAGTAAGACTTAATGAGAGCTACAAGGGACAGGAGAAGGTGGAGAGCCATGATTACCTATGTATTGAAAGGGCACAGCATATAAAAGAAGAATAGAAACAAATTTGAATCTGTCTTTGAATGTTTCAATCTAAAATGGTAGTTGCCAAAAATAACTAATGAGGTCATTGCAAAGGTGACACTACCTGAACACAAAGTCATATTTGTGATATAGCCAATCAGATGGGAGTTACAAAAATCACTAGATGGTTTGCATGATTATCATATGAATCATTAAAAGAGATGCTATGGTAAGATTGATTGTAATTTTTTTTTATTAAGTTGATGTTGTTGTTGGAAAGACTAGAAAAAAGTTTTTAACATACAAAATCCTATATCTATATCTCATTATGGCTATGTAACTCCTCCTATTACTATACTGTCACTCTGCAACCTTTTTCCTACAGGTGCGACATTGCAATCTTATCATTACTCTATTGCTAATTCCATGGAAAATTAGCAGAAAGGCTCCATTCTTTAATTTCACCAGTTCAGACCTTTACAGCTAGGACACACCACTTCCACAGAGTTTAATCACTCTCATTTTCTTGGCGTTCCTAATGAAAGAAGAAAGTTCCACTCAGTTTTTTTTCCCCAAGAACTGCCACATTGTGGAAAAAGCTCTTAAGTGAGGGCTTCCCTGAACACTACAATCTTGACCACTTCAAGTCAAAGGTCAATCATTACCTATCCTTTTTATCCTTATAATCTTCACTTCTTACTATCCTCTTTTCATTCATATCACACACCTCATTCATCATTACCATTTTGAGTGTAACCCTCTACCTTGAGTGGTTCTCAAGCCTTGTATTCGATGAAATTTAGTTTAAAAAAAAAAAAAAGTTTGAGGATACCTGTCAGAATCATTTCCCACTCAGATAGTGCCTATGTTTTAAAAGTCAACAGTGAAAAATTCAAATGCAGAAGAGTGAGGCAGATTGAGATATACATTAACTGTCACCTTGCATTCATTCAGATCAGAGAAGAAAAAAGATTTTAATATTGTCTAAGATTTTGCTTTTTAAACAGACAGATAATGGACACTGACAAAATTCTGTTTGAAAATGAATGAATAAATCAGTTACTGTTGTAATAAAGAGAAGGATTTAATCGATTTGTTTTTTTTATAGCTTATCAACCTTTTGTGGGTTATTTACAGCCAAAACATATTTTGAATTGTAAGAATAATCCTTTTTTGTCAGTGACAATTGCATTAAGTTTTGGAAAATAATGATTTTTCCAGATACATAACCCATAGCTGGGAGACATGGATTAATAACTTTCTGAAGGGTATTTGCATGTAAGTGAATGTCAGAGAAAAAGAAAATTATTAATGATAAATTAAAGAATTACCTTTCCAATGTGACCATATTGAGCTCCTTCATATTGAATTCCTCACCCCCACAGACAATTACTTTGGAGGGTAGGTAAATATCATCAGCACCAGACAGGGTTAGAAATAATTTTCTGAAAAAATTAAAAAAAAAAAAAAAATACATATTTCTGATTAATACAAAAAAAGATAATACTTTCTGCAGTTATAAACAACAAAAAAGACATTTAAATTCTTTTTCCTTTGTTAATATACATCACAGATAAAACAAAAAAACATGTCAAATTTTCAAGATAGCATCCCCCTCTTACAAAAAATAAAACAAAAACAAAACAAACAAAATGATTGGGACTTCCAGAAAGAAAATATCCTGAGGTTTAGAGTTTCTTATCTTTTATTTGTAACGAAAAAATCTTAAAGCCTGAAGAGTTGTAATGAAGTTAAACAGAAAAAGATTCTTAGATCAAGTGAGTACTCTAGACCATGCTGAGTCCCATGATCTAAGAAATTTCCTGGGTGACGTATTGGGTTTATCTCTAGGGCAAAAAAAAAAAAAAAAAAAAAAAAATACAAAATTAATAGTACTGATATCAATTGCAGT
This sequence comes from Acanthosepion lycidas, assembly GCA_963932145.1. NCBI lineage: Eukaryota > Metazoa > Mollusca > Cephalopoda > Sepiida > Sepiidae > Acanthosepion > Acanthosepion lycidas. Next base: position 112,878,970 of record OZ010572.1, on the reverse strand, counting down.
CTTTGATCCAACTTTTCCATCTATCATCATGATATGCCAATAACAAGACCTTTGTGAAGACAACTAATGAGACAAAACATAGGAAAAAAAAAAGATCAATCATGCTTTTTCCAATGCAAAATCAATATGTTGTGGAGATGAACACACCTCTCCAAAAGAGGACTTGGATTTGTCCAAATGCATATAGACTGATGCTGAGAATCGTTAATAGAAGTAGATCTAGCTTATCTGCTTACTACCTATTTGAGCAAGACTACATCAACTTCAAGCAACATACTACTTCTTGATTGTGTTATCTTCATTCAATTCAATGAAGACATAACAGTGGTGCCAAAATCTTGAATTCACACACACAGAAGAAATTTTTTTTACTCTTGCTTAGCATAAATCACTGTCAAAGAAAATTCAAAATTCATGGAAAAAAATTGGTGGAGTTTGTGTATATTCATAGCACAATGAGAGCAGATTGAATATCAAGAACAGATAAAAGCAATCCTAGAAAAGCAAAGAATAGACAATTGGTCAATTTTGTTTTTGCCAGACTCAGTTGCTAACTCAATTAGTGAATTTAATTATGCCCCAGATGAAAACATTACATTCCTATCATACTTCAGAAGGTTCATTGGCAGTGCATGAACCTTATTAAGGATGAAAATGAAGATTTTGTTACATATGCCGGTGTAGTGCAAGAATTTTAAACTGGATGAATTATCCCCAGACAGATTTAAATGTCTAATTTTCATTAAAGGTCTGACATCAAGTAATGATGCAGAAATATGCTCTTGAATATTTACTAAACTTGAATAGGATTCAAAGTTAACGTTAGAGACTGTGCCAAAAAATTATCAATTTAAGGCATGATACAGCGAAAATCAAGCAAAATAGCAGGACAGAAGTATAAATGGTTTGAAAAAAGATAGTTATACCAAAAGAAAAATTACAGAATAAAAATGCTGCAAATCTTAACCCATGCATGCTTCATCTCAGAATGGACTGTCCATTTAAAACCCCAAAATGTTTTAAGTGTAGAAAAACAGGTCACAAATGAAGCTACTGCAAGTCCAAAAGCAAAAGAAATACACAAATAGACTTGTTGAAAGTAGTGCTACCAGCTAAAACACTGGAACGTTCAAATGATAGAAAAATTGTGACAGTAGAAATAAATAACACTACAGTGAGATTTCAATTGGACACTGGTAGCAATATTATAATTATTGATGAACAAACTTAGAACAGAATTGGCAAGCCTAACTTGAGAAAAACTGAAAAATTTGTAAAATGTTTTTTGTAAGATTGGCTATCCTATTGGTCTACGCCTATTGCCTACACCTAATGACTGCGACTACTACGAGTACCAGTTCTATTACTGCTACCTGCTAGATTGTTCTACTCGGTTACAGTAGCCTAAACCACTAGCTACTTCAATCAAATATATCCCTTTCCGGGACATATCAGTTGGCAACAAGATTCGAAATGACCTCAAAAGTTAAAACAAAAGGAAAAAAATACAGTTGACAATACTTATTAACGAAGAATGTTACAAAGACTTGTTCGATGCTTACAGAAAGTAAGTAATTTTTTTCCCTCATGTTTGTTTTAACACTTATTTTGACGAGGAACGTTAGAAAAGGAAAAATTTGTGCAACGCTTACAGAAAGTAAAAAATTTGAAAAAGCAAATCTAGTTGAACGAGAGAGCTAAAAAAGGAATGAGTGTGTCACCTTTTTCAATTTGCAAACAGGTATTACTATACACAGATAGGGTTGTAATGCTGGTTACTCTACAAAAGAAAATTCTGAAAGAATTTCACACTGGCCATCCAGGGATTTTGAGAATGAAATCTCTAATGAGAGGCTATACATATTGGCCGAGGATGGACCAAGACATTGAAATTTGGTGAAACAGTGCAGAGGATGTCAACTGGCAGCAAGGGATCCACTGGTAAAGATTCAACCATAGCCAAAGACAGATGTCCCATGGACTCGATTGCATATTGATTACGCAGGGCCCATAAATGGATCTTATTACCTGATTATTGTAGACAGTTTCACTAAGTGGCCAGAAATTGTTAAGTGCAGACATCTGACTGCAACAAATACAATAAATGTGCTTAATGAAATTTTTAGTCACTTTGGACTCCCTAAAACTTTAGTCAGCGACAACGGAACACAGATCATGGGAAGAGAATTCAAGGAATTCTGTACATCATCAGTATGTCATCCAAGATCGAATGGACAGGCGGAAAAATTCGTGAACACCTTTAAGCGAGCGTTGAAGAAACATCAAGGCGTGGACATGAATGAAAGAAGTATTCAGAAATTTTTGGCAGTATATAGAATCACACCAAACCCGAATATGATGTCAGGGTTATCGGCAGCAGAATTAATGTTTGTGAGAAAAATACGCTCTGTGTTCGACAGGCTGTTGCCTAGTCTGGTGAAGAAAACTGCTAGAACAGAAAACAAGATGACTAAAGTGTATAAGCTATGTGATAAAGTTTTTTTTCAAGAACTTTAGTGCTGGAAAAACGTTTTGGGAAGAAGGAGTGATAACCAAAAGAATTGGTCAGGTCATACATGACATAATAGGGGAAAAATTTCTGTGCAAAAGACATTGGAATCAATTGAGACCCAGATGCACTACAGAGGTCACAGAAAATACTGAAGAGATTCCAATGGAAGTCTTGTATGACGCATTTCAAATTCCTGTTCCAGTAAGTCAACATTTGCCAATGGAGGTATCCCCGAACTCAAGGCCAGAGGTACCAATGTGTCAAACGCCACCACTGCAAGGCGGATTGAGGTGAAAAAGACTTACGAAAAAAGTCAATCAATTAAGTCCAGACCCTAAAAAGAGAAAGTATTGAAGCTAAATTTCACGGGAAAATTTAGCTCAGGGGGAGGTGATGTAATGAATATGCATACATCTGTGTTCCCCCTCACAGGAATATGATTGGCTGGTGTCAGCCATAAATACAGGCTGATGTAGAGGTTGGCTATCCTATAGGTCTATGCCTATTGCCTACACCTATTGACTGCGAATATGACAAGTACCAGTTCCATTACTGCTACCTGCTAGATTGTTCTACTTGGTGATACCAGTGTTTAAACCTAAAAGAAATATACCCTTTGCCGATTTGGAGTCTATTAACAGCAAACTGGATAGGTTAGAAAACTGGAGTTATTGAAAAAATAGATTATTCAGAATGGGGCACACTAGCCATTTACATGAGAAAGAAAAATAATATTCGTTTATGTGCAGATTTTTCAACTGAGTTGAATGACTGCCTCCTACTACATGCATATCCCCTACCAGGATATATTTGCCAAATTAAATGGTGGTAAATTTTTTTTTTTTAAATGTTGACCTGTTTGAGGCATATTTTAAAATCAACATGGATGAGGAATGTCAAAAGTTTTTAACTATTAATACATATAAAAGAGTCCATAAGTTTAAAAGATTACCCTTTGGTGTAAAAGTAGTCCCACATATTTTCCAGCAAATAATGGAGACGATAATGGCTGGACTAGATGGTGTTGTCACTTACATAGAAGATATAAGTATTAAGAGTACTATGAAAATACAGCACGTAAAACTGATTCAGGAAGTATTTCAGTGACTACATGATTACGCTTTCAATATCAGTGAACAGAAATGTCAATTCTTTCTGGACAAGTTTAAATATTTAGGTCAGATAATCACCAAAAAAGGAAGAAGACCAGATTCCACTCGAACAAATGCCATTAGAGATATGCCTCCCCTGACAAATTTGGTAACCATACAATCATTTCTCGGATTAGTGAATTAATATTTATGCGTCAGAGATATACAAATTGTGAGTACCTCTGAATAACTTACCTAAAAAGGGTACGAAATAGAACTGATTGGTATAATGTCAAAAAGCTCTTGAAGGAATTTAAAAAAAAAAAAAAAATACTAACTTCAGAGTTATTGCTGACACATTATGACCTGCACCGACATAATACTAGTGTCGGATGCAAGCAAGTACAGCATAGGAGTGGTAATAGGCCATAAATTAAAAGACAGTACAGTAAAAACAGTCACTCATGCTTCAAGAAATTTGACAAATATAGGAAAAATGCTACAGTCAAATTGTAAAGGAAGTACTTGCTAGAATTTTTGCTGTAAAGAAATTTCACAGGATGATATTAGGAAGAAAATTCATACTGCAAGCTGATCATTGTCTATTAAGTATATTCGGTTCTAAGAAAAGGATTCCCAAACTACAGTGTTGCTCTATGATTTTATTAAACTATGATTTATAGATGGAATTTTTATCATCAATGAAATTGGGAGACACAGATGGTTTGTCCAGATTGATATTGAAATGTAAAAACGATTTTGAAGATACTGTGATTGCTTCACTGTAATCTAAAAGTGAAATTAAAAGCCTGGTGTGTAACACTACTAAAGAATTGCCGGTCACAATAGATGATATCAAAATTCAAACTAAAAAGGATATGTTTATTCAAAAAACTATGAATGTCATGAAGTCAAAATGTAAATTAAACCTGCTAACAATAATACAGCATTTTCTATTTGTGATGGAGTACGTTTGTATGCAGATCGAGTTGTAATTCTGTTATCACTACAAAAAAGGATTTTAAAACAATTCCATCTAGGACATCTGGGAATAGTGAGGATGAAGTCCTTAGTGAGAAGCTACATGTATTGGACAAAGATATCCAAAATAAAGTTAGAAAACGTAATGGTTATAATTCAGCAGAAAAATTATCACCTATAAATTATCAGGCTTGGTTGAGCACTGATAAACCATGAACAAGACTACATACGGACTTTGCTGAACCACTAAGAGGTTCATACTATTTGTAGTCAACAGTTTCACAAAATGGACTGAGATATTGAAGAGTAAACAACTGACTACTGCAATAACAATTAAATTCTTGCATAACTTTTTGCAAAGTTTGAAGTACCTGACAGTGTGATATCTGATAATGGAATTCAATTTACTTCTAGTGAGTTTTAAAATATCTGCAAAAGCTACACAACTAAACATTTGACGACATAGATTTATCGTCGAAAAGTGGAATAATTTGTTGACACTGTCAAAGGAGTATTAAGAAAAGCTAAAGGGTTGGAAACTGAAGAAACAGCACTACAAGAACGTGTATTGAATGATATCAAACACAAACCCCACTGCAAAAATGTCACCTGTAGAGCTCATGTTTGCTAGAAAAGTTAGATCCATTTTTGACAAATTACTGCCAGGGAATAAGAAAGTTTGATAATTTCAACGTACCAGATCATTTACGATCAGCAATAAAGTTTTTTTAAAAGCTCTAAGGCTGGAAAAGAAAATTGGCAGAAAAGAAAATTATTCAGTGCCTTGGTAGTATGATGTACATTGTTGAAAGTGGATAATTTCGTCCTAACAGACATATAAATTGAGTTCTAGATATGTACAGAATAAGCAACCAGTACAATTTAATTTACCGATGGACATACTTTACAATACTTTCAAAGTACTTATTCCTACAACTGAAATTACAATACATCAGAGTAAGTGAAAATGTAATCTGACTAAAACATTGGAAATGAGCCCATGTTGGAAAAGTATTTACTAAGGAAAGTGGATATCTAAAAAGAGAGATGTTGTGAAGATGAACCCACCCCTCCAGAAGAGAACTTGGACTTGTCCATATATATATATATATATATATATATGACTGGTGCCAAGAATCGTCAGTAGAAGGAGTAAACAAGTAGAGAGTAGTTTATCTGCTTACTACCTATTTCAGCAAGAGTAGTACTTCTTGATTGTGTTATCTTCATTCAATGTAATGAAGACATAACACAATGCAAATTACCTCAGCTGGAATCCGTTAATTCTGTGTCAATAACTATCTTACTGTCCACATCTTCATTGGTCATAGTCCAGTTTAAATTCTGGATTTGGGCGATATTGTTGAGAACAAACAGAAGGTGATCTTATACAAAAAGCTTTCACATATTGTAAATCACTTGAGAGAAGTAAAGCTCAAAATTGATTGCATCCTGTCAAAGACTATCAATGGGTTAAACAGCTTTTAGTGACTACTGCTTAAACAGCAAGTCTAAATGAATCAATGAATGCTGAATGTTTTCTTATAAGGAAACGGCTAATATTACCATTATAGAAACAAGCAAAATAAATCAAAGTAAATAACTTAAGGGAGGTAATCATGCATAACAAACCTGAAACCATACTGTTAAATACAATCTGTCACCTTTCATTCTCCTTTATACTTCTTTGGAGCTACCACAACCTATTTTTAGAGAAGGAAATAGTCTGTGGAGTGGGGGGCACAAATGTATGCCCTGTAACTAGTTGAATTTTCTGGCCAAGGGTGATAGATGAAGCTATTATAGCCTCTTTTTCCTAAGGCTTAGGTTGGTAGAAGATCACAACAACTTTCTCAGGCAAGCTGTAAAAAGGTAATCAAATTTTCCCACAGTACCAGCATGTTGGTCATTTTCAAGAGATAATGACAAAGTTGGTGACCATCAAAATCTAAACAGCCGGGAATAGAGGTAAAGGCTTTAAAATCAATCATTTAATTGAATCTCCATTCCCTGTGTATGTATGTGTGTGTGTGTGTGTGTGTGTGTGTATATATATATATATATTCAGGATATTACAACCACAACCAAAAGTCCAGATATTCCACATGGAAATCTTCTCCTTTGTTCGGAATTTTTTTTCATTAGTACTAGATAATCTTTAGTAATAGAGAATAGCATGTCCAACATTTGAAAAGTCATGTCTTTAATGGCTTGTAAGACCTTCAACCTCACACTCAGTGATTTTATCACATGGTCTTTTATGGACTGGAAACTTGTTTTTCTCTCAACCATATAAACAAGCAATTTTTTTCTCTATGGTCTTCAGCATTCTTTACCAGGTCTGTTGCACAAATTCTGTGACACTGACACATGGAAGTGGAGTATTTCAGGTGTTGTGAGGAAAGTCTAGCTTATTTCCTTGGTTGATTTTCACATATTTTTTTCTTTTTTAATTTTCCCTTCTGTTTTTTTTTTTGCATTTTATATTTTTCTTCTACTAAATTCTCTTTTTCAAGGGTTTGGAACAAGGGCTTTGCTATCTTCTTATCTTCTGCATTGGGTATATAAGTGGAGATCCCATGCAACGCTTAACACAATTTATAGAGAACTGAGACCAATCTTCTCTTAAGCTCAAGCAAAAACAATTACAGTTTGCTGGCCACTGCCACTGAGTGGATAGGGAAATTGTCTGATCCTTACTATGGCATCCTTCTGGAATTGTCTTCATGAAAATTGTCTTTCCTAGACACGATAGCTCAGAACTCAGAGTTGGACATTGGGGATCTGAGGACAGCAATATAAGACTGAACAGTGTGAAAAGGTGTCAATAGAGTTCTGACCAACCATAGGGAGGTCAAAGGATGATGATGATGATATAAGTCCAACTTTGTAGATAGCAAAAAAAAAAAAAAAAAAAAAAAAGAAAAGCTGTTCACATGTGTTAGTCTGGGCTAATCTTTGTCAGTGCAGTTACAAAAATGTATTCACAAACAATTGCAAATTCAAAAAAAGCTATTCCATAGAATAATCCAACATGGCTGCTTCTTTATGCCTGGCTAGTGGCTTTAAATGGAATATCATTTAATTAGGATTTGCTTCTATGTAATTTACAGACACACACAAAATGATTTATTGCTTGCTTATTAAATGTCAAAACAGCAGTTAGTTGGTTGATTGATGTAATGGGTTATTTGATGCCGAAATCTAAATATTTTGTACATAATTTTATGCTTTCAAGGTAAAGTTATGTTTTTTTTTTTTTTAGATATATAGCTTGTAGATCATAAAATGCATTGTTGGTCATTTTATTATAAAAATATACTGTTGATTTTTATTTGGAGGTTTACTATTTGAGCATAGCTTGGACCCTAACAGATGATACCACTCTGGGTCAGAATGGACATAGGAACAACAGCAATTAAGTCGTTCCACACTCCTCAAAACCTCCAATCTCCCGATCAGAGGTCTTGCTGCCAAATGTATTTTATAGTCATACCCAGGATGCCGAAACAGTAAGCAAATGAAACTGTAAAACTCACTTGATAATTGTTCCTTTTTTCATTTGCAATTTGATCCAATGTTGCCCTTGACTTCCTTCACTCTCCCAATATGTTCCAGTATCATCATCTGTCAAGTTCACAGGGCCAGCATCATCCTAAAAGAAAACGGTTACAAAGACTTTACACCACATAAAAGAAACTTTTTATGTTATCTTCTCTTTCCATGCCAAATGATAGAGTAATACTAATTTCATTAAAAATTTGCACAGCATTTGTAAACCACCTGTTGGCTTTTTGGAATTATAAAAACTACTGAGATATGGTCATAGAATTCAGCCAATATTTATATAGAATTACATTTTATCTATTTGCCTGCAGAGGAAAAAATTTTCAAATCAAAAAGACATGCCCCATGATGGTTTGATTTTAATAAAATACTCTAATCCTGATTCCAGTGAATATAATAAGCTCATTCCTGCCTTTGGACAGATGATCAAAATGTAGCCTGGTAACTAAGTGAATTTGCAAAAATATTCCAATGCATACAAATGGGAATAGAAAAGGCTAAATAGTGAAGAGCAATTCAAAAGTTGTTTAAATTAATAATAATAATAATAATAATAGTATTGTCAAATCATCTAAAAGAAAAAAACTAATATTTATGAATATAAACTTGCATTTTACAGTTATTTATTGAATCCTAAATAGATGAGGTGAAAAACTCACAGAAATACAGTAGGAAGAGACATCTACAAAGTCAACAAAATTAGCCAGACTGCCCAAATATTGGCTGTTCTGGTTCATGCTGTTGGCCATTAACTGGACCAATGCTTCATCATTCTCCAGTGTCCAGTTTGGTAACACAGTATGCAGCTTTTCCATGATTTCTTCATCTTGGTGTGCGACCTCCAGCTTCTTCAAGCACACAGCATAATGGTGCTCAACTACTTCTTCCCAACTGATAAACACAAAACAAAACTGCCACAATAATCTAGTTGCCAACAGCAAAAACATCATCATGAGATAATTATTTGAAATAATTTTGAAAAAATTACATTTCTTCAAATTGAAAAATTAATACAAAATCCAGTAAAAAAAAAAAAAAAAAAAAATATTGAAAATGAAAGCACAAATATTTTAAAATAGGAAATCTGCCAGTTGACAACAAATAAAATTTAGTTGTAAGCACTTGGTGTTTAAGTCAATTGTACAGAGAACAACTGGGCAAAAATTAAAACCATTTTTCATATTAATTTTTCCTTATTGAATTAAACTTTAATTAGTCTTAAAGTGTGTCAATTCAACACATTGCTGCTAGTGAGCTTATTTATTATAAGTTTCAAGAAATGCTATGTTAAATCAACCTTTGATTACATTTTTTTTTGTTTTTTCTTTTACAAATGAATCATGGGTACAAATCATAAAATAAATGCTTGGAAAGTTAAAAATATTAAACGATTTTCTACTTGAAGGGCAGCAAATCATTTATATAGAACAAATTATATTCAAATTCTTTTTAGAATTTGAATATAGACTTCTAGCAAATAATTATATCTCTTCTTAAAAATCTTGAAGTAAAAAAAAAAAAAAAAAAAAAAAAAAAAAATGGAACCAGACAGAAAAGGAATCATACTTTGACAATTTGAAAGGTTTAGAAAATTTGGCCAAGCTGTAATTTTTGGTTTGAACTGGTTCCATTGTGGGCATATCTTCTGTTGTGCTATGTTTGCCATAAAGTAGCACCCAACTTTCACACGTGACATCTAAAAATTTCTTGCAGTTTCGAGGTTTTGCCTGAAACAAAAAAAAAAATTTTTAACAATGTAGACATTCCTGGTAAATAATTTATTTTGATACGTGCCCTGAATAATAAAACTCTGGCTTACCAATTGTAATAGACAAGTTCTGAATAAAAACAAGCCAAGCAAAGGAAGCCATAGGCTTACTGTTTAATTTTCAGCAAAACATTAAAAAGTAATCTTTTTCTTTAGGGTATTGAATTCAGTCATAACATACAATTTATAAACAATCTGAATTTTTTATAACAATTTCTTTCTCACAAAAAATATTTAATTGACTAAACCAGATTGGACAAGGTGTTTTTGTAAAATTTCATTTTATACAATCAGCAAATTCATTAATCTAAATTTTGATTTAGTTATACTAACATTATAATCAACAGCTTATAACATACACGATTTGGGAGTTTTGCTAAAAATCAAGTTTATTCAATTTAATAAATGAGTATTTACACTATATTCATTAAGTCATTTTTCTGTAGCTCATACTATATGAAAATTCTGAGAATGATATAAAACACAGTAGGCACTGGAAGGAATAATGAGAGAAACACTGTGACTATAATAACCAAGAAGGGGATAACAATTTGGAAAATAACTCAGTTCAGAAATTCAAACAAATTTTTTTTTAAGTGTCTTGAAAAGATCATTAGGTATAGAATAACATTGACAAAAACTAAACAAATAGATATAAATATTAGTTGAAGCAATGTTAAAAACAGGCAGAAAATACTTATTTCCAGCACTGCCAGGATTTGAACCAAGATTTTAGAATGATAAAAATCACTATCAAAGAGTTAAATTTATAATGACTTTGTGGAAAAAAAAAAAAAAAAAAAAAAAAGTATTTTTTTTTTTATTAAAGTCATTATAAATTTAACCCTTTCCACTAGAAAAAAAAAACAAAACTTTCCTATAACTGATTAGAGCTAAAAAGTTCTATAAATAAATTTGTTTAAATGTTTTTCTTTGGTATTAAACTTTTCAAATAGAAAACATTACAATGACCCAAAATTCATATTTAGATACTATAAGCAGTACTGTTATTTCAAATAGGGTTAAAAATATCAAGAACCAGCTTGAGAATAATTTTAAATATTTCTAGTGATAATAAAATTCCAGTTTTTTTTGTTTTTTTTTAATATCCAGTTAAATCTTCTCAGTCAATAGTTATATTACAAAGTGCCTTTTAGGTAATGAAGAGAGGACAAGGAAAAGTAGTGCCACACAATTTTTATTTATATTTTTACTTTTCAACTTTAAATAGAGGATAGTAGAGCTGATACAGTATATTTCAAACATTTTTGAAAAGTCAGACAAAAGTTGTTTGACAAGTTTATTGTGCAAAGAGACAACTTGCTTCAGTTTTGCTTTTACACTGAATAAATCAAATTCAGCAAATCAAATTTAATACACTTAAGAAAAAAAGAAAAAAAAGAGTTGAATAATTTTGAATCAACCAATAAAAAAGAAAATTTAATGACTTATTAATTTGTAAATTGCTAATTTATCTGCTGTGACTAAATCAGGTAAACTACAGGTTAAATACAAATGGTGAGGTACGTTACTCATCAAATAACTGAAGTCTGGCAGAAGAATATAAACTATCCTGACACACAATTTATGATATCAAATATAATTAGGTGGACAAAATATGCTAAATTTATTTGATAAAATATGAGTTAGAATAGTGAGTTAAGTTACAATTGCTTCACTGGTAATATTTGTTACTACAAATCAATGGAGGGGCATTCAAAACAAAAGCATCAATCCTCTTTCCAAGAAATACTTACAAAATCCACAATACCAACATGATATAAATATCTAAAATGAAATTATTCTATCCAAATGTTCACATTAAGCTTAAACAAAAGTAATAAATTTTGGTTCAACCCAATGCCAATATTAATTCTTTAACAAGAACCATAGAAAAGAAATCAAGTTTGATCAAAATTAAATTTCACTTTCTTCATTCATATTTTAAAATAATTCTTATTTTGCACATTAACAGTCTTCACATGCAAAGGGTTAATTGGTGTTGCCACATTTGAGATGAGTAATACTTATAATCAAAGACTTTGTGAACAAACAATTGGAAATTAAATATAAAAAAAAATCAGAGTGACTGAGCATGTTACCCTTTAAAACTGTTCATTAATTAATAAACAGGTTATTTATAATTATGATTTGTCATTTAAAAACTTCAATATTTATTGCTTTATTTCTGCATTGCTCATGTTACAGTTTTATAGTCAAAATTTTGAATTCAATTATTTTAAAGAGAACTATACATGCTGGGAATTTCTATAAACCACCATAAAAATTTCTTAAAATATTTTAGCAAAATTATTCAAAAACATTTTCTACATTCAATGTTTCTCAACTGTGGGTACTAATGTTTTAACAAAATTCACTTTAAGAGACTGTATTGCTGAGCTAACAAATTGACTTAATTCCTTCATTTTAAAAAAGTGGCTTCAAAAGTTATTTTGATATGCTTTTTCTCTGTGTTTTCATGTCAACCACTAAAACAGAACGATTGGTTGTAGAAAAATATCCTTATCAGTTCACAAAAACAAAACAAAACAAAAAAACAACACAACAACAGGTGGTCTTATTTGTGGGCCAATATTCATAGAATCAAATCTGGAATGTAAAACTGTAGATTATATAAAGAAAACTGAAAACAAAAAAAAATAAAGGAAGGGAAGAAAATAATTTAATCCATCAACAAATCAAGGCAGCTAGTCTGTTAGTGGCTGAGGCAGTTGTATAATTTACATACAAGTGCTAGAGATGGTTGGTGTTGAGGTTTAAGAAAAAAGAAAAGGAAATTTTCAAATGTTACAGTACAAGCTGCTAAACTTGCACCACACTATTTTCTTATACACATTCTCCATCATTTGACCTGGAGCTTAGAGCTTTGGTTAACAAGCTAGTCTGGCAAACCATTAGCTAGTGTAATAAGTCTGGTCCTCACAAGTGCTCTATTATTGAGGCTTTGCGTTAGATTAAACCAGTGTTTCTCGACCCTTTTAAGCAACACCTAGGACAAATGAAAATATCACGGCACACTTAGCAAAAATTTTAAAGGCCATGTTATGAAATAAAACCATAAATTTTTTTAAAAATCCACACACAAATATGAGCTTCCTTTATTTCAATGTTTCTATTCAACTATTTGTGAAGCTTATTTAGTGTGAAACTTGTTCCTGGTGCTTTTTCCCATTTTTTTTTTCAACGTTTGGTCAAATGTGTAATAAGCAGACCCACATTTCTTTCTCAGTTGAATGTAGTCTTTCTTGCTTGTTATTTTTGTTGTTATTTAGGGTCGAAAATAGCAATAAAACCGAAAAATCCTTTTTAGCTAATGTGGGATAATCCTTTTGTATTGAAATCCAAAATGTATCAAGAATAGTGAAGAATTATTTCAAAAAGTTTAATACTTATTCATTTATTCAAATAATAATAATGCGACACCATTACTACTTCCACATACACACACATATATATATGCCGTGACAATATTTTACAGCACAGTGGTTGAGAAACACTGGACTAAACTAAAGTTAGTAAATATCAATTTAAAAAAAAAAAAAAAGAAGAAAAAAAAAAAATAATTTACAATAAAAATGTCATAATGGGGAGGTTTATCATGATGTTATCAAAATAAAATTGAAAACTGAATATCTATATGCTAAACCTTATGAAAAAGAATGTCTTCCTAAAGTAATTTCTATTTCACAAGTAATTATGCTATTCTTTTCAGATTTAAAATATTTGAGAAATCAACAGAAAATCAGTTGACTGATAGATGACAAAAAGCTGAAAACTAATCTTTATGTGTCTATATTTCTGAGATGCGTATTGTAACTATTTACATCATTCAAACTGTTGTCCTCATCTTTATTGCTATATTCAAGTTTCAGGCATTGTATGCTCTGGCCTTCTTCAGGTGATATATATGACCAAGTGGATAAAAGCATTGGTTGAAGTAATCCAAAAAGTAACTTGACCGAAAGAGTTGTGAGTTCCCTACCTGGCCACAGCAGAGAGAACAAAAACTTGGAGAACTGAGTTACTAAAAGGAATTAACTGAAACAGAGATATCCCAAAAAGGCATTGCACATGGAATTAGAACAATCTATCCCCATGGACTAAATAAAGGAGTCAGTTTGAAATTCCAACATATATCAATGGAAGAATGCCAGAGTGTACAACGGCCAAAAAGTTGTGAATATGGCAATAAAAATGAGGACAACAGTCTGAATGATGTAAACTGTGTAAATAATCATGTGTAAGTGATGATAACTCCTCATCCCAAAAATTCAGACAGAAAAATATCTAGTACTGAATTTTTGATAAGCATGTTTACCAATTCTCTTTTAGGTTAAGAGAAAATTTTCATATTTTGCTTTGGTCATTTAACTGATTGGTGGGAAATGTTTTCGAGAAGGTTATCAGTATCTAATAATTGTACAAAGCTAATCAGTTTAGCATCTTTATTACTGTCCATGGTTCATTTAGCTACAGCCTAAATCTCTTCCTTTCATTCTTTTAATTTTTTTTTTTAGTAAAATTTTCACCCAATACAAGGTCCAAGAGCAACTCAAAGTAGATGGTTACTGAATGACATTGTTGTATGGATGCAAGGGGTGGAAATCAGTGATGATGGAATGTTACCAGTTAGTTTTCTGCCCCCTTGAGCTGTTAGAGCTAGATCAGATGAAAGATCATCTACCAGTCCCTGATCATCTAGATTTTTAGAGGTACACTCATAAACTGTGGTATCAATTGCATCAATATTTACTAGTGATCTGAGAATGTTCCTGTGCAGATTGTTAATATGAAGCAGAAAGAGGGTAGGACCAAGGAGAGAACCTTAAAGATGCCTGCATTGATCTCATGAGTTTCAGAAGACTGGCCATTAATGAATTTCATGGACCTACCCAATAAGATGGATTTGATAATTACAAAGACTCTCAGAGATGTTATAGCTGGAGAGTTTGTGCAACAACTCTCTATACCACATCTTGTCAAAGGTATTTGAGATATCTAAAGCAATCAATCTTGTAATTAATCTACTACTTTGCTGATTCTGTGTGTAATGATAGTGACAACATTAGCAGCTGACCTCAAGGAGCAAAATATATTAGTTTTTCACTCAGTAGGTTGTTTCTGTCTAGATGATAAACAACCTTCTTGTTGAAAATAGAGTCAAGGAATTTTCTGATGACACTAAGGAAACTTATAGGATGATATTGCAATGGGTATAAGTGCTGACCCACATTCTTCAAAACAGGACATATAACCGACACCTTCCTTATACCTGAGAAGCATTTGTCCTTTAGGTAGTGGTTAAAAAAAAATTGCCAAGATTAGAGATAATTTTGAGCTAATGTTCTTATGATAATGATCACTGGAATTTTATCCAGACTGATAACCTTCATTTTTTTGATGAGTCTGGAAAACTTCCAGAGACAAGATAAAAAAAAATCACAAAGTTTGTGCTCTGTGAGAGGGGGAAATCAGGTAGGGGATGGTCAGTGGCGATTCTGGGGTGGGGGATTCAAGCAGCATCTTTATTTTCACACTACACCAATATAGCATACACAACTTAGGAGTTTTATAAGTATGTTACTTCACCAAATTAAATGGAATAACTTTTCATTCATGGTAATGGAGTTCTAATCCATTCTTACCCTCTTTCCCACTCTCAAGCTGTTGGACCACAAGAGAGGTTAACTTCAAAACAAAATCAAAAGCTTAATAGTACTAACGTCAATACTAGCAGAACAGTGTAATTTGTTTGCTCTGATTTTTTCCCTCTATAAAACTGTTTCGAAGCACAAAAAATAAATGCAAGAATAAAATAATGCAACAAAATCAAACAAAATGCTGTGGGCACTAGGTGTACAAACATCAGCTAAAAAATTAATCTGTTTTTGGCAAACACCGGCTATACAATCAAGAAGCTACTTTGAAATAAGGAAATAATTTTTAATTTCTCCATGACCCTGAAACAAAACATCAAATAGGGCAGTTGAATTGAGCCCAAATTAACATACCAAGTTAATGCAAATTATTTTACATCAAAATTCAAATAAATTTTACTTCTTAAAGAGCAGCGTCAATTTACCCGACTACTAGCTCAAAAAATGTAAGTTTGATTGAATGGTTGGACTTGGGGTATAGTCGGTAACCAGATAACTTGTAGCAGATGGGTTTGGTTATCAGAGTTTTATTTTAATATCTCTAAACTAGAAATATTTTGTATATTAAATGTAGTCAGAGATATTGTTGCCATTAACAATCCTCCTGATACAATAATGTCAATATTTATTTACAAAGGGACAAATTAGAATATCAGAATCATCAAGCTTTTGACAATCATGTGAAACAATAAAAGAAACACAAACAAACAATAAAAGAATCTGTAAATATATAAGTTTTATGGAAAGAAAAGAATTGTAAATAATTATTTTCACAATGAAAGGTTCAAACAGGTGACTTGTTTTCTTTTAGTCTTTTTAAAATAAATTTGTTTTTAAAAAGTTTTTGTCTTGTACTCACAAAGTTCTTTAATGTGTTATAATCCTGTGGATTTATATTTCAGATTGGTGGGGCTATTTTCCATTTTTAAAGTCCTTTTTCCTTTACTTTTAGTTTTTTTTTTTTCCAACTTCAGACATATTTAGTTTACATATCTGAAGTCAAATTGCAACTCATTTTGCAAAAGTCAAAGAAAATCAAAGCACAAGGACCAGTGACAAGGGGTCATAAATCAAAATTTCTTTCAGAAAATTGTCTAGTCCTTTTAGAAAAGCTAAGCATTTTGTGTGATAGGCCTCACAGGGTTTTTCTTTGACCTATGGTGCTAATTGTCTAGCATTTTATTAGGGTGGTGAAATATGACTGATAATTTGTTTCTTTATTGCCTACAGCCCTTTAATTTGTTCTAAGAGTTGTCACATTAGTATCATATATTTTATGCTGCTAAAAACTAGTGGCCTTTCCAAGAGTACAAGTGACAGCAAAATTTTTTTAATCAAATTTAATTCTTATTGCTATTATTATTATTTTATATATATTTATATATTTTTGAACATAAATTTTGGTCCCATATATTCACTGATGGTCCCATTTTGGTCCCATATATTCACTAGGCGACTACGAATGCCCATTGCCGAAATTACTTATAGATATTTTCTGAGAAATTATTCCTAGTGGGTTTATCTTTAGCAAATTACAAAAGATTTTCTAAAAAAGAAAAATTTCCAAAATAATTTCATTAATTTCTGAATATGTCCTGAAATTTTCATTAAAATCTGACAATTATTTTAATTTTGCAAGAATTTCCAAATCAATGTGTGTTTTCCTTGGAAAAAGCGCAAAATAAAACAAACCTTTTTTCTCTTGTTTGCCACTGCTGTAAAAAAAAAAAAAGAAAAAAAAAAAAAAAAAAAAGGATTTTTAACCTAAATTTCAAATGTACTAGAAAGGAGTAAAAAATTCCCAAAAATAAGAAAAAAATACTTTGGTCTTTCCTTTTATAATAAACATTTTGATGACAAAACTCTGTTATTATTGAGTTTGGAGCCTTTTTTCATCATGCTATGCTGTTTTTTACATGACCTAGTGGAGGTACCTATGTTGAATGTCACCGAAAAAAATTCCACGCAGATTGAACAAAAAAAAAAAAAAAAAAAAAAATCAATGCAGTTTAATTCTGCAATTATTGTGATGACTATCAAATTTGTCAACAAAACATTCCAAGTCTATTTCTTCAGCTCATGAACTTTCAGTCGATAGCAGTGCAAGGTCACTTACTCGGTCGTCATTCATCAATTTCTCAAAAATGTTTTTACTAGTTTCATTTTTGAGAAGTTTCTTTCACATGAAGCACTTGTAACCAGGAGTGTCACTGATATCAACAATAAATTGTATAAATAATCAAATGCTGCTTTACAGCTGCACAAAAAAAAGAAGGGAATTTTACAATAGATTTTAGTGGGTCAGGTTGTTTCAGTAGTAACTTCTTTACAAGAGAAATTTCATGTTGTAAATCACCTGCATTAAGTGATTAAGCGGACGTATAATCTTTCAAATCTTCTATATATAAAAAATGTGTGCCCTCTGGGACAAAGAGCTGAATGCCACGAGAAAATGACCGAAGACTCATTAGAGTAATGGTTATCCAATTCATTAATTAAACAGTCTAAAATTGGATAAAAGAAAAATTAATATAAATATCACTATATGAAGATGTTGTTTGCCTTTGACCGGTGGATTCTAAAACAATAAATTCGTCAAGCTGTTTAGGTTTTCTTTGCTTGCATGAAATTGCAAGTGAAATTTTGAATTTCTTGAAGAGTTCAGTAATAAAATCAGAATAAAGTTCAGCCAAGTTCCAATTCTGGATATTAACTAGGTTTTCACAGAGCAAAGAAATCAGTTGCGCAGCTTTTCTTAAATCTGTTTGTCCTGTAGCTGCAGTGATACTTTGACTTTCCCAAGAATATCCAAAAACATAGGGAGATGAACAAATTCTTCATCTATCTGCAAAAGTAATCCTCTTGCTGATATAACAAGAGTTTCATTTGCAGATGTCTCTTCCAAGAGTCTTATGATGGCTTCCAGCTGCAACAGAGCATTTTCGCATGATGTAGCCCGATACCACCATCATGTATCACTGAAATGTTGCAGCTCTTGGACTTGTTCTTTGGAAAACTTTTCTCACTGTATACCAAGAAATTTTTCATGAAGAGGGTTACTTACGAAAATATACAAATTTTCAAGTATGCTGAAGAAATTGGCAGCACCAGGAATATGTTTTGTTGCATTGATTAATACTAAATTCAGCCTGTGTCCAATGCACATAATAAGCAAATGGTGCTTTATTGCAAATGCATTTTTGAACAGTGCTCAATTGACCCCTCATGACTGATGCTCCATCAAAAACTAATCCAATAAGTGAGGATTTATAATCCAATCCTAGCATCACCAGGGTGTTCAAAATGTAATCAGTGATAGATGCAGCATCCAACTTAAGCATTGGCATGAAGGAAATAAAGCAGAGGAAATTTCATCAAAAAAAAATCTTATCATGAGAGATAGATGTTCAGTTTCTATTTCCTTCCTCACCATAAATGCAAAAATTGCAATTATCTCATTCTGTATCACAGGATTGGTATATTTTTTTATTCTTGGGGCCGTCTCTGATGCAGTTAGGGATGATTGCATCATGTTTGGCAACAAATTTGAGAATTTTACAGATATTACCTAGATTGAGTTCATTGTTCCCTTCTCCGTGCCCTCTCTGAGCAATATCCTGAGTTACTGTCAACAGGATAATTTCCGTGATTGTCTTGATGTAATGTCGATTTTCTTTTGATAAGCCAAATTTATGGTTTATGCGATAGAAGTTTTTTCAGGTACATTCTGTTGGTAGTCACCCTATGCAACACAGAATTTGTGGCATTGAGAATTCATGTTTTTGGATTACCCCATCTTTTCCATGTGCTTTTTTTTTTCATCGTCATAAATCCAGTTTTAGTAAATGCTTCATCTGCATTGCCATATGCTGGTAGTGCAAAGTGCCTACACGCAAAACAGAACATCGCATCACATTCTTGTGAATATTCGGCCCATTGGTATTTGTCAAACCAAGCACTTACAAATGACAGAGCATGGCTCTTTCCTTCACTGTGCTTGGGATAGTCTCGTAAATGTGGTTGAATTGGATTACCACCAGTGGATTGGGATATGTCAGCTGGCGCAGTATCATTCTTCTTCAGTTTTTTAGATGAATGTCCAATAACAGCTGCAGAATATTCAGAATCTGACTTCAACATTTTTTCAGATACACCTGCTTCTTCGGTGTCGCTGTTTGTTGTTAAGGCACGTTTTTTATAATTCAAAAATTTATCCATAATTAAGTGTTGCTTTATAGTTTTGTGTGCATGTTGTGCTGCGTTTTGTAAAAAGATGCTTGGAAATTTAACTGTGTTTAGCCGTAAGGAATCGAATATGAGAGAGACAAAAGATGTATAGTTCACTTGAACGTTTGTTTAAAAAAAGAATCATTTCAGTGGTTAGTAGTGACCACTATAAATAGGGAAAGAAGAGGTCTATATTGTTTTTCTACCAACCCCTTTTCTTTGATTCTTTTACCAAATGCCGGCATTATCAGCAAATCTTAGTAGGGAGTATGAGTTGTGGTAATTGGAACCATTGATAACCACTTCAGGTTACCTGCTGTGTGTGCCTCCCTCAGTGTAGAGATGGCCCAAGTGAATCTGCATACTTCTGAAAAATACAAATTCAGCATCTGGGTGTTTGGTGCTGACTGTCTTCAATAAATTGGAGAAAATTACTGACCAATTCTTTCACTTGGCCATAAATCACTAACTGCCTATGTACCTAGATATCAAGCTGTGTACATTATTTTTTAAATATGTTTTTTTTTTTTTTTTTCAAAATGGTCTCTGTATGTGTCCTTTTTTTTTTTACCTGATCTTCGCAGAAGTGAATGTAATAAAAAAGCTAAATGAAAAAGAAAACGTAGAAGGAAAAATACTGAAGATCAAATCTCATCAAAATCAGATACTGATCAGTTTCATAAATTTTTTAAACTTAGAAAAGTGGTGGGGAGGCAACCAAGGAGTGAACCAAAATTCTTAGGGAGGGGCATCACAACCCTCCCAGAAATGCCACTGGGGATGGTCCTTATTTAACATAGAATGAAAGGTAAAGTTCATTGCAAAGGGCTTCGCCTTATCTGAGGATGATGAGATAACCTCAGGGCCATTTATAATAGTAGACATTGACATTTACATTTTGCCAAAATCTCTTGCACTGATTGTGAGCAGTTCTAAATGTGGCAAGAGTTCAGTTACACTGTTCTCTGTGATAAAGATGGTAGTAGTGAATACAGTGAGCTATGGCAGAATCACATTCAGACATAAACCAAGGTTGGCTATTCACTCTTTGCTGATACATTTTTTGTGGTATAAAACACTCCATGATAGAAAGAATGCATTCAGAAATGAGGGAGGCTGTTTTGGGAACTCTATTTTTGAAGAATGTTGAGAGGAGCGTCTGCAATGTAAGATCTGAAGCTATTCCAGTCAGCTTTCTAGTATCAAAACTGTCTTGCGGAATGGGATTTCAGAGGATGCCTTTGGCTTGGCATCAATCTTGACATTGAGAATCACTGAAGTCCTTTGACAAATCAGTTTGGTGAAGGTACATTTGAAATCAGTTTCTTGAGAGATTCACTAATGTTTATCTTAACAACAGCAACTGACAACATCAGATTTGCGGTTATGGCATGATGCATTTTTACAATCAATCCAGAATGTAAATATAAATTGGTATTAACCAACACTGATGTAAAGTATGGTAAAGTATGAGCTCCTTCACATTCTGTAACCTTCATCAGTTGTTCAACCAGTGATTTTGTTAATTTTTCTATTGTTTTGACTTTAATATTACTTGCAGTTTTTATTGTATTTTCATACACATATGCATCTATTTTAATGATAGCTCAAGTTTTCTATTGAATCTGGAGAAGCTGGGGTATGGACATTCCATTAATTTGGTATTTTTGAAAATTTCTTTAGCAAGATCAGCAATTGACAGCTTTGCAAAATGTAAAAGGTACATTGTCTTTTATGAATATATGTTTTAACTTAAAGTGTCTTGGTAGTAACCTGTTCCACTCAGAAAACATCAAAAACTTCCAATAATTCTCTGCATTTATCATAATACCATCATCAACATTGAAGGGACCTATAATTTTCCTGCTTGCAAAACTAACCCTTGCTGGTTGACTATTTCTATGAGACCACCTCTCACCATGCCATCAGGTTCATCCAATGTAGCTCTATGTTCATCATTAAAAACTATTGTTGAACATTCAGTTTTCATGTACTTCTTCATCCTATTTACAATATTAAGAACATTAATTGCTTTCATGTCTTTTGCCAAAGTATTAAACTTAAGTAAACATCACAAAGAAATATACAAGCTCTATTTTATTAAATTTACTGGATTTTTGTTCATTCTTGCAAGAAATGAAAACATTGGTGTCGTATTATCCCATCTAGAATCTTCACCTTTGTATTTATTACAATTCAGCTGATGTGATTTTTAATCTTATTGTCAAACTGATGTTAATATCTGAATGGTTTTTATTAAGGCAATAAAGAAATGTAGAGATTTAACCACTATTAAATGCAACATGCACCCGAGGAAATGCATTGATAAAAACAACAAAGATGATGATACTTTATGCAATTCTAACAATGTTTCATCTTAGAAATTCACACAACACTAAGATCAAAACAAAATGTTTCAATTTAAACAACAAAGATGAAGATATTAATTTGAATTATGTACAAGCAATCTTTGTTTCAATCTAGAAGTAAATCAAGGATGAATAATTTTGTAATTGCTAGAGATTCACCAATATTCTTAATGAATATCATTTATACACAGATTAAAAGGAAATTCATAACGATATTATTAATTCAACTAAATAAATTGATATAATCAACTTTATTACTTTGAAGTCTCTTATTTTTCTAGTAATAACATTTCTGGGCACAAAAAGAATTTGGAACCCATTTTACATAGAGGACAAACTATACAAAAGGCAGAAATAATATCTAGCATTGATGACATCTTGATATTTTACCAATTGTTAATGGTAATGCTTACAAACCAGGCTCTTGGAGTAATTTACATTAAATTCATTTCTCAGCTAAAAGAATTTATAAGCATTAGACTTGTCAATCACAAGGCAGTTGGTTACTATGTCAACGTTTCTTGTCAGAGTAATGATCAGCAAGTTGGTGTTGTAAATCATGACTAGTATAACAAGTTTAATCCTAACTGGGTGCCCAACACTGATGACCTTGTACCAGTTAAGCTTAGTAAATAACATGATCTACTGAACAGCTGAAATAGGTACCTTATATGAAATATGTAACTATGTGAAATACATAACTATTTCAGCTATGATTGTAACCATATTCAGATCAGTGTTCAAGGCCAGATAAAATATTTTATAATGCTGATTCTCTAGTCAGGTACTTTCTACTTGAAAGATTTGTATAATTTTCCTCTCTTCATTTGTCACTATGCTAAGCTTAATAAATATTAAAATGTCACAGAGCCATTGGATTTTAGTTAAATGAAAAGAAAACAGAGATAAGTAAGGTTTACAAGAGAACAAATGTTTGGCACTGATTTTAAAATTTTAGAAGAATTAAGCATTCACCAATATTGAGATTGCACAAATAATTTTTTTATGCATTTTTGAAAAGAAAATAGAAATAACCCTGAGAAAAATCCATTTTTGCTATTTAAAAAAAATGTTAGTTTCTAACCTTTTGAATCTTCCCCTAATTCTGAATAAAAGTGAACAAAAATGTATCTTCTTTTTAATCTTAAAGGTTTAGATCAATCTCAAACCTTGTGTAGTCCAAAATATCTAAATTTTCAGAAAGTGTGGACTTATTTTAGAATTACATCCAAAGAACAATTATGAATTATAAAATCTGGTTTAAAGGTGTAGTCTAAAATATTGGCTTCTTCAACCTGAAATCACTGATTAAAGTTTGATTTTTACTCTTTTGGGAAAGTGAGTGGTATTTTTAAATAAGGTACATATATCAATAAAATTTCATTTCATTATTTTTCAAAACATTTTCTGATAATTCTTTGTTATTACAATTTATATTTGCAACAATTAATGTTAGGTCATAATGGAGCTGAAGCTATGAAAAATATAAATTCTGCAATTAGAGATAATGCTGTGAGTGAATGTACAAGAAAAATTTATCTTTTTAAAAAATTTATTAACTGGAAATTTAAATTTAGGAACCAAAAGAGAAGTCAGTCAAAATCAATGACAAAAATTTGAAGGCTGTAATGGGAAATGAAATATTGGTTAAAAACACAACAATTTCAATGTACGAACTGGAACCAATTCAAATCATTTAAGAGTGAGTGGTATAAAAAATAAGCCGATAAATTAGTTCCATCTAAAATGAATGAGGAACAAAAATTAACTGGACTAATCATGTTCAATTTTATGGAAGTGGTAAGTTTTTTTGTATAATAACCAGAGAAAATATTCAGAAATGCTGGATTCGGATAGGAAGCTCAAGCAAAACTGTGCAATCATATATCGGGAGGCATGTAGGTGGAAGAGGTGTAGTTCATTATATCAGGACATATTTTTGATGGGTTAAACAATGCTCTTCAAAGTGTAAAACAAGATTAGGATTGTGTACTTAGAACTCAAAGAGTTTGGTGAATAGAAATGGTTTTGTTTTGTTGCATAACATCCACTTTCATGTTGCAAAAGCAATGTTATTAATTTTTTGTTATCTAAAAATTCCTGTCCCAAAATGATCGTAATTTGTGCATGTGTGTGTGTAGACACACACATACACAATGGAAACTGTGATCATTTTGAGACAAGATCTTTTCATGATGACATGATGACATTAAGCAAAGGATATAAAATTGGAACAATTTATCTTTTAGTACAAACAACTATATGATAGAGACAGTATGGACATAGGGATCAACATTGCAGAATGACTGTCAATTTCATATTTCAGACCAAGACTGAAGATGACATTGAACTGAAGCATAAAGGAAAGCTGACAGTCACCATGCAATGTTCCTATGCCCTGTCTATGTCTATATATGTTCCATCTATGATATTGACTATTATTCCCCAATAAATGGAACAACTTTTAAGCACACACACTCACACAGGATCATAGTAAAAAGCTGGATCTGAAAACTGAACAGGTAATGTCCAAGGTAAACAGAGCTGGATTTGTCTGTTAGAGCCAACCAAGATTAATTTCTGCAGAGAGAGACAATGCAAAGTGCACTTGTCTGCAAGTAGTAATTTAAAAGAATGTAATTTGATAATTAGTAAATTCCCTTCAAGTCACACACCAAAATGATCACTAGTAAAAACTAAAACAGAATAAAATTTAAAAAAAAAATGAATGGAGACAATGCAGTGTCTGGTGTTTTGATAACCGAAAATAAAGTTTTCGAATGCCGAGTTTCAAAGTTCCTTCTTACTCGCCATCCTTATTTCATTCTCTTTGGACCGAACTAGGCTTAATTTTTCATTACCAATATAGAGAATAATGAACTTTTGGGAAATATGAGAGAATACAATTGATTGATTGAACTAAACAGCAGTGGTGTAGAGTGTTTTTGCCGCCTGGAGCGGCCCTCAAGTTTGTTTACCCCTCCCCAGAAGGAATACAATATTTAAAATTACAATGCACATTAACCCCTTAAAGTTTATAGTCAACGACGAAATTATTTGTACACCCATCAACTTTTAATATTCTTATCCATTTCTCAGAAATTGGAATGCGTGTGATATCCTTACTTTAAAAGATTGGAATTATTTCAATTTATCTATTTTATAATTTATGTGTAAAGTAATGACTTTCTCCGTATTAAAATTATAAAATTAAAAAAAAAACAAGAACAAAACAACAATTGGTTCACTTATTTTTTTTTTTTCACTAAATAGTTCACAGACATAAAATCAAAGAACTGACGCCAAAGTCTGGACTTCTTGCATAGATGTGAAAAAACTGTGGATTCACTAAATTCACTTAATGCAACCCCACATCAAGCCCTTTAAAAATGTTCAAATTTTTTTTCACACCTTTTGCCCATGGATTGTAAGTGGGGTTTTTATCCCCACCAGCTGACAGCGCGTTTTGGAGACAATCTTTTTTTTTTATTGCTAGCTGTCTGGCTTTAAGCCAGCCATATAAAAGACAAACTGGCTTCATTTGAACCCTATCTTCTTCCTTGTCACTGCTTTTTTTTTTTTTTTGCAAAAATTATGCTATTGTTTTTTTTTTCTTTTGAAAACTCATCGCGGACCAAAAGTGCCACCCGGGGCGGACCGCCCCCTCAACCTGCTAACTGACAGATCACAACAGCAACATCCTGAACATCCTTCTTCAGTTAATTTTCATGACTACTACACGCTAATTTTTGCAGTTTCCCGTTTTTTGTTGTTTTGTTTTTTTTCATAGTTTTTTGTCTTCCATTTTCCAGTGAATTTATGTGCGGAGACCGAGACTCACCCATTCAGCAATGAATACTATGATTAAAACAGCTTGTAGTTCAATATTCTACCACTAAACTGGTTCCCAAAATAGCATCACATTTTACAACAGAATTACGGTTACGAAATCATCTAACCTGCACACGTGTGTGGGTGTTTTAGTTTATGTCTTTATCTTTTTGTGCCAACTTTTAATTCGAGACAAGGATCAACCAGCAACTACGACAGGCATCACGAAACTCAGTCAAAAAATTTTGTATATTTTACTTACGCAAAATAAAAATTAAGCGAGTTTATCATGGGAAAGTCTTTTAGTTACAATATGTGTGAAGCTAATTTATTTTGGTGAAAAAGAAAAAAAGAAAAGAAAAAAGCTGCATATGGACAAGGTGATTGTTCATTAGAAATCAGGTGACGAGATTGGTCAAGACCGAATTATTCTGGGCAGATATCGATCTCAAATTACTACCACTGCTAATATCAATGAATAATTCCATGACTACTAATAAACACAAAATTAGCAAATATCTAGGCATGAACCGACATTCAAACATAAAAAGTGGGCTAAGTTTAATAAAAATATTAAGCAACGTTGCTTGAGAACTGAAATATGAACAAAAAAAAAATCGATCATTACACGTGATCGTCAGGTTTTTAAAGAGAACTTTAAAAAGTGTTTTAAATGTTTTGATTTTTTAGCATTTTTTAAAAATAAAATAGTACTTTTTATTGTAGATGACAGCTTTTTTAAGACTTGATTCTACTATTACTTTTTTAATTTTAACTACACACATTTTTTTTACCGAGTTAAAACTTAGTGAATGAAGGAAGAGATGTATTTCTTTTTTATCTCTTAAAGAAAGAAGTGACATTAAGTTTCTTTAGGGACATTGAACAGGTGAGATAGAGCAAGCAAGAGTTTGGAAAAGTAAAAAACAGAAACCAGTCTTTAAAAATTATGCCTGATGGTACATTTAAAATGCATCTCTACCGAATCTAATAATTTGTGGATGTTACAGGAAACGAAAGTAACGGGATTTTAACAATAACAACCGAAAAAAAAAATCACTGAATCAGTAAAGAACTTAGGTAGACGTTTTTTTTTTTTTTTTTACAAGAATGTCGCATTTTTTTTAAAGCTATCTTTTACTGTAGTAGAAAAAAAAGCCATCTATTTTTTTATTTTCTGCTTTCTCAAAAATGTCAGTATTTTTGCTAGATGATTGACGGGTGGAAAAGAAAGCTATGATCACAGAATAATCGCCAAAGGAAATGTGGACCCGACCGAAGTGAATGCATTGATTGATTTAAAAAAAAAAAAAAAATGAGTAAATAACTTAAAATTAACGATGAAAAAAAAAAATGAACTGTCGTGTGGTTGAAATAAAACCAGATTTATTAACTTATGAAATAATGAATAATAACCAACCTTTTTGACACGGATCCATTTTCCTTGATTATTACAGAATTCGTGTCCACTGGCGATGACCCTTGATAGAAGCACTCCCGTCATGGAATCTATGGGATCAGTGTTGAGATCTGGTTTTGGGTACATGTCCACAGTGCCTGCAATACATTTGTACTCGACCCGGTCGGGAACATAACAGAGAGACTCGGGCAGGGGTCCGGCCTGTTTCAGACACGAAATACATTGGTGCAAACAACGAATGCGGGCAAGACGACGGCTGATGTCGTTCGCAAACGCCATCCTCAAAGACAGCACAACGAGACAAACCACACGAGCAGATCATGCAGTAGGGTTAAAAGACTTTAGGGTCGGAGAAAAACAGAGAAAAATAGACATAAGCCGGAAAACCAGCAAGTTGGACGGACAGAGAAACAGATTGTTTGAGGAGGACGGCGCTGGAAGACAACAACGGTGAAACACTCCCTCATTAAAACTATCGTTTTCTCTTCCCCCTCTCTTTTTCCTCTGCTCTTATTATTGTGAAGCTAGGCTCTTCCTGGAGTTTCGTATTTTCTAACCTAACTCATTCATGAATTTCGTTCTTTGACATTTTTTATAGATAATTTTGTTACATTAAATTTACTTTATTTTATTCTCTCAAAATTTTATACGATTTTTCAAAAACAAAATTATTTTTAATGTTCAAAATGTTTTATTTCTTTTTCAAAGTAGAAAATTAAAAAATATTTTCAATTTATAACTTTAAATTAATTCATTAATTTTTATTCATTTTTAAATTAAAAATAAACAATTAGTGAAAGTTTGAATCATTTAAAATTATTCTGGTCAAACTTAAAGTTTGCATGAATAATTTTCTTTTCATTATTGAATTTTGGTAGTATAATGAGCATTTAATATTCAAGCTGTTAGTGTTAACTCATATTTCTGAGAATAAATATCAAACTACAAAAATATAAAAGAAAAAGTTTTTAGGTGAACTTGTAGAAAATTTCAAGAATCATGATTTTTTTTTTCAGAAAAGTCAGCTTCTTATTCGCAGTTCATTTTTCGAATTTTACAAAACTTTCATTTCACGCAGATTTAATATTGTTAACTTCAGTTAAATGTTGATATAAACTTAATGAACATTATGACAACAATTTCTGTCTTTCTGAAACTCTAAGGAAAAATACTACAAAAGAACTTATGTATGTGTGTGCATGGATGTGCAGGTGATCTAAATGGTTCATTAGCACTTAGCAACTTGGAACAAGAATTCGGCAAGCAGAGTTCAAATTCCAGTCAAGTTCATTACATTCACTTTTGTGCATCTACACTTGGGAGAGATATGAATGTATCTCTTCTACTCCTAGCTATGAGTACTGTGGACTGGGCTATTTAGCCTTGGTTGGCAACCAGTCTGGGAGAAGAGCAACACTGAATTCAAAACCTGATGAGGTCTGTTTGGAAACCTTGGGGCATACTATGTGCACCATTTCTCTGTATTCAGTTCTTCTGAAAAGTGTAATTCATTCTACACAAGTTTTCACCACTATAATGAAATCATATATGTAGGTAGCTAGGTATTCAATTTTAAGAACTGAACATTTGGACCCTCATATATATATATATATATATATATATATATATATATATATATATATATATATATAGCTTGTATTTGAGGATACCCATGTATTAGGATGGCTAACCAATCCCTATTGCGGATCCTTGCTCAGGCACATTTGTGTTTGTTCAACACCCACAGAGCTAATCTGTGGTTTATACTGCAACTATGCTGAGCAGACCTTAGTTACAATTTCTGGGAGATAGTGTGTTATCTAACGTGATCAACAATGTGAACAAAGCCAGCACACTCAAACCCTCGGCCATGATGACAATTATCAACGATTCCCAAGGGTTCCATTTACCCAATTTCACTCACTTGGGCTTGGGTCAACCAGTGGTATGGTTTTCAGGCACTTTCCAAAGGTACTGCACACTGGGATTGCCCCCTCCAGATAGATAACATCAGGAAGTCTACTTTCTGACAAATTAACCATGGTGAGATTCGAACAAGGGTTTCATGGTTAGAAAGCGAATATTCTAACCACTCTCTTGCTCTCTCTCTCTCTCTCTCTCTCTATATATATATATATATATATATAGATAGATAGTGTGTGTTTGTGATGAAATCTTTCACCATCTTCTTATATATAGAGAGAGAGTGAGAGAATGAGAAAGACAAAGAAAAAGAAACAGTGTGAACATAGGAATCCGCATTGGATAGTGGCAGTCACCGTGAAGCTTTGATTCCTATGAACACTCCATCATCAATATTAGCACTCTTACCTTGTAAATATAATCACATCTTAAATCACATAACCCATTAAAGTCATAGGGGTACCACTTGTACTGCAGCCATAACTGCAATTGTATGTCTATAACAAGATAGCCTGTTGGAGTCCACCCCTTTTCAGGCTGGTTTTGAGTTCAGAGTTTTCCTTCTCCATCTTAAAGCAAAAGACCCCAGTCAGTCCTGCTATTTAGCCCATAAATGGGTGAGGAGAGATGGATTCATACTTTTCCCAATTGCATTTATGTAAAAGTGAATGCTACGAATTTGGCAATATAGCAAATTTTAAACAATATATATATATATATATATATATATATATATATATATATATATATATGACTGAAAACAAACGGAAAACTTTTTGTTACTAATTTGTTTCATCAACTGAGGGATATTATTAAGCTAAATGTAAGGATTTTATTTTGCAGCTTATATTTATAAACTGAAGTAAAATATTGTTAAATTTCCAAAAGTTTTTCATTTAAGAATGCTCTTATTCTTAAGGCTAACTGTGTAAGTAAAGGTAATCTATGGAAAACACTAAGTGACATAATTTAATGCCTAATAAATGAAAGTGAGTAATTATTGTTAATATTGTTGTTGAATGTTTGTTCAAATTTGTATATATGTATTTATTTTTTTAAAATTAATTATTATTTATTATTTCATTTCAATCTGCTAAATTATTTATGTATCTATTTATTTTAAATAATAGAAAGTCTTCATTTAATAATTTTCTTTTCGTTATAATTTTTTATGGTCATGCATGTTTGCTTGGTAAAGGATTCCTTTGTTTAAGAAAGAAAATATTTTTAAAAATCATAAGTTAACATTTTAGGAAGAATCAATAGCTGCACTCTCAAGAACTTTCTATCTAAGTAAGTGTGGCAATCCTTTTATCTTTATTCAAACAGTCTTTTTACATATACATTTTATTTATATCTGAATTTTTACACACACACACACACACACAAAATAAATAAAAAATCAACTTAACACCAATAAAAAAAAACATAAATTATTTTTTTAACTGAATATAAAAATAAAGAAAATCAGAAAATCAGAAGACAACAACTGATACCTCCTGACAAGTGAACCAAATAATTAAAAATTTTGTCTCCAAAACTCTGGAGTTGGGGTGCTGCCAGCTAAGTGACAAATTTTACATTTGTATTAATCCTATATACATAATACAGGTTTCAGTGAAGATAACTGACAAGGCACTTTGATTCATCTTTTTATTATATTTTTCTTGCATTCATACAAGTGATTTATTTTTTGAATATTTAAATGATGTTTTTTGTTTGTCTGAATATGTAGATATTTTATCTTTGATAATAGATTAGCCAAAAGATACACTGATCATTTGGACAGTTCTCTATGTCGTCTTCAATGAAACTTGTATAAAAGAGGCATTGCTACCCATATATATATATATATATATATATATATATATATTACCAAATTCTCATCAGGGCAAAAGAAAGATAAAAATGTGAAATTTATTAACTGATGAATCAAAGAAGCAAAGTATTTCCAATGAAAAATGAAAATCTTTTCTTTGCCAAAGTTACAAACATAATGCAATAATTGAATTGCGTTTTGCTTGAAGAGTTGTCTCCCTTACTCCTTAGCCGATTGATAGCCTAAAAATAAAACAAGCAAAAACACATGCACAAAAAATGTGGCAGAGCATGCAGCTAAAGCTTTGTGATCAGATCACAGGTCTACATCAAAAGAAGTTTGACAATTTCTCTAGATGTCAGTGATACTTATTACTATGCATTCATCAAACAGGTAGAAAAGTTTCATTTCTAAATTTGGAAAAAGCACATTTTACCCCAAAGATTAGACTTGTGTGTACAGTATATTCCAGCATGTTACGCAAATAAGAAAAATTACAATAAAAATATTTTTTAGATTGTTTCACTTCTTAAGCAATCATTTCAGAAAAACAATGTGAAGGTATATAAAAAAAATGAAAGCTAATAATGAACACAGTAATAATGAAAGAAATGACACAATATTTCTCATATCAAGCAGGGGTGTCACAACAAAGCAGAAAATAGTTTTATTTACTTCTATAATTTCCATTTTCTCTAATGTCTTGAAACAGCTTATTATTTAAAGAAATTAATCTGGGGATTTCTTCATGGATAATGGCTTTGCAAATAGCTAAAGTTGTTTCCCAAAATTCATTTTTGGATACAAATTTCTTTCTACTCTTATAAACACACTGCTTGACAATGCTCCAAAGTTCCTAGATTGGGAAAGATAGCAGCCACATGATAAGCCTGTTGTTTTTAAACCCTCAGGCACATTTGTGTTTTTTCAACATGCATTTTCTTTACTAAAATTTAATGAATGTGCTGGCTGATAGACATAATACACACTGTTGAATAAATAAAAATGGTACGTCTATTTCAAATATGAAATATCCACTATAGTAGGATTTCTCAATCTAGGCAATTTCAACTGTTGGGTGGGCAATGAGCAACTGAATAGAAGAGGGTGGGTGAGTGAAAATTTTGGTGTGTGATATAGGTTTTAGAGTATTAAAAAGTATTTCAACATATTCTACCTGGAAAGGAGTTATGCAAAGAACCTGTATAAAAAAACCCCCAAAAAACAGGAGGTTAAATAGGAATAACTGGGTCACCTTCTAAAATAAGATATAAATGAAGTATCTGACACCTTATACCATGCTTTATCTTTACCAGAGTCAAATTTGACCACAAATGGAGTATTGCTGCCATATCTGAGCTAGAGCTGGTCATTCCACTTTTCCAGCCTTGATAGAGTTCAAAATCATTTACATAGTCTTATGGGAGATGACTTGGTTTCCATTCTGCAGCCTCTTTTTCTAACAGATGCAGTACTACTGTAATTAGATCTCTTTCTGATTCACTTTACATGTTGTTGGGATGTGGACATTAAGAAAGCAAAACAGAAAATAAAAAGTTGTTTTCTGTACAGAAGCTCCGAGCATCACATCTAATACACAAAACAAATCCACACAATAAAATACAATAACTAATCATGAATGTTCCTGCTGGAAAAAAGATAACCTGGGGACCATGAAATTTGCTTAAATGAAAGCCCATTGTAATGACAAAAGGCCATCTGTAGGCACATGTGTGCAATGTTGCTGTCACTGCCATGATAGCTTCTCTCATCACAACTGTGGCCTCACCCAAGCTTCACTAATCTCACCTGGCTCTTCACACAGAGAATGCAACTAATGGGCCAGATTTGACATTGACAGGCTCCTGAGGCCAACCCCTATGATTTCTGACATCATCACCATCCATTTCTAGGCTTCTTTCATCATCACTCTTTGATCTCCAATTCGACTAGTATTTTATGGCAAAAGTTCAGATGAGTTTCATTCTTTAATTCTAACAGTTTAAACATTTACTGCTAGGACATGTTGTGCTGCTTTCACAGAGTGGAATCATGCCCATTTTTTCTGCATTCCAAATGTAAAAAAAAAGTTCCACTCAGTTTTCCCAAGAACTGCTACTTTGTGGAACAAGCTTCCACATGGATGCTTCCTTGAACACTACAATCCTAACCTCTTCAAGTCAAGAGTCAGTCCTTATCTTCATTGTCCTACCACCTTTTTTCATTCATATCACACACCTCATTCATTTGTCGCAGAACTGAAAGAATTATCATTTTTCTGACTCCTAGTATTATTTGTCCTGCAAACAATATATGGCAGAATCATGAAAGTCTGGGTAAAAAAACAAAATGAGACAAAAGACATGAAATTTAGACATACAACAATTAATAAATGTATTATAAAGAAAGAAAGGAAGTTGAAGTTATGAACAGTTCAATACAATCTTCAGCCAATGTTTCTGAAGTACTTACATGCCTCATGGCTGTCAGAGCAAAAGGAAAAATGTTTTACTGCTCTAAAGTCAGAGGGAAAAGAGAATATCATGTCACCTGTGATTACCATCAGGGGCAGTAATCCAACACATTGTGGCCATTTTAATAGTAACCGTCAGTTTTGAATCAACTTTGTTTAAAATATAAAGAAAAAAAAGAGCCAGCAAACTTGTCTCACTTTGTATCTTTATTTATTTCCCACTCTTTCATTTATTTTTTTTCTTTCATCTCATTTTCTTTTCATTTTTCTTTGGCTTTCCTGCTTTTTAACATTCCTCCTACACACCCTTTTCCTCCACTCTCTTACTTTTCTTAATTTCTTTCCACTTAAGATTATTATGTAGGTTATGTAGGCTAGAAATCAGCACAGACACTATATTGATCTTTGTTGGAAAAAATGTATTGGTCATAAAAGTAAAGAAGCAGAATAAGAGGAGAGATGATTCAGCTTAGAATATCAGACAATGAAGAAGGCTGAAAAATGAATCCACTGAAACATGGAAATAAAAGCAGTAAGGATGAGAATATTAGTCTGAGTAAATTGTAGAATTAATTTTTTTTTCATTCAAAGTTGTTTAGCTTTGACTGAAGACAGAAGTTTGCATTTTGAATATTTAATGTTAAGAATCATATCTCTACAATGGAGTTCAGGAATGTTTATTTGTACACTTACAGAAAAAAAGGAGTTGCAGGAATGTAATGAGAGTGTCATGTTCATATGTAACACCATATCCTCACCCCATGCACTCCACAAGACCAGCTGTTTGTCTGGTATGGTCCAATATTACAGGTTTGATACAAGTCTCCAGTTCCCAATGTCAATTCAAAGCCACCCTCCAGCCGCATTATGATTGTTTTGATCCTGGAGAGTGGTCATCAGAGTGTAGAAATCTGGAAGCTCTCTGCTGGTCCACTTGCAAGTTCGTCAGGTGAGAATAGGGTTAACAGAAAAATAAATATAACCAAATTGATTTGATTTGAAAGGACAAAAGTTTTTTTTTTATATATAAAAGCAAACATACAAAGAAAATAATAATTCTTGTTGCACAAGGTTGAATTTTCTTGTATGGGAACAATAACCAAACAAACACAAATACTTTGAATAATTTCAGTAAAGGAGAGATGTGGCCTTCGTTTTAACCCTTTTTGGTCTGTTCTTAGTGCAACTACCACAACCTTCGATATTCCCATTCTCAGTAGTAGTACTATTAGTAGGAGTAATGGTATTTAGATGTTAGCGGCAGTATTTTGCTTCTTCGCCCTCAGCTTCAGCAACACATAGTGGACACTTCCTTTTCAATCTCTGACATCTCTCCACTCAGTTTGACTGCATTCAAAGACAGACAAACCCAAATACTCTCTCTCTTCTGGTTGGCTTGTCTCTTTATTAAGATAACTGTCCTCATGTGTCCCAGACTGGTGACATATCTGTTTTTCTAGTGCAAACGTACTGACATACTACCAAAGTACAACTTCACTCCTCCAAAAATAAACAATTTATTTTTTCATCAATTGGTTTCCAAGGTTCCCAACAAGATGCTATGGTTTATTACCTCGTTATTAATTATTTTGCCACTTTTTGTAAACTACAGAGATTCTTGTTTTAAAAATAAATTCTACATCAAAACATCCTTAATTTTAACTTCGATTCTTATAGTGTCAAAATCCATTTCTTTTTTTAAAAGTTCCAAATTATTATTGTTCTAGTAATTTTCTATTAGTAATCTTGTAATCTTTGTACACTTAAAAAAATTGTATTTCGTGTTCTAAATTAACTTTCTGTAACATTTACATTTCAAAGTCTTTACAGCATATTAACATTTTGGTTATTTGAAAATGCTTCTCTTTCACTTGGTTTTTTTCTGTTTTACAGCATATCCTCCTTTATTATCATTATTATTATTTCAGGGGTGATATCACCCCTGCCACACACAGAAATATCAAATACAATATTTATAAACCAATCACACTCAAGAAAATACTTACATCTTAAAACATACTAATAAAATTATAGAATTCAAATCAGAAAGTTTGTTGTATTAGTCATCATGATTTAGGTAGATACCACCAAGATATTGTGTAGATGTAGTAGAAAACATACCACATGGCTTTTTAGGGCCAATTAGGAAGAAACAAATAATTTAA
This sequence comes from Acanthosepion lycidas, assembly GCA_963932145.1. NCBI lineage: Eukaryota > Metazoa > Mollusca > Cephalopoda > Sepiida > Sepiidae > Acanthosepion > Acanthosepion lycidas. Next base: position 112,843,146 of record OZ010572.1, on the reverse strand, counting down.
TTCTGGAGCTGATTTCATTACAAAAAAGTGTAAAAAACATGAAATCTGGCCCCAAACAGGATACACACAGCTGTCACCAAGCTCCACACAACTCTTGCTTATGATTTTCACAACCTCAGGATAAAAGTGACAGTGTTGACAAACTTCAGCCAACACTGCCAACAGAAAGAAACAATTTCTATCTTTTGTATCCTCTTTACTATAAACCACACACTCGTGTTGACTTTTTCATACAAACACACGTATAACAACATTTCACTGTTTCTCACATATGTACACAAAGACAATTTATATTTTATTTCAGAACTTTATCAACCCAAAACAAAAAAGACATTATTTTCCAATCTATCACCAACTGCTTGTATTCTTGTTGTTATATTAAATTAATGTTTATTTGTTGAAACTATGTTGTCTTCTCTACTGAATTTTATTCTCTCAATGAAAATCATGTAATTATTCTTAATGGCCAAATTATAAGCAACCCTGCAACAATATTTTGTTATTGTATCAAATCCTGACGCTCTGAATTTTAACATTCAATGAAAAACCAAGTAGAAGGATTCCTACAAGAGCACACAGAAGAAAGATTTATTCTCCCATTTACATTCCTCCCATTATGGACATTATTATATTCATGATATAATAACACTGATATTTCATAGGTGGAATGGAATAGCTGAAAAGAAAAAGAATGACAAACATGCTTTGTTCTCAGAGAGACTTTCATATTACTATGACATACAAAACTATATATATACACATCTCCTATGCAAAGAATAATATATTACATATATCTACACAGCAAAGCAGAGTGTAAGGAGAAACAAAAAGGAAGGGTCTTAAATATAATATTGAGATACTTCAGTACCTAGAGAAGCCATTTTTAGAGCTCCTGATTCAAATTCATTGATGTCCCAGGCAAGGATATATTTCATGAATGTGGAAACAGCAAGTCTTGGGTTTTCCCAAACTGAGGACGGCAAGCTGGAGTTTCATTCCATATTTGGGAGAGATATATTCCCAAAAGGAAATGGCACTGTGGACTTGTAAGCTGCAGGGGAGGCAGATTTAGCCCCAGCCTGGGCCATTTGACCCAGGCTAAAAGAAAGCAACTGTATGTGGTGGTTGCTAAAAACGAACTGAAAAATGACTGGTGTTTTCATCTCTGTATGACATCATGTCATTAAGAGGACATCATGTAACTTATCTCCACTAAAGGGAGATAAGCACATTCTATATCCTTAGTGGGATATTTGGAGTACATTTTTACAATTATAATTACAAAGCACTGCAAACAGGAATTTAAGTTAATTCCTGCAGAAAGTCTAAATGGCATTCTTGGCTCCAGTAAGAGATCATGGTTTTGAACAATGTGTTTACTATTTATTGATTCATAACTTATTTGAAAATCATTACTATCATGAACATTTAATTTAAATATCTAGGAGGATTTCCTAAAATATTTCAATTCATGGGAAATTCAATTTTTTTCTTCTTGGAATCTTATTGCATCAATAAACTTGAGCATCACACTAAACTATATTTTTGTGAGGACTTATAATAAACATCATTGAGCAGTTAATGCTTATGGTTCACTGTTGGCCATTGCTCCTTCAACTAATTTTAACATTTTTTCTTTTTTAGTTTTAATTTTTCAGTGACTGTAAAAAATGAATAGAAAAAAGATCATAACTTTGGTTTCTGGTCTGGAAATCTTCAGTTAAATGTCAATTGTATATGGTTAAACAAAAAATAAAGGTTTGGTTTTAGTTAACCTGATGGAAACAAAGTAAGCATCTAGATGAGAGTTATATTTGTATTCTAAATTAAATCCCTTGTTAAAAACATTAAAGTATAATGGAATTTTCAAAAATGAATATAAATTTGATGAACAGGCAAGAAAAACATTTGTTGAATTAAATATAATTCTCATTATAATTCATAACTTTTTTAAAATAATTATTAGGGTACTCGGGACTTACGGCCATATCATGTTGAAACACCAGCTCTTGTTTGATCACCAAAGTTAAGCAATGTTGAGCAGGTCAGTATCTAGATGGATGACTGCTTTGGCATACCATATGCTGTAAGCTTGGATGTGCAGGTGGTGTGAATGAGAAATCAGATAGCTGAGTTCAAATTCCAGTCAAGTTTGTTACATTCACTCACACACAAATACCCTTGAGAAAGGTATGAATCCATCTCTTTTTCCTCTAGCTATGGGTTAAATAGCAGGACAGACTGGATCCTATAGCCTTGGTTGGCAATCAGTTGACTACAGAAAGTAATGGCAGCTGACTGTGTGAATTCTTCTGCTAAGTCAATCATGAATCAAAAAGAGACATGATCACTCAAGTATGCATCATGCATGGCAGCTAAGTAAAGGAAGGGTGTTCAAAAAGGAATTATGTATTCTGCCACCATGAACTGTGAGTCAACCAATCAAGTCAGAAACAAGAACCAGAACCAGTAGGTTTGTCTATTGTCCAGTTCACAGTTTCCTTTTAAAATCTGAACTCTAAATTTTTTGTGACACTGGTAAAAGGAAAGGGTTAATTTAGTATATGAACTGGAACAGATAAAAAGGGTTAACAGTACAGAATAACATATAAACTGAGAGAAGGAAGAAAAGACAGATCTGAGATGAATGACGTTATTGGTTTTTGGAAAAGATATTATCAAAGAGCCATCTGGAAGATTTAAACCCACAAGAGCTGAGGAGGAATAGTGAAAATACATCTAAAGTCAGTTGAGAATTTGGGAAGTAAAAACAGAAATGGAGAAATTGATTTATGTCTGCTTACTAAAGTGGAAGTTATGAAAATATGTCTCATGATTGCCAGATGGAAGAAGGGGTCAATTGAAAGATAATATTTGGTAATTTTGAAGATGAAGGCAGAATTGAGAAACTGATTTATGTCTGTCTGTCAAAGAGTGGAAATGTAACCAAATCGAGAAATAGACTTTTTTGAGATAGGAAATGAACCTGTAAGGTTCATAAGTACAATTAAGCAAACAAGATTATGAAAACAAATATTTGCTATTAGTGGGTCAAAAAGAGACATCTGGTAAATCTCTGGCTGCATAAATAGGACCAGAGGGGTGAGAAAAATTTGTTGTTGAAAATTAAGATAATTACAATTAATGACTAAAAGTTAAGACTGCCTTTTCACCTATGCGGTTTAAAAATCAGATTTTTCAAAAAGGCAGCCAAGGTAGCAGGCTTAGATGAGATACTAAGAGAGATGGAGAAATTACCTACACCCATTTGGAATTAATGGTGCAAGGCATAAATAAGAAGAAGGAATGAGTTATATGGGCGGGCCAATACCTGCAACCACTACACTTAGGAAAAAGAGATCTCCCAAATTTGGAGAGATAATTAATATTGCAAACCATACAATGAAGAACTCTTGTTCAAATTAATACAGAAACCTGGGGAACCCCCAAATTCCTAAAGACCATCATATTCTACTCCGGTCGTGAGTCAAAGTCAATATAAGCAGAATGCTTAAGTGACACAGGCAGAGAGAGACACCAGTGAAGAGCAGACAAAGGTGCTACCGAGATCCACATGACTTGTTGCTGAGAGAATCACTGACTTTGATTCCTATTCCAAAAATTAGCACTGATAGGTAAACTGTGACTAAAGAGATTTTAGTGGGAAGGGTTAATTTTTGTTATGCAAAGAACTACATAGACTATTCAAAAGTTAACCTGAATAATTTTTTGTTTTTATTTTGTCTGCAAAGACATTTCTATTTTTTTCCATCATAGCACAGCTTGCCATGGTTCGAACCAGCACTATGATTGCTGACAATACTCAATCCCTACCAGTTCTGTGATCAAGAAACACAATATGGGTAGAACAAAGTTTGGACTGGGGTGAACAGCAACCAACATCAAGTGACCAGCAACAGTATCAATCAGCATGTGATTGACCCTGCAACCCTGTTGTCCTATGACCCTGAGGACAAAGACATCTTCTGGTATAGGCAGTGTGTGGCAAGGGTCATATTGTCTGGTTACTGCTGATCAGAGTGACCTAGGATCAACCAAGTCATGACATATATTTTATTCGCTAATTAAATTTTAACCTCTCTAAGTCTAGAATTAGCTATCTTTCCTGTTATCTTGCTCTTACTTATGCTAATACAACTCTACACAGTGACCCTCTACCTTGAGTGGCCTTGGGCCTTGTATTGGATGAACATTAGTAAATAAAAAGAAAAAAGATTGAATGGTAGGAAAGCGTTTAGAATTATTTCATCATCTCTTCTATACAATAGTGTGATGCTATTTATAGTTCATTTCAGAGATTGTGTAAACTTGTAAAGAGGTTAATTTAGTTTCCACATGTACTTTCACTTGTGAACTAAACAAAATGTTCCCTCATTTGCAGCAGTCAGAAATGCTAACCTTTTATTTTTGCATTGCATTGTTACAGGTGATGAAAAATGGGTTTTGCATGTCAACATAAAATGAAAGAGTAGTTATGACAAAACGAGAAACTATTGCCAACACAAAAACCAGGACTCCATCTACAGAAGTCCTTGTTTTGTGCCTGTTGGAGTATGAAAGGTGAGCATTATGAGCTACTGGGACATGCAAAGACCATTACTGCAGACATTTATTTCTGACAGCATGATTAGGTAAATGAAGTATAATGATAACTATTATAGTAACAAATGAAACTGAAAATCAGATTTTCTATAAAATGAAACCTTTCCATTAAATAAATTGCTCTTTTCTATATATTTTCTCATTCTTTCTCTTATTTACTTCTTAAAAATTACATTTTTTTTATAATGAATTCTTTCAGTTATGTGTATAAAGTGTATCCTGTGACATAAACATCTAAAAATTGTAATCTAAAATTTTGACTTTATACTTGAGTTTAAGCACCAACCCCTTGCGTCAGTAGGAAATACATATCACAGCCAGTAAATTTTAATGTTTTGTCTTTTTTCTATTTGTTTTGGGATAAAATTATTGCAATTCTAGAAGGCATTTAATATTTTTAATGTCTCAATCCTGTTTTATTTTTTCTCTTTTCTTCTTTTATGGTAATGTGTGTATCACATAAAGAGGTCACTAGTGTAGAGATTTCCTAGGATATTCTTGGTGTTTATTTATTGGAAACTTTGGAATAAAGCAAACTGATTCATGGATATATGGAATGAAGAAATAATATATATTTATTTGTTTAATTTAGATTGGAGTGATTCCTTTGTAATTTGGGGAACAAAAGTGTGTTATAAGTCCAACCTTGGTAGCAGTCACAAAAAAGTCCATTCCAGCTTGGTATTTGATTTCTAAAATCAAATTTGGTAGTAATTTAAAAATAAGTCAGTGTCAGACTACTGTGTTTTTCTTGGCCCTAAGAGGGGGCAGAAAATAACATCAGCAGATGACCTCTTAAACTTTTTCATATGTCACGCATGGCTGGTTTCTCTGGTGGCCATGTTTCTTGTTCTATGGTTTCTCTTGCTGTCCCTTCTCCATGTCTATCTTAGAACTGTCAGCTTATATCCTTTTGACCAGGTTCCCATACTACTGGCACAAACTTTGGTTTTGGCTAACATCATAAGTCTCTTTGTGTTAATTCTTTTGATTGGCCCAGATTATTTTATTTTCCGGCTTTCCTTTCTTTTACAATTTTTCTTATAGCAGAAGTTATGCATGGAGCCTCTCTGATTTTTGTATTTTTAGTCACAAGTGCCTAAACTCTGATCCAGCAAACTTCCACCATTTTGTGGCTGAGTTCAGTCTTTTCTTCTTCTTCCTCTTATTTAATTGAGGGTTGCCTTCTCATTAGTCGAGAGAGAAGTTTATAGAGAGAAGTAGAGAAAGAGAGAGAAAAAATATAAGGGTTTTAATAGAAACCAAATGCCTTATTTTAATTTTAATTCTTTTTATTTTTGTCTATATATTTTATTTTTCATTTTTTCAGGACTCACTACATTTTCATTTTTCTCTATAAAAATATTGATTAAATATATACTCTTATTATTGAAAAATATTAATGTTTCAACAAAATATTGATAATCAGGATTGTAGTATGTTTCAGTTTGTGAAAGAATAAGGGTTTGTTTAGTGGTACTCAGAGAAAATGTAGTGTTTGTTTAGAAAAACATTGAAAATCCATATGAATTAAGATTTGGTAAAATGAACAAGTTAGATAGATTCAAATTATAGTGGATATATTATTAGAACATGTGCTATTAATTAGTCAGTTTCAGACAAAATGAAAAAACAACTTTTTATTCAAAGTGGAAACCAAATTAAAATGAAATTTAATTAATTTATAATATACAGAGAAAGGTAAAATTGACATACTATTTAAAGTATATATCAAATTATTAATCTAAAAAGTTTCAGCTTTTAAACATGTATAATTATTAAGTTATTAGGAATTTTATATACTTTAAGTGAGACACTTCAAATCAAACTGAGCATTTTTCTGTTAAATATTTGTGTATATTCTTGTGTTTAATACTCTGTCCATGTATCATCTATAAATAAAAGACAACATATCAAGTTAGAAGAGGAGTCATTAAGAAATCCTCCTGTGTCTAATCTATTTCTGGTCATAGGAAAACTATCTTCAAAAGAAGAAATTTGATTAAAAAAGAGAAAAAGCAATTTTTGTAAAATTGCCTCAAAAATTTCTTGAATATAAAATATTTGTATTTGTATTATATCTGCTTTTTTTCTCTTTTTCTCCTTTTTCATTGCAGACATGTTGAATATTTTGACATGGCCAAATTTTCGCCTATTCAACCTTTTAGGAAAGTAATCCAGGAAAAAATATTTTAAGCATTTCAAATGCATGTAGGGATAGCTGAAATCTGTTTTCTCTCTCATGCATGTGCTGTCATTATTGACAAAACCTACTTCCAGGAAGTAATGTTGTCTCTACACTATAACAAAAGTCAAATAGGTTGAATAATTTATTGCAGAATTGAATCAGCCCACAACAAAGAAAAAGGCAAAAAATGTGTTTAAATATAAAAATGTAAGATATTTTTACTTCAGTGTTTTTTACAACTAAATTTTTCTAAGCATAAGTTCTTATATTTGTCAGGATGCAGTCCTTTACTTGTAGTTGTTTTTCAAGATGAATAGAAATGTGATTTCTATTTGTATGTATGAGTGAGAAAGAAGAAGTAAGGGTGAAAATTAGGAGGAAAGTGTAAGTATCACATAGCTTAAGTAGGAAGATGGGTGAATGAGTAAGGGAATTTTGTTAAGTCAAGTCTGTTGCTGGTTGTCTCTCCTTTTGGTTTGTCTGTCTGAAAACTTTGCTTAAATACCCTTCAAAGGGATCATGAAGCATGTTTTTTATTGTTGGCAGAACAGGACTTGTTGGCTGAAGAATGTTAGATATTTATTTTCAAAGCATTAATTTATTAACTGGAACAATGTGCAATCCTCTGACTCAGAAACCATTTTTGTCATTTCATGTTTGATTGCCTTGGTGTTTATTTCCATCTTCACTCCACAAATTCAACTCTTTCTGTTATCAACAGTTTTAATGCAAATTTTTTTTTTTAAATGTAAACTCTGTTTTTTAAAATTTTGACATGAATTATTTTTATTATTTCATAGAGCTTTTTGATTTTTGTCTCTATCTTTGTTGTCTGAAGTTCTGAAGTTAAGTATTTTAATTATTCCATAGATTTTGAGGTCTATTAGTTTTATAGCTTGTGATTCACACCAGGAAATACTAGAGGTTCAAACTGAATTTAATGTCCACCAGGAACATTTGATCTAAGAAGAGTTAATCTGTGGTGTCCCTAATATGCATATAGGGCTCACCCTAAGAGATACCAAAGTAAGCTTTCTACTTGGTGCCACACCAGAACATCAAAAAAGATAAGTGCCTCAGAGGGTTGACCTAGAAGGTAATCCTATAGTTACCAAGTGCAGAATTGGGCCTCAAAACATGTCAGTGTGTGTGCCAACATAATTAGGAAGTGAACCCAGCTGAACTTAAGATATGCACACACAAGAAAATCAGATGATAGAAAGTTATGCAAATACTTGACCTATAAGGTTAGGAGGAGAGTCCCTCAAATTGTCAATGTTCAAAGAATTCTCTGAAACCACATACCTTCCACCACTGATGTTAATTTAATGGTAGACAGAAGTGAATAAACAATTATTTTATGTTTGAAAAAAATTATATGAGAAATAAGATATTATATGATTATCTGCCCTCTGCTGATTGGCACACTTTTCTACCTTTTTTGAAAAACTCTTTACTCTTCATACCAACCTTCAGAATGACCACATGCTGAATAGGTCATCTCTACACACTTATCACCACAGAGTCTATAGGTGGTGAGAACATCAACTTACCCTCAGCAGATGTTTAGATGAAGAAAGCATTAAGTTTGCAAAGACCCAATCATAATGTTGATTAATATAATTTATGCAAATTCTAAGTCAGTTGTGTTCTATTCTTTTATTATTACTATGTTTGCATCTGTCACATGGAAGTCTTATACACACTCCAATTCCCCATATTTTGCAAACTTAATGAAAATCAATATTTTACAGCTTAATGCAAATTTACTTCAATATTGCATACTTATTGTGATTAAATAGAGACTGTAGCAGACTTAACCACGATTTTGCAAATTTACCTTAATATTTGACAACTTAAATGAATGTTGTTCAGATTTACAAACTTTTACAAACATTTTACAACCTAAAATTGTAATTCAACTTTTTACAACTTATTTGATATTTGCTCACTTAACACAAATTAAACATAGTTTGTGATCTTCTAACTTTACTTTGAAATTTGCTTTCAACTATATTTTACAATCTAAAATTGTAATTCAACTTTTTACAACTTATTTGCTACCTGTTGCATTTGAACCTTGAATCTTCAAATGAAAAAATATATTTTTATCTGGCAAGAAATTTTTTATGCCTATACAAAAAAGGATTGAGTGCCTTACTATGAAAAAAATGAGATCTATTCATTGTTTCAATATTTAATATGTTGTATTAATATTATTTGTATTGTGATACAATAAATGACTTAGTTATATGATTTTAAAGAAAGAAGAAAAAAATAGGAAGCAACTATAAAGAAGTAAAAAGTGTTAAAGCTGTATTAAAAAACAATCTACTAAAATAAATATAAATATTAAATTAGAAACTTTAAAAATGAGAGATTTAATGAAATTTTTGGACAGTAAATCAGTGATTGGGAAGCTACTTTCAAAGATTTCAGAAGCTAATAATAAAATTACTGAACTTTGCATGGATACAGAAAAAGTATTGAGCAAATAGGATTAATGGCAGATTTAAGGAATGATAATATATATGAGGGTGACACTTGATTAACACTCAATTAGCAGTCCTGAAAGAAAATTTTAATTCCAGGGCAGTATGTCATTTGAAAATGCAAGGACTTGAAGTAGCAAGAACAATGTGAATACATTTAATAATGGTCAGTTTGTGGCGGACTTCACCACATTTATTTAACTTAGATCAGGAAACCAAACTGACGTGAAGAAAAAGAGGATAAGCTAAAGACATCATTGAACATAAAATTTGTATTTAACAAGATGTACAAACAACGATGTGAAAGAAAAGCATGCATTGAGTAAAACAAGAGTTGTCTCTCTTTAACTCTCAATTGCTCCAAAGTTCACTGTAAGAAATAAGGTTGTAATAGTTTCTGGTAATAAATGTTTTCAATAGTTTTGCTCGTGCATGGATTCAACTGTCATGGATTTCTGTGGCAGCTGAGATCTCACTGGTTTACTAAGAATTTTCTTTGCTTATATATGTGATCATCGGCTCCAAAAGTGATGCGCGGGAAGAATCACTCTTCATGTGCAGACAATCAGCGAGCGAGCTTTGAGGAGACCCACGAAAAGCTTCTGAGATCTGATTCTCCCAAAAGTGCACAAAATCGACTACAGGAAAATATAACAATTATAAAATTGTCACATTACACAGTCGTGTTGATTTACTATCCAATGAATGCTTGTGGTTGTATAATTTGAATTGCATAAGTATGTATGTATGTGTGTGATGATGATGATGATGATTGTCACAATAACCCCCTGAGATTAAAGAAATTTTAACAAAATTCTTTAATATGTCACGTAGGAGTGATACTTAGAAGGCCAATGCACCCTCCTACCTGTTTTGGTAAACAGTGGTTCTGATTGTGAAGTGGACTGCTGACTTTGGTTTGACGATGATGATGATGCTGTTTGCTGTGGAATGTTGGGTTGCTGTTGATCCGGATGGAGTTGTTTGGTGGCTTGCTCAAGATATGTCGGTTTCAAATGGTTGACAGAAATGGCTGACTGGCTGTTGTGTATCTGAATGGTAAGATACTTTGGTTGCCATTAAAGTATTTTAAAAGGTCCTGAGTAATTAAGGGTTAGCATTTTTTTTTACTGTGTCTTGTCTAACGAAGATGTAGTCACAGTCTTGTAAAAACTTTGGAAAATAAATCTCCTTAGAGTGTACTTGTGTAGGAGTGAATGATAGTTCAGCCATTCTGTTTTGAAGGTACTGTATAAAGGTAGAAGTTGGTTCTATAGAAGTGTTTCTGTCTAGAAATTGACCTGGTAATGTAAGCGATATACCAAAAACAAGATCTGCAGGAGTGCACTGAAGATCTTTCTTCATTAGGGTTCATAATGAAAGCATAACTAATGGTAATTTCTCCAACCAAGTTTGGGTAATGTCAGAACTTGTTAATGCAGCCTTAAGTTGATGATGGAACCTCTCGACAAGGCCATTTGCACAAGGGTGACATGCAGTTGTTGAGATGTGAGTAGCTCCAAGCAAGTTCACAAATTCCTTGAATAAAGTTGACTGGAACTGTGGACTACGGTCTGTCGTTATGACTGAAGGGCAGCCGAAAATGGAAATCCATTCCTGCAATGTATGTATGTGTGTGATGATGATGATCATCACAAGTTTATGCCATTACTAAAATTACAGTGTAAGTCTTTTAGAAAATTTGATACCACAAAATTTGAATACAAAAATTTTTGGGCTCAATTTCAGAATGGTATGCATAGTGTACAATCTGATAAAGCTAAGTTAGCCATTTAAAAAAAATTGTTTAACAGGTGAACTCTGCAGTTAGTGTCCCATTTAGATTCAGAAAAAGAAAACTTTAACATTGCAACAGTGTATATAGCCTTTAAAGCATTGTCTATAATTTTTAAATCATATTCAAATGTTATGATTGAAAATGTGCACATTATGGTGGATGCATAGACTGTACTATCATGGTTACTTAGTGATAGACCTAAAACCAAAGACCTATTTGTCAAAACTGGCTTAAGGATATACAAGTCATGAAAGATCAAATTGAGAATGATCATAAAACAAGGATAAAATTTAAATACATACCCTCAGCAGAGAATCCTACTGACCTAATTTCACAAGGAGTTAACCGTGACCAGTTCATGAATAAATTGGAGTTCTGGAAATGTGAACCATCATGGCTAACAAAATACTTTTTACTAGCCTAGCAGCAGTTTGGAGTGTTTGAATTCAAAGGCTAAAGATGTTGTGAGGTCAGAGTTATATTTTGGCACTACTACCAAGATAGATTCAACTTCAATAATAAACATACAAAGATTCTCTACACTTACAAAATTATGTAATACAACAGCCATGGTGCTTGAATTCATACATTAATACAGAGATCAAACCAGCTTGAGAAATCATAAGCTGGATGCAAAGTTATATCTCATCAAGTCAATGCAGGAAGAAGTGTTTGTATGAAAGAGAATTAAAGTATTTGAGAGATCCTCATAAAGGAAAAATCCCCAAGTTGGTAGAAAATTTAAGCATCTTCTTGGATAAGGATGGAATACTACAAGTAGATGGTTGGATAGCCAATGTATCCAGGTTTGAACTGGAAATAAAATATCCCATATCATTGGCTAAATATCATTACATAACAAGACTAATTTATGGTTCACCAAGCCACATATACAATGATAATGCTAAATCATTTAATTCTGCCCTGAACAAAAATATTATTGATATTCACATAAATAATATATTGTTCACTGACACTTTTGCGAGTACAACAATAAAACACAAAATTGCCTCTTTATGCCACATGGGTAGGAAGTGTCTGGGAGTGCATGATCAAAACTATAAAAATCAGCCTCTTCAAAACAATTGGAAGACTGAAAATTAATTACTATGAATTACTGACACTATTATCAGATATACAGAGGTCAATTAATTCAAGACCCTTCATGTATAGATGCTCTTCAGACAACGGGCTCATCCCATTAATGCCGAATTCATTCATACACCCAAATGTAAATGGAGAAATGGCAATACATCAGAATATACCAGTTAACAACAGTACTGAACCAATAAGAAACCAACTGATAGAATCTCTGAGAAACAGGGAGGAACTGTTACAAAAATTTAAAGAAAATTGGTACAATGAATATTTACTCAACCTCAGAAAAGGGTGTAAAGAACTGAATGAGATAGATTATCACAGTAAAATCCATGTTGATAAAGTTATACTAATCAAGAACCCAGCTAAACCCAGACCATTTTGGCAACTGGGCAGGGTCACAAAATTACATTTGGGAAGTGTTGAAAGGATTCACAGTTTGCATAATGAAAGGAGACAGGTACCAGACCCATAACCATGACGCAAAGAAACCTCCAGAAGATGCATCATAACAAGAATGAAAAGCCCATGTCAGACCTAAAAGAAAAAAGAAAAAGTAATAAAGACTCTATGGAGGCATGGTGGAGTAATGAATAGCAGATTGGATTGAGGAATTGGAGAGTCGAGTTCAAATTCGAGTTGAATTCATTATATTCACTTATGTGCTAATACCCTTGGGAATGGTATGAATCATCTTCTCCCCCCATCTATGGGTAAATAGCAGGACAGACTGGGTTCTATAGCTTTGGGCAGTAACTAGTCTAGGAGAAGGACAACTTTGAATTCAAAACCTGATCCTCCTGGTTGGGTTTGTGTAGTAGGCTAACAATCTATTCACTTAAAAACTGGTTTGTTACAGAAACTGCAAAATATCTTGTTCCTCAAGGAATTTAAAGGCATAATATATATAATACAGACTCTGATTTTGTTTACTATCAATATTACTAAAATAAAATAAAATAAAGTAAATAATATTCTCTTTAATAACAGAATAGTATGGCCAGAATAATGCCAAGGAATCCTAGGGTAGTTGGCCCGCAAGGTTTCTAATCTTTTTATATTTTTCTCACTATCTCTGAACATGTAATGCAGTTATCATTGTAAATTGAATATAACACTAACAAAGTGATTAACTGTGAACTCTGGTGACTTACTTATTAAACTTTACATGTTGACTAAATGGTTGCATATGAAAGTGCATTTAACAAGGCAACATGCACTGATTCTCAATTCATGATTTCTTCCTTGTTGAGACTATATGAGAATGAGATATTATATGATTATCTGCCCTTGGCAGATTAAGATTAGCTCACAGCTGCTGATTGGCACACTTTTCTACCTTTTTTTAACAACTCTTTACTCTTGGTACCAACCTTTGGAATGGCCACATGCTGAATGGGTCATCTCTACACCCTTATCACCACAGAGTCTGTAGAAGGCGAGAACATCAACTCACCCTCAACAGATAAGTTTGGGTGCAGATACCATTAAGTTTGCAAAGACCCAATTGTAATGTTGATTAATATAATTTATACAAATTCTAAGTCAGTTGGGTTCTATTCTTTTATCATTACTATGTCTGCATCCATCATGTGGGAGTCTTATGTGGAGTCCACTCTAATTTCCCATAATTAGTCTCGTATTTTTATCAGATACTAATATGACTTTTGTTATTCTTTACAATATTTTAGCTGATATATTCTTCAGCCTTACTCATTTATATATTGCATTGCCTTTAGAATTAATTAGCATATTTTTTTCTTTTTCAACTCCTCAAACAGAAAATGACATTATTAATTTTTGTCAACTTCTTCATGTTTTTTTTTTTTTGTCATAACATCTTCCATAACATCAATGATGAGGATGATTTCAGTCCTACTAGGGAATGCTGGAAGCAAAACAGATTGAGCAGGAGTTTGAATAAAATAGTTGTTGAGTTTAGCCTGTCTCATGTCATCTTTGTGTTGCTCCACCTTTTAGCAACCAGATTACATATTGTTTTATCTTTCCAGCCTAAGCCCAGTGGAACATAACATTCTCGGTTGATATAACTTCCAACAATTAAAGTAAGTGATGAGAAATCATAACAAAGTAGCTCAAATCTTACTTGAATAAAATTATTTATTCTGATTTTGTATAACTTTAATGATTAAAAAATGGATATGTGGATACTGTAATGGTTAGTGTCCCAGAGAGTTGGTGAGCTGTTCTGAATTTTGACCAAGTGCATTACATTCACTCTTGCACAAATATCCTTAAAAAAGGCATGAACTATCATTTCTCCTTTCAGATATGGATTAAATAGCTGGGTGGTCTGGTCTCTCTAGCCTTGACAGGCAACTAGTATAGAAATAGTGAATTGATAAAAAACACCCTTCCTCCAGCAGTCTGGATTACCTGTGGAGATGTTTAGAGTATAAAAATGCACAATGATTGAAATTCTTGTCATATCAGTTGCATAAACTGTTGAAAGTAGAGATAGGTCTGCTTTTTTATTTTAAGGATTAAAGGAATTGTGTATAGAAAATTGCATACCGGTTTGGACTCTTGGTGAGAGAATAAAAAAATATCTATGTGAGCTGGGTAATATGTCAGTATGGGAACAAAGGAATTATGGGTAATTGTCAGTGATGATAAAAAATAGAGAAGAAAGCACAACTAGCAATCCATTCATTTTTTTCCGAGTTGGTGTGTGAATGTGATGGATATTGAAGGTGGTTCAAGTTCAGACAAGAAAGGAAGAGAAGAAAAGACATCAAACTGCAGCATGCCTTCCTAAAACACTAATAAAAAGCAACAGTAAACATGAACAAGTCTAGTCAAAAATTAATAATGAAATACTTCATTTAACACTTGAGATAACCGAAGAACAACACAGTGCAGCAAAACCAGTACAATATTTGAATCCTATTATAAAATTTGCTCACAATATCATAACTAATTGTTCAAATTGTCTTGTGTCAATCTCTGATATAGGAGGTCTTAACTGCTAAAAGTTGTCTTTGAGTATGAGTTTCTATATAGTGTTAAGCTTTGTCATTTATAGTAGCAAAAAACTATTTCTTCCTATTAGGCTATGTTCTCAATTAAAGAAATTCATGCCAAGTTATTAGAACAATGAGTTATGTGTATTCTCTTCAAATTCAAAGAACACGTCAATATTTAATGGTGGTTTTCTAAACGTAGTTTAGATATGGGACAAGACCGAAAGTATGGGACACCCAGTGAGGATCGAACTCACAATTCAGTCGTAATTGATCGCAGTGAGACAAGCTTGCTAACCATTACGTGCCAACTCAATAGCGAATCTAATTTCCATTTACCCACAAATGCAAAGGAAAAAGTACAGAGTTATTCCCCTTTCATTATTCACTATCTTTCTTGATGATGCCTTCTTTATTTTTGTTTTTAGCAACGTTCAGCCGAAATATTCTTCAGGTATATGTAGCATGTAATATTTGAGAAAAGACAAATAATATATTGACTAAAATTTTTTGTTAAAAGAAGATAATGGTCTATAAAATATGGAATAATAAAACTGCTTTTACTCAGAACTTCATAAGATAATTTGTGGAATTGGTTACTTTATGTTGTAGTTGAATGTTGTGTGTTTAAATAGCATTTGTTGGTCACCAGTTGTTGAGGTGAGTGAAAAATATTCTTGTCCACAAAAAGGAAAGGAAAGGAAAAGAAAAGAAAAAACAGATAAAATGTAAATCCCAATATTTTATATTCCAGAAATTGTTGAGTTGATGTACATTTTTGTTTTTAGACTAGCCTAGTTTCTTCTTTTGAAGATAATTTTCTACAACATGGAGCAAACTAGACATAGGAAGATTTCTTAATGACTAGGACTGTTACATCTGGATGCTACTTGTATTATCATGTGGACCACTTGAACTCACTGATTACTCTACATAGAGCTTTTATTTTATACATGTGTGGACGTCATAGTAAACACAAAAGCAAAATGCACATAAATATTTATTTCAACACAGAAATGCTTGGCTCAATTCTAAAGTGTGCTACTTGAAGAGTATACAATTTCTAATAACTATACATGCTTAAAAGCTGCAACTTTGCTGACTAATAATTCAATATATGCTTTAAATACTGTGTAAATGTTTATTTTTCTCCATAAATTATATTAATAATAATAATACATGTGAAAATTATGGGAATTTGATGTTTTTTCAGGCTATCAGAACTTCTGCCAAAAAATTAAATAGATAATGAGAGCTATAATATTCCATAAATCAAGAAAAGCTCAAGTGGCTTATCTGGCTAGTTGACTTAAAAAGTTTTGCATTGAAACACTCATCATTACTAGATGTTTGATAAATTAATTACAATTGATAAATTTGATTTATCAAACATCTAGTCATGATGAGCCTTTCAACATGGAACTCTCGAATCAGCTAACAAGATAAATCACTTGAACTTTTCTTGATTTATTAAATTATAATTAAACTTTTTGTTAAGTTGGTATTCTCTCAGCCTTATTGTATCTTATTTATAATTTTCTTTAATTTTCTTATTGTATCTTTGTGGTATGGTCAGGGTCAACGTCAAATCTTTGTGCTCTCATGCAATGTTCCATGCTGATTTCTAAGTCGAATAAATTGTCGTGAAAAGACGAATGCTGGTACAACTTATCTGAAGTTTTATTCGACTTAAAATGGAGTGTCAGGGCCGGACTTATTTAAATACAAAATACATATAAGGGGAGATAATCCAACCACAATCTTATTAATTTTCTTTTGTGTGAAACTGATTAATCAATGGAATATGTTTTAATAACTTGTCCACTAATTTGAATGTGTTTAATTTTTTGGTTTTACAAAATCTTAGTTTATATAGATTTTTAAAAATTTTCTTCACAAAAACAATGAATTCTTCCTGTTTTTTAAATTTTGACTGAGCTTTATTTTAACATTTTCATTATCATTTGTATAAGATTTAAAAAATATTCATGGATATTATGCTTAATTATATTATTTCAATTATCAAATGATACATAGAAATGAGAGTATGTGGTAATCTCTTGTCCTGTTAAATATGAGAATATGTTGTAGTCTCTTGCTACAAGTAAGTCATTATAAATACTTTGAGTTTCAAATAGTCAGGCCAGGAAATATTCCTCAGGGACATCTTTATTCCAACTGCCACTTTTATTAAATATTCCAATTAAACACTTTCTTGTAGAATGCTTGAAACGTAAATTAAGAAAATTCCACAATATTTAATAAAAGATGAATAAAGATGTCCCAAGTACATTTTTCTCCAAAAAAGAAGAATTATACTGCCCTTCAATTTTAAAATCAAAGTATTTATAATGACTTACTTGTCTTACCTACATTATCAGCCTGGACAGATAGTGGTCAGTTTTTGTATGTGATCATAACTGTACAATCTACAGTTTCCATTTAACTCAGATCAAAGTATTATATCTCTTCTTGAAAATTAAGAAAAACAAAAAATAAAATAAAACTATTGATCTCAAAAAGAATTAAACCAGTTAGTTTTCTGGATTCTGTTTACCTTTGTCAAAGTTTTCTCTTTTAAGTATTTTCTCTTTTCTACTTTGAGCAATAACAGAAACACAGAATTTGTCTTTTCTCATGTGAGAAGATAAAATATATGGAACTCCAGTTACACATTACATGGATATTTAGTAAACTATATAAAAATTAGTAATTTTTGTAGGCAAGAATATATAATTTACACATAAATTATCCAGATATTTATTAGGCTTAGTTTGACACAGGAACACACAAATAGAACCAATTACACAAATGAATCCTTGAGCCATATTACATTTTATATGGATGCATTATATACATATATTTATAGGTATGACAAAGTTGAAAAAGTTTTCTTGTGATGTGTTTCATCCTTTAGGAATTCATTGGACTAAATGTGTTACAAGAAAACTTTTCCCACTTTGTCATACATTTTTCTCCAATATTGTTCTTGATATATAAAAATATATATCATTATCTCATATACTTATACATAATTAATGGATTTATTTTTTAATCCAACATATTTTTATGACTTCAAATGTTACTTTTAGTGGATACCCACATTTGAGTGAAAACTATTTATTTTAAAAATATTTATTTTGTCTACTGGCCTAAGTACTTGAGAAAACAATAAAGAAAATGTGCTCTCTGGCAGGATTTGAATTTGCATCCCTCTTTGCATGAGGAACCACCACCTGTTCTGGTGTGCTTTGACTAGTTGGCTATGAAGAACTTCACAATCAAGTAAGGTTCTATTTTGCCTTTAATGCACATTCATGCATTCATATTTTCTCAAAATGGCATATCTGCTCAGCTTTGTATCTGAAACGTAAACAAAGCAATTTCTAAAGAATTAAGGATTTATTTTTTAACCTGACATATTTTTATTACTTCAAATGTTATTTTTAAGTTTTCTTAAGTATGCAGACTGGTAGACAAAATTAAAAAATAAATCCATAAATTCTTTAGAAATTTCATTTTTTTTCTTTCAGATATGGAACTGAGCAGATATGACCTTTCAGACAATGTTTCCTCCTTCAGGTTCAAATCATGCTAGAGGGCACATTTTATTCTTTCAATTACGCAGGCCGGTAGATGAAATAAATATTGTTTAAAATAAACAGAGCGTCTGCTCAAAGACAGAAATCCACTAAAAGTAACATTTGAAGTAATAAAAACATACATATATATATTTATAGTATAAATTGATGACTGAATCTAGTGAGACGTGGAATGGTTTTGAGCACCTTCTGTGACAAGTAAATTAGTAACTGGTGCCATGTGATGGAAAAGTGACCAAATGAATTAATGAACAATAATAACCAAACCAGTCTTAAAACTCGTGGGATTCATTTGAAACCACAATGCCAGGCTGCTAAGAGGATGCAAACTGAGCACTGAATAGCAGAGCTGGATCATTAAATAGCATGCAGTATATATATATATATATATATATATATATATATATATGTATGTATGTCGGTAATAAAATGGAAAAATGTTCTATATTATACATTTCCGCCTTTGAAAGGACTTCTTCAGACTTTTGACAAAATGTATAATGTAGAAGTATTTCCATTTTGTCATTTCAATTACCCAATATTAATCTGACATATAGATTTATATATCTTTCATATATATATATATAATACCAAAGTGTAATTGGTAGGAATTATTCCAATGGGGACTTTTAGTCCATGTGAGAGCTCAATGCATGATACAGAGTAAAATTATAATAATTATTAGGAAAAAACCTTCAAAATCCATTTTCGGCAATAAATTTATTTTGATGCATATAGGTATATTCATCTCATCAGACCGACTACATTTTCTGAAAATGTAGTCAGTCAGATGAGATGAATATACATATATTCATTGAAATAAATTAATTGCCAAGATGGATTTTAAGGTTTCTCTCCTAATTATTATACACACACACACACACACATATATATATATATATATATAGAGAGAGAGAGAGAGAGAGAAAGAGGGAGAGAAAACAGTCTAGACACAGGAATCAACACTGCATTGTGACTGTCATTTTCAATTTGTAATTTTAAAATTTGCAGGATTTTTCAAACTGTTTCTGGTATCAGCTTGTAGTGTACTGTTTATTTGAGAAAGAAAGAGAGAGGGTGTGTAATTGGATACCTATTGGGAGGTGAGGTGGGGAAGAAGAAGATATCATTACTGGAATAGTATTATGGAGGTCAGAGAGCCTGGGTTGGGGGATGGGGGAGTGGAAGACCAATGGGCTGATCTATATCCTAATGGTCACCACACGTTCAAAGTTTAATTCACCGGGAATTCACAGAAATTAACAAAAACTTAAAAGTTTTCGTTAATTTCCTTAAAACTTAAAGTTTTCATTAATTTCCGTGAATTCCTGGTGAATTAAACTTGAATGTGTGACCATTAGTATATAGGTCAGCCCATTGGTCTCCCACTCCCCCATCCCCCCCAACCCAGGCTCTCTGACCCCCATAATATGATTCCAGTAATGATATCTTCTTCTTCCCCACCTCACCTCCCAATAGGTATCCAATTACACACCCTCTCTCTTTCTTTCTCAAAATAAACAGTACACTACAAGCTGATACCAGAAGCAGTTTGAAAAATCCTGTGAATTTTAAGATTAAAATTCATAGGTGAAAATGGTCATTTACTAAAGGTAACATAATTCCAATTTTAAAGTATATATATATATATATATATATATATATATATATATATATATATTAGCAGCATGTCATTTGAGGCATGTGTTATTAAAGACTATAGAACTTTTCCATTTAATAATCTTTCTTTTAGTTTTTTTCTTGCTTTCTCACAAGTTCTTTTATATTTGGGTCTAAGTTGTTGAAGAAAGTCTTTAATAACACATGCCTCAATAATATATACATATATATATATATATATATATATATACATTGGGGGAAAGAAATATTTGTATGCCATGAATTTTTTTTATTTAACATAGATTTCTTAAAAGTATTTTATAATCCATACAATATTTGTATAGAATGGCATAATGCTGCAATATGCAAAAAGCATTCAGAAAAATTTGTTACATTAACAAAATTATATCAAATTAAAAAAATTTGGAGGCAAAAAAGTATTTGTACAACATTATAATACCTAATTAATACTTTATAGCATATCCTTTACTCAATTCAATAGCAATCAGTCTCTTTCTGTAGCTTCTAATCAATGATTTGCAAGTTTCTGTTGATATTTTACTCCATTCTTTGCATATTCTCTTTAGGTCCAGGATATTTTTCGGAGCTCATTCACTAACTTGAATTTTTAATAAACGCCACAATTTCTCTATTAGATTCAAGTCTGGAGACTGTGATGGCCATTCATGTGTATTGACATTGTTTTTAATAAGCCATTTTTTCATAGATTTGGTTGTATGTTTAGAGTCATTATCTTCTTGCAAAACCCATTCACTTGGAAGTTCAAGCTTTACTACTGACCCAAACAAATTAGAGTTCAAAACATTTTGGTATATTTTTGAATTCATTCTACCATCTATTATCACTAAATTACCCATACCATTAGCAGAAAAACATCCCCAAACCATGATATTGCCACCACCAAATTTCATTGTTGAGAAAATATGTTCTTTTGTGCAGAAGTTGTGCGCTCTTTTCTCCAAACAGGAGTCCTTGAATTATGCTGAAATAGTTCAATTTTTGCTTCATTTATTCATAAAACACTTTCCAAAGATGGTTCAGATTTATTCTTATGCTCATGAACAAATTTTAACTAGGCATCCCTATGTTTCTTCAATTGTAGTGGAGTTTTTCTTGGAGAATGTGATCTTAGTTGACTTCTATGAAGTTCATTGCTTATTGTCCACTTTGTACCAATAATACCTGATGCTTTTAATTCTTCCTGAATTTCTCTCTGAGTAGTCATTGGATTTTCTTGAATTTTATGCTGAATTCTTCTCATTGATCTGGGAGAAATCTTGTGTGGTGTACCAGATCTCGATTTATTCTCAACAATTTTCACTTTTTTATACTTAGAAATAACAGAACTAATATAGTAAATGGTATATTCAGGATATCTGCTATTTTCCTATAGCTTTTGCCTTACTTCCAATGTTTGATGATCAATTCTTTTTGTAAATTTGATAATTATTATTATGATAATTATTGTGCATGAATTGTGTGCGGAGATAACCTTATATAAGAAATGAATTGCGGAATGTTCTAGATTGTTCTTAAGAATTATGTTCAAAGAATTATGTAAATAAAGGTAATTAAAACATTTTGATATTAAAGACATATTTTATACAAATGCTTTTTTCACTTCAAAATGTTATAAATAACACATAATTTTATTTAAAATTGTTTTTTGTATATTGCAGCATTATGCAATGATGTAGAAATATTGCATGTATTTTAAGTTTTTTCGTAAGTTATAACGATTTAATTAAAAAATTTCATGGTATATGAATATTTATTCCCCCTGCCACTGTATATACAGGGTGCGATAGATAAATTGTCATCTAAATTACACAAAAATGAAAATAATACTGATATCTCATTTTAACAGATATATTTACCAAAATTACACAAAAATATCTTGAAATACTAAGAGAAAATTAATTCAATAAAATTGCTATTGGCCTCAACCATGGTCTCCAGACAACTTCAGAATTTCCTGAAACGCTTCTGGACAGTCTCCTTGTTTAAGTTGGTGAATGTTGCCATAATCCTTGCCTTCAGATTATCTTTGGTGTTACAAGGAGTTTTGTGGTCTCTTGCTCAACTGTGCACCACACCTAATAATCAAGGAGGTTGCAGTCTGCGGAGTTAGGTGGCCAGATGTAAGTTGGTGATGTGGTCGCAGAAATTGTCTGACAGCCATGACTGGGTTTTCTTGCTTGTGTGGCATGATGCAAAGTCCTGTTACCAGACATAGGGTCTTCCAAAAGCTATACCTTTGTAATCACCATTAGAGTCATCCAACTCTTTCCAAATTCTCTGCACTGTCCTCAGATTGACACCCAAACACTCTGAAATGTTCGTATTGGGGCTTCTGGTGCAAATGCCAAGCAAAATGCATGCCATTTCCAAATTTCTGATGGAGTGAATTGCATTATGGTTCTCTTTTTTCTCATATATGGTGCCCAACTGGCCTTTATACTGTGCATTTTACAAAAAGCAAACTATGTGCATGTATGAAAAAAAATATAAAATGGCAACAATTTACCCAATATGCTCAATGCAAAATACTAGAGCTATAATCTATATATTAGTAATAAATATATATATTTTTCCCACCCAAAGCACAACACTGAGTTTCATACAGAATGCAATCTTTCAATGAGCACCTGAAGATTGTGTTGTGCATGAATTATGCTACGAGTGAGGAAAAAAATGTTTCCTTAAAAATGACTGACAAGGTGCTGCGGTTGGTTAAGTTTTTACTTAATTTTTCTTGTGCTTGTAAAATTTTTTCATTTTTGGATATAAAGTATGCAGAAATTGTCCAAATGTTTTGTATGTCCGAGCACTTTCGGCTACTCTTTTTGCCATTATCAAGGATAATTTTATTTTTACTATGAAATGAATGTATGTGTGAATAAGTAAAACAAAATCAAAAAGTAAAAATAAAATCATGTTCAGAACATAAAACTTTAGACGCCCACATATTTATTTAAAAAAAAAATTACCCTTGATAATTGTTACAAGAATAGGTGAAAGCGTTCGAATATGCAGTACCTTTGAACAGTTTTTACACTTTGAGTCCAGAAAAGAAAACACTTGTATGAACAAGAAAAGTTAAATAAAAAGCTCAATCACAGTACCTTGTCTGTTATCTGTAATGAATCTTCTATAAAAGATGTCATTGCTGCCTAAATGCACTATATATATATATATATATATATATATATATATATATATATATATATATATACACACACACACACACACACACATATGTATAAACTTTAAGCCAAAAATTTGAGGCATCCCTCTTGATTTAATACATAGGAAGTTTTATACATTCTTTGGTTTACTAAGGTAGGCCCCTTAAATTATTTAGCCAATTTTTTTACAGATGTAGTTACCTAAAATTTTAAATCTGCCAACACTAAGATTACCATTAGTCAGCAAGATAAATTAGGCAAAAAGAGCTGAAATTTTAAGGAAACTTTATTCAGTAATTGATTAATTTCATTATTATTATTGAATATATGGTAAACCCTTCAGAAAGAGAAATTACCTCTGGCTTAAAGTGAGCTAGTAAATTAGTTTTGAAAATCAATGTAACCTTCAATTTTAAGGCAATTCTTCAAAATACAAAGGATGGTCCCAAACCTTTGGCCTGTAGTGTGTGTGTAATATATTAATATATATACATGCATATATGATTAATGATTCAATTTAATCAAAATGCTAATATATAAAATATATCATTAATCTTATTGACAATATTGTTATGATTTTGCTGGCTTTTTATTCCTCAAATTTTATTAACTGGCCTAAATCTAGATATTTTTGATACACCCTGTATATATATATATATATATATATATATATATATATATATATATATATATATTTAAGGCTCTTGAAGTACCCTCCATGTGGTACTATGAGATATACAACATGCTAGGGCCACTTGATATGTGCTGATACCTGGATTATCTCTGACAATCTGTAGAATGGGTTCTTCATGGTCAGGCATATTAGCATATGTCAGTTTTCCTTGATCCATAGTTTGTGATGCCACAGATCCTGTCTCAGCAATGCGACAATAAACAACAACAAAGGTTGGATGACTCAGCTGCCTTTGATCTGGAAACGCAATCTGATACAGCTGTGCAGCCTTGCATCATTACCATTTGCGTGGCCAGATCTTAAAATCATATCTGCTGGTTCACAATATGAATATCCTGCCATTGTTAAACAGAACACTTCTCAGTTAACTCACTACTAGACATTAAATGTTGAAGACAGACTAGCCACAAATGTACACAAATGGCAAATGTAACCTAGTCTACATGGCAACACAGTGCCATCTACTGTAAACTTTCTTTAAACTTAACTCAAAAATGAAGAATTTGCAAACATGTTTATATATACTTTTGTCCTTGTTTTGGTGTAAGTAACCCACCCCAAACTTTATAAAAGTATTTTTGATACACCCTGGATATATGCCATTAATTTAAATAGACAAATTTGTTTGAGGCATATTTCATGAAACCCAAATGTTGAACTATTAAACAAATATTGATTTGTCATATCTGACTTGTTTATCTATGGCAAAGTAAAAAGCTTCATAAACAACCACTAAGTGTGACTATTCCATATGTTTTGCCAGGGCCAGTAGTAGTAAACAGAGATAAAATAACCAAGTTCTTGACCTTACCTGACCAAGAAGCTCTTTCAAAAAAAGGTCATTTGATCTGATTAGATTTGGTGAAATGGATTGGGCCAAGAATGTCACAGTTTCCTTTTTTTTAACTTTTTAACTTAATATTACACATGGACATTATTTATGATGGGGTACTGAAAATCTCTAGGTCTCACTCACTTTTCAAAATCTGACCAAATGAATATTCATCAGAATTTTAGGGAAAGAGGTTCTTGTTTGGATTGAGAAATTTCCAGCCCCACACATATAAATTATAAGAATTTGGAGAGCTTTAAAAAACCAATTCAAGAATTTTTTTTTTAAAACAAGCCAATTTTATGGATGTGGTTAATGTGAGTTTTGCAAGAAACTATCATATTTTATTTTGAAATTAGACAGAAACAGTTTTTTGTAGGATAGAAAGATGTATATGTTGGATTATATTTTTCTTTGAATATTTTCAGCAGTTGATAAACATTTAAGTGATTGAAAATCAAGAATTGAGTTTTCTTCATTTGTATTAGGTTGGTGCAAAAATAATGACGTAATGATGTCAATTTTTGACGTTAAAAAATACATCAAAAAACAACATTATTACGTCATTATTTTTGCACCAACCTAATAAATGAGAGATGTTCAAAGAAAACTACAAATTTTTTTTCCATGAAGTCTACTTTTAAAAAATAGAGGTAGCAATGGTAAATTAACTTTTCTATTAAATATAAAACTTATAAAAACTAAGTTTGAACTTTGCATGGATACCTCATCCATTGTGGCAATTCATATACATATAATTGTTATATCAACTAACTTGAGTGTTCGAGTGGTGTTTCTTTTGTTCCCAGAACCATTTTTAAATTAATTTATGTTTTTAAATTGAACTTTATTTAAATTGAATTGTTTTTAAATTGAACTTTATTCCCTTTGCTTTTTTTTAAGAAAATACGATTATCATAAAAAGATTTTTTTAATATGAAATGTAATTAAACCTATTACCTGAAAAATCTGATGTTTTTTTACTATGTAGATAAAATATAGAACTACAAGTTAAGAGATCAAGCGGTTCCAGACGAAAATGCTTAATTGGTGACATGTGTTACCACCGGTGATAATCATCAAAAGAAAAAGAAAGAAAAGTTTTAAAGTATTGTAAAATGTTCTTTTATGTGGTTAGTGATGTACTCATAAAATCTATAATCCTCAAATTTGGTCCCAAGCCTGGAATGAGAGAATTTTCAAATCAGCTACATAAAAGATTTAGTAGTCTTTGTGGTCTGTAAAGGGAAAGTGACATTAAAGCTTTTTTTGGTTAATTTTCACTAATATTGTCATCTGAGTTGAAGCATTTCCAATTATCAAAACATTCTGGTTTAGATTGTCTTTGGACTTATTTGAATGAATATTGTATATCTTTTTGTAGTTCTTAAATGAAAATCACCATCAATTGTATCTGTGGAGATTACCCCTCACTTTGTCTATCAGGACATCCACTAAGTGTCACCATATTCATGTCTATAAAAGCAAGGGACATAAATCCTAACTCTTTTTTATGTCACATAATGTAGCAGCAACATTAGGACTTGTCTCTGCCAGAAAGATTTCTTTCTTCTGGCAAACTGACTACTTAATTTCAAACAAACCACATGAACACCACACATACAGAGGCTAAGTACATAAATGTTTTGTTTCTTTATTTTAAGAAAAAATTATGTGTTAGGACTAGTACACATATAAGTTTTTCTTTTGTTAGTAATGTTGTTCTTTAGATAAAAATATATGTATAAAAATCCTCCATGTGTTCAATTTATTTCTTTTGAAAATGTTGAATTCATTTTTCTTTGAAAGTTTTCATCCTAATCAGCCATAATAGGCACTAACTCTTCCCCACTACAAAATAGTGACCAATAGCAACCTCGTCCATTTCAATTCTGCAGTATCTTATTTACTACAAAGAAGTTAGTCCTGATGCTACCAACATAATAAATTCTTAAGCAATACCAAATAATTTGTAGTTGAAGAGTTTGTGGGAAAATCAAATAAAATCAGTAAATAAAATAATAATGAATATTAAAAAAAAAAAAAATACAGTTTTTCCATGATGCTAGTAATAAAAAAAAACAGAAATTTTATTATCTTGCTTGGTTTTGTCAGGTTAAGTGCTGCTGAGTCTATAAAAAGACAAACATTTTCCTTCCTCTCTCTTTTTCTCCCTATTGCTCCAAGACATAATACAACATGGAAAAGACGTCCACACTAGAATATGTCTTGTTTCCCCAGTTCACTGATGACTGAACTCTTTTCCACTTTCCAACACAATGTTTGTACATCTTCCAAAACCTTCACTTATGAAGAAAATCAAACTTTTCTTTAGTCGTTCCAACTCAGCACAAGGCTGACTTGTACTCAACCATAATAACCATGCTTATTATGACTTGCCCGAAACTTTTGGACCAGAAAAAGAAACTCTCTTCCATTTTCTAACTACACCAATGAAGTAAGACAAGTTTTATTTTGATTGTTCCAAAGTTCAGCCATTATAACTACTTATTAAGCAAGTACTACCCTTCTTTGGTCATTTCAACTCAATACAAGGCTAACTTGAGCTTGACTATTATAATGATGCTTATTCTTACTTACCTTAACTTCAGACAAAAAACCCAGCTCACTCGTCACTCAGCTTATATGTAATTTGGGAAGTCAGTTGTAGGTTGAGGTGGAACAAAAATTTGCATGACTTGATGTTGTCATCTGAGCCCTATTTTTCACTGGCAGATAATACAAGCAACATGTTGTCACTTGTTTTGATGAGGTAAGTCACCATTTTCTTCACCACATAATTACAAAGAGCAGCACTTTAAAATTACTTGAGATTCTGAAATTAAGCATATTTATTTTTCATAGACTAATTTTAATTTTTCATTACTTACAGTCAAATCATACTGAAAACAATGGTTCTCATTCAATCACTGAAGTTAAGTAGTGTCAAGGCCATTCAATACTTGGGAACACCTGCTACTGTAAGCAACCTCCAACAATCTGAAATATATTTTCTTTTTAAATAACCCACAAACGGTTGATAAGTCATAAAAGAACAAACCAATCCTTAAATCATTTTTGTTGATTTTTAACAATATTTTTTACCTAAATTTTCTCTTGTTCGTTAATTTAGTTCAAAGGAATATCCTTGAATAAGGTTTGGACATCTATCCAATAATATAGGAGCTTGCTATGCTTTATTTGACTGAAGTATTCTTTAACATTCAACATAGCATATATTTATTTAACCTTTAATACCCTGTAGGTGACTATTTTTGCCAAGCAAAATGCTAGTCCTGCCAATGTTAAATTTGAATTTCTTGTTTGTGTAGTCATATTCTTCTCTCTAAAAACTATCTTGAGAGCCAGGCTACTGCAATTTCAAATATATAGAACTAATATAACATGCTATATTTTGATGGGATTCCATATAAAGGAAGTAATATTTATAAATGATGCAGAGTGCTAAATGTTAAAATGTTGCAATAAAAACTAACAAATGTGATGAATAATAAAAGACTACAACATTTAGCAGCTGATCTCAAAAATGACCTACAGTCTGTTGTTAACTAGGCCAAGGAATGGCTTGCTAATTTTAACACCTCCAAAACAAAACTACTCTCTTTTAATTGTCTGAGAGAACCCTTTTTACCTTCCAGGAGACTGACTCATTGTACCTTCTCAAACTGACATTTTCCACTGACATAAAGGAAATTGAATCAATTGCTAGGCCTGCTGCTGGGAAAATTGGTTCACTGTGTTGTGCTAGACAATTTTTCTTGCCAAAATTTGTCTTACATATTTATAAGTTTACTATTTGTCCTTGCTTTGAATATTGCTCCTACATCTGGTCTGGTGCTCCTGCAATATATTTAAAGATTCTTGATAAAATCCAAAGAAGAATCTGCAATGTTATTGGGGTCCTAACCTGGCATCTCAGCTTCAGTGAGTTTCCCACCACTGTAACATAGCTTCCCTGTGCCATTTCTATAAATACTTTCATGGTAATTGTTATGATGAACTCTCCACTATGGTACCTAGACATTATGAATTGAAGCACAGTACTAGATTGGCAGCATGGCCTCATTATTTTACAGTCAACCTGGCTAGATGTAACTGTAAGTTTATACTAACAGTTTTTTTACTTGCACTTTTTGCTTGTGGAATTCCCAGTGAAATTTGGTCTTCAGAAATTTAAATGCAATGTCAATTGTTATTTTTTGTCTTCTTAATTTTTGTTCTTTTATTGTTCTCTCTCCTTAGTAGTTTTCTTTTTTCTTTTATCCTCTAACACTCAGTAACCACTTGTGTCTTAGTGGCTTTACTGCTTTGGTTAGGGTGAAATTATTAAAAGATATATTTATAAAGTTACTAGTTTCAGTGTGTGAAATAATGAAAAGGTTTCATCTCAAAACTTCAAATTATAGTTATGAAGGTACTAACTTAAATCATGTAAATATTTCTAGTTAAAGAACCAACATCTATGAATGAAGCTGAAATATATTGATAAGTAATTATAAAGCACTCTGGGTATAACTAACCACTCGAGACAAGGTTATTTTTGTGTGATGTCATACTGACAAAATATCTTGACAGTTGGTCCACAACAATCATTGCTTTTACTATTTTCATCACCATGTACAAATTATCTTGAATCATAATATGATGATTTGCCCTTGTAAGAAGACTGAAGACAAAGAAACTTATCATGTGATATCACTTCAGCTACTCCCAAATGGTTCCATTCCATGACATTTTTGGTTTATTAATCTCATCCTTGTTTTTATTACACTATTCCAGCTATGTCCTTTAGCCTTCTTCAATAGATGTTTCATCTGGTAATTTAGTAGTTTTAATAAATTTCACTACCTTCAAAATTGGAAAAGTTCACAGGAAATTCTAAAATCAAATTTCTAAAAAATAGCAAAACAGGAAAACAAGACTGATGCTAAAACATATGGAAAACTTTAATAGCAATTATACAATCTTTTGTAGAACTGGTTAACATCTAGGTATTTACTAAGCTTAACTTAGTTTGTCACAGGGTTACAAGAGTGAAACACACTAGTTGGTTTGAATTCACTATAGAAGCAAATAATGTAATGAGACTATCACTGTCATTCTATGTCAAGTATCTGTCTTCTACACTTGGTTAATGTCTACACAAGATCAAATCAGATTCATTCCTTTCATTTTTCATTGGTAAGAAGGAAATTCGACTCAGGCAGCCTTTTCCCAACAACAACTAATTTGTGGAACTGCCTTCCCAATCACTACAATCAGTGTTGGATTTACCTATAAGTTTAGCAGTCTGAAGCCTAGAGCTTCAAAATCTAGGGGGCCTCCAGCCAAGGTGTATAATATTTTTGACACTGTCATAGGCCTTTCTTGCACATGCTGTCATAATTCATTGCAGACTCTAAATAACCTTTCAGTAATTTTAAACACTCATCATCATCCTGTTTTACTCAAATTGTTTAACACTTTTCCATCTTCCTGAGAATGGGGGATTTGGAGGGGCCTCACAAGTGGAATAGCATAGGGCCTATCTACATCTAAATCTGGCCCTGACTACAATCTTAATCTCTTCAAGTCTAGGGTCAGCTCTTATCTATCCTACATAGCTACATAATCTGCATTTATGTCTTCCTCTTACATCCATACAACAACCTCTTGGGCTCTGTAGAGAGTAAATATTTAGTAAAAAAAAAAAAATATGCAATTTTGTGCTTGTAGTGTTTGTGAAAAAAAAACTTTAAAATTCTGTATAAATTAAGATTTGGTGAAATGAACAAATAATACAGATTCAAATTATAGCAGACACATTTTTAGAACATGTTCTATTAATCAATTTTAGACAAAACAAAAATGTCTTTTTAAAGCATATCATTAATAAGATACAATATCCCTACTGAGAAGATACTAAAATAAATAAAATATAATTAACTTATAATTTACAGAGAAAAGTAAAATTTATACAGCATTTAAAATGGACCAAATTATTAATCAGCTTTTAACTTTTAGACATTTATAGTTATTAGAAATGTTATTGTCTTCAATTAACACTTTCAAATAGAACTTAACATATTTATGTTAAATATTTGTATGGAGCCGGATGTCTACACTTTGGTGTGTATGCTTAGCATTAATAAGATACATTGAATAATAAGTTTGAATAAAAAGTCCAAGTTGAAGTCAAATCATATAAAAAATCTTCCATTTCATGTCAAATGAAAACTTTGTCTTCAAAAGAAGAAACTTGATTCAAAACCTTATTTGTAAAACACCTCAACCATTCTTCTTTTTCTTTGTAGACATATTGAATATTTTGGTTTACATCTGCAATCTTGAGATAACACATACCCGTCTCTCTTTCAACTATTATTTTGAACCCATTACACTTTATAGACTTTCCACAACATATACCTAAACAAGGTTGAAGAACACAAATATGTAATAAAAATAATAAAAATGTAAACTTTTATCTGAATAATTCATGGAAGTTGCTAACATTGTTATATGGAATATTCAAGAATAATTTAACTGGTTTCAAATAAGATTGTTGTCTGAAAAACTTGCAAAATGTTTCTTTTAAAATTTCATCATATTTTGGCCATTATACTCTCAGGCCTTCTTCAAGTGTGTCATTTCTGTAACATTCATGGAATTTTTAATAGAGCCAAATGTTGATAGATTAGGCTACAACTAGTTGTGCATATTAAGTGCTACTAAATTTTGAAATTATTTTCTTCTTGTCAATGGTCTAAGTTAACCCAGTTTATTTTAAAAATAGCCCCCAAATTTACAAGCATTAAAATTAAAAATTTAGCAGTTCAAGCCTTTCAAATGTATTCCAATCTGGCAACCATAAAATGGAACCCCTTTATGTTGTCCAAGTGAGTATATCATTTTTATCTTTTTCTTTTTGGTCATATCTGGAATCTGTTCTTGATATTTCTGGCTGACTTTGTAATTGTCATCTTTTTTCTTTTGTGCTGCTTTTTTTCGTTTTTTTTTTTTTTTTTTTTTAACTTTCTTCAATTAGCTGATGTCTTCTTGCACTGCTGAACCCAGAGATTGAATTCTGAATTTCTAGTAAACAAAAGTAATACATTTATTTAATCAACCATAGATAATAATTGAGTAAAATTTATGCTGATCCTAAAATTTAATGTGAGACAATGCCAAGTAACACTGCTTGGGAAACACATTAGTGGAGTTAAGAGTAATTAAGAAGCTGGAGATGGAATACAAATGCTTTGGAAGATTAAAACCTTTCCTGGATTTTGTCCAAATATTAATTTCTTCATCAAGTCACTGATGCACAAAAAGAGAAAACAGAGAGAGAGAGAGAGAGATTAAGGGTAAGGCTACTCTTAGGTAATTAATATGGTGAGGGGTGAATTTTTTTTTTGAATATACAGAAAATGAGAGGTTCTTAATAAAAGAGGAATTGAAAAATCATTTAAAGGGATAAAAATTGTGAAATTAATAAAGGGTGTGATCTTAATCTCAGGGGATGGGGGCAGTTGGAAAATTTACTAAAAACAAAAAAAAAAACACACTGCTCTCTCTTTATATTATGCACTTAAAAGTAGACAATTGATTGGTCCTGATCTAGCATTATGGCTTCAGTCAGTTTCCCACTGCTGTAATATAGATTTACTGTGCTTTTTCTATAAATACTTTCATGGCAATTGTACTGATGAACTTTCCTCTATGGTACCTAGACTTTATCAGTTTAAGTGCAGTACTTGATTGGCAGAAAGGTCTCAGTTATAGTTCACTGTAAGTCTGTCTGGGTTGATTTATTCTTTGTAGCTTATCAAAATTTTGCAGGCCAGAAATTTTTAGATTGTAAAAATTTTTTGGAGATAATAATGATTTACTGAGACAAAACCTACTAATTAATTCATAGCTGGGGAGAAGAGATGGGTTCATACCTTTCTCAACGGTATTTACACATAAAAGAATATAATGAACCCAATTGGAATGAAACTCAACTCTCTCTGATCTCCAATTCTGAGCCACTGTCCATGACACTACCTGTGCATCAAGCTTACAGCACCTGTTATTCCCAAGCAGTCACCCATCTAGGTACTGACCAGGCTCAATGTTGCTTAACTTGGGTGATCATAAAGAACTGGTGTTTCAATGGGATATGGCCATAAGCAAGTCAGCCTGGTAGACAATAGGATGTTTAACCATCATTACAAAAATATATTTATTTACCCTGGCAAGTTTTTATCTATTTATCTTTGAAGTACATGTTTAAAAAAAAAACAACATCCTTTGAAAACACCAGAAGACAAATAGAAGAGACAAAGAGAGGCATAGAAAAGCCAGAGCTTTCTATGCTCTGAACCCTCATATCCTACTGTGCAGCGGCTGTGGACATCTCTTCAGATCCAACATAGGACTCATTTCACAAAGAAGGAAATGTCAATGAGCACCCCAATATGCGGCAACAACTTCCACCAATGACAACATATTTAATG
This sequence comes from Acanthosepion lycidas, assembly GCA_963932145.1. NCBI lineage: Eukaryota > Metazoa > Mollusca > Cephalopoda > Sepiida > Sepiidae > Acanthosepion > Acanthosepion lycidas. Next base: position 112,809,508 of record OZ010572.1, on the reverse strand, counting down.
TAGTTTAACAAAAGATATAGGAAAACTATCATAATATGATATTTAGATATTGGTAATATATTCTGACCATAATGATGATTTGGGATCATAATATTTTGAAAAAGTTATAATCATATTTTTGTTATTTCTGCCTACAGCAGATTGTGCACTAACACAAGATAGTTTTTTTTCCAAAGAATGTGTCTTTGAGTGGCTATATTTATTTTTCTCTTGTCACAAGTAACACACCAATGAAAGGCTACTAGAGTGATTCCCTGATTGCTGCTGTCACATCATTTCAGGGCTGCTGATCATATGATGTGTCCAGAGGTGGATCCATTTAGTTTAGAAAGCTTTGGTTTGACATTTTCAGGTTAGTTTCACCAGCCTACACTTCTATGATGACTGAGGACAACTTGAAACAGGGTGTTGTACAGAAACACCAAAGTTGGAAATATTTATATATAAGAATTTAAAAAAAATGTTTTTATCCCTCATAAGGTGGGTTTATTAATGTCAGACACCAACCTGGAATTTTATATAATATTTTCCATCTCCTAGATCGACTGCCTTCACTATAGCTAAAGAGCTCCATTTACCCAGTGCCAGATTTACATATATGCTAGTATGTGCTCCAGAACAGGGGCCTCAAGACTAGAGGGACCCCCAAGTTTTGGGCTCCTGATAAAACTAAAAAATGAATAAAGATATAAGAAGAGAAGAGATTTGTTTATTTTAAGATTTAATTGGGCTTCTTTGAATTAATTCGAAACAATTTAGAGTATTTGGTCCCCTCTAGTTGGAGTGGGTCATTTAAATTTGATGACGCCCCATGAAAGCTGGCAAATATGCGTAATGAAGGGGTCCCCAAATTTTATTAAAACCAGGTCTTCTTAAAGCCTAAATCTAACCCTGCATTTACTCCATATAATTGTAAGATGAATTTTATAAATAGAAAGTGGTTTCATATCAAGGAGTGGTAACCAAAGCTAGCATTTATACAAGTATATATAATACACATTTTATATATATATAATACTCCTTGCTATCTGTGATTCCATTTACTTATATATAACTGTAGGGATAAACAATTTATAAGGTATTATACTTAATAATGGTTCCAAAATACTGGCAACTTGTATATACCTAAGAGAAGCAATAACATGCTTACTTTAAGTGAAAATGTGAAAGTTTTTGAATAAATAAAAAATCATATACTGATATTGCTAAGATCTATAGTAAGAATGAATTTTCTATCACAAACCTTTTATACTAGTTTAGTTATAAATTTTTTAATTATTAGTTATTATTGTTATAAATTAAATTTTATCATAGGAAAAGGATACAAGAAGATGCTGAAAGGTTCTCTGCTTGACTAAAAAGGAATTGAGAAAAATATTTTCATGTTTGGTTATCTGGTCAGATTTTTGGAAATGAGTCAGGCCTTAAACTTTTCAGTATGCATGCTTGTTTAGTATATATATATATGTGTGTGTGTGTAGAATTTGGTATTATCTAGGTTCAGGCATCTGTTGAAAAACTTGGAACATATCCCCCAAAGATAAGAACTACTGTATCTATTCCACAAACATGCTGCACACATATGCATATATATATATATATATATATATATATATATATACAGGGTGTACCAAAAATACTTTTTACAAACTTTAGGGGCAGGTTCCTCACACCAAAACAAGGACAAATGTCCATATAAACATATGCATGCAAATCCTTCATTTTTGAGTTATTAAGTTTAAAGTAGATGGTATTAAATGTACAATCCAAGATACAATGTCAAAATACTTTTAAAAACTTTTTGCATATGATACGGATACAGAGGCTGTTCTTAAAGTACCATCCATGCAGTAGTATGAGATGTACAACATGTTAGGTTTCCTTGATGTGTGCCGATACCTGGATCATCTCCGAAAGCCTGTAGAATGTGTTCTTCCTCATCAGGTTTATGAGTGGATCTGTCTTCCTTGATCCATAGTTTGTGGTGCCATTGTTCCTGTCTCAGCACTGTAATGATAAGCAGCAACAAAGGTTGGCTGACTTGACTGCCTTTGGTCTGGAAACACAATCTGATACAACCATGCAGCCTTGCATCCATTATCATTTGTGCAGTCATATGTAAAAATCATATCTGCCTGCTCACAATATGAAAATCCTGTCATTGTTAAATGGATCACTTCTCAGTTAACTCACTACTACACATGTTAAATGTTGAAGAGAGATAAGCCATAAATGTACATGAATTTCAAATGTAACTTAGTCTACATGAAAACACAGCACCATCTATATCAAACTTTCTTTGAAATTAATAAGTCAAAAATGAAGGATTTGTGAATATATGTTTATATGGACTTTTGTCCTTGTTTTGATGTGAGTAACCCACTCTCTAAGTTTGTAAAAGTATTTTTAATACACCCTGTATGTATATATATGTATATATATATATATATATATATATATATATATATATATATATATATATATGTGTGTGTGTGTGTTGGGTTACAAACGGCGATTTTGTTGAGATAGTCACAAGGGTCATGTGACGGCTGCTAAATGATGTCATAGAGTAATGAAGGGCAGTTGCAATGTAGAGCCGTAGAGACAAAAGACGTCCTTTGCCCACCGCACTAGATCTTATAGGAAAAACCACATGGCCTAATCCAGCTTTTCTGGATGCTACATGGTTGGATAGGGATACTCCAATCTTATATCTCCAGTACCACCAGATTTACCAAAGCAACAGTGACCAAGTCTGGGCACTATATTAAATGGCCTGAGCATTTCTTATCTTACCTAGTTTTCTTGTTTTTTTTTCATATAATCTCTTGCATGATGTTAATACAGAGGACATTTTTGCACTATTGACTGGACATGATGAAAAAAATTGAGGCCCTTTTAGTATACATATTTTTTTTTTATACCGTAGTTTGTATAAAGTATTTTCCCACATTTCTATTATGTCAACAACAAACAAAATAAAAGTATTAGGTTGGTGCAAAAATAATGACGTAATAATGTCGTTTTTTGACGTTAAAAATACGTCAAAAAACAACATTATTACGTCATTATTTTTGCACCAACCTAATAACTACTTGTGGCAGGTTCTACAACCTGTTTAGGGAGATGGTACCTGTTGGGTTAGAAATGGTGATTCACTCCTGTTTGTTTAGATAGTCATGAGGTTCACATGATGGCTGGAAAATGACGTCAGAAGATAGAGTGATGAAGGGCAGTTGCAATGTCGAGCCCAGAGATGAAGCCCACATTGGTAGGTCTTATGGAAAAAAACCACATGGTCTAACCAAGTTTGTAGAGAAACTGCTGTAACTCCAGTTTTCCCTTCTGGAAATATAACAAGAAAGGTTCCTCTTTTTTTACACAACTTTTGTTGTTGTAAATGTTATAATTTCTCCGAGTAGGACATGTGTGTATGTGTATATATCCAATTTTGTGTATGATGTAGCATTATAAACCTCACTGAAATAAGCATGTTTGTTATTCTTTTTCCATTCAGCTACTCTGTTATGTCTGTGAAATATCGGTAGTGTTATATCGCCTGATTATTGTGCTGCCATATCCAATATTGACACATATGAAACTTTTAGTTGTGTGAAGGTGGTATATGTGTATCTTTAATATTTATGTATTGCTCTATTTATTATTTTCCTTGTTCATTGGAGCTCTCAGTATCAGTAACCTTGCCATATTTATTTGATATATATATATAGTTCACTTAGGACACATTTTAGCACACATGAAAACCTACCAAACTCCATTCTCAATATACTTATAGAAAATACAAATATAATAGCCTCATCCACATCTAGATAAAAAAGGCTAAAAATAATGGAAGTGTTAATAATAAAAAAGGAAAAGCCAACACTCACTTACATCAATTATGAACACTGCCACAATGTGCTGACAAAGTTTAGAAAATAATAAAAAAATTTCCATCACTCCAGATACATATAGAAAAATCTACACATTCAGTTAGAAATGAAAATTAAAAAACATCCTTGAATCATAAAATATAAAATCCAATGAAACAAAGACATTATTTAATTAGAAACACTTTTAACTGATTTTAGGAATAAAACATATTCTGGACACTATTGTCTTAAGAAGAATTTTTTTTCAATGAATAATGAATTTTTGCATGAATTGTTTTCATTTGAAAAATTTTTTAATTATAATAAATTTTAAAAATTAATAATAAATTTTTAAAAATCTTTTAAAATTTTGTATTAAGTTGTACCAGTTAGGTGATATGGTTATTAAGTAAAATCTATATTTACTAATCATAAATTGAAAAGCTTACTACAATTCAGCAAACATCAGTCTTTTATAAATAATTTAGAATTTTTTTTGTGTATAAATGTTCTAATTTTTGTAAATATGAATATCCATACACAAAATTATCAGAGCAGTAACTATAGTAAATTAAAGATTCATTGGTAATTTTTTAACATTTCCTCAACAAGCCCCATAAGTAAGACTATAAAACCAAAGTACCTAAAATTCAATAAAATATTAAATTACTTAGAATATTTTGCTAAATTTTAAAGATTACTAAGTAGTTAAAAAATTATATAAAAGTGTGTTCATGTTATATTTGTCAAATAATTGCCCCTCTTCAAAAGAATTTTCAAGCATGTCTAGCAAGAAAGTTGTCAACACCTCATATAAAAACTCACCTCAGTGTTAAAAAATGCTTTTCTGTGATATTTTAACCTAAATGTAAGTAATATTTGCATCAAATCAGATTAATTAAACTTTAAATCAGCTAATTTTCTGCAAATAAAGTAGATCTTATTTTTAAAAAAAATTTTAATAAAGAGATTTACATTGTGTTGAAAGATTTGTAAATATGAATAAAAATTGCCAATTTTAGTAGTTTCAAAAAAAAAATCCAATCAATTTAAATTAATTTTGAAATACAGCAAAGTATTTTGCTTGTAGGAAATATTAAATTTAATCTATTAGCTTGAAATTAAAAAATAAAATAAAAGCTTCAAGAAATATTTTTAATTTTTTAAAAATGCATTAGAGAAAAAAAAAGAAAGAATGCTTAGACAGGGCATTGCTTTTCTTTAGAAGTACCTGTTTGTATATAAAATACACAAATAAATACATGTATATTACTCACAAATATATATGTGTGTGTGAATGTATATTAACCTATGTGCATTTTTATATATGCTTGTATAATTTTATAAGAAAGCGGATGTACCAACAAACAACAAATATATTCAGGAATTTATATTTTATCTACTAAACAAAAAATTGACTTTGAGAAAGTAGTGTACAAGCAAAGGATGGAGTATAGTTTCAATCCCATGTACCAGTTTAGTATTTCATGTTCGTGTCATCCTACCAAAAAACTTATTAATAACAATTAGTCATTTTTGTTAGCAGTCAATATATTAACAGAAATTTATACTTTGACCTATATCCTATTAATATGATTTCTTTATAATGAGATTAGTATATTGGGAAAAACTAAAGCAAAAAAAATGTAGATTGCTGATTAGTAGACTATGGCTGCAACAAAATAAGGACCTTTTCTGGCAACGGTCAGTCTAGTACTTTTAAAATTGTCAAAATTGATGTGATACATAAATGGATGGATTTATGCTTTCAGAAACAAGAGAGAGAGCAGTGTTGTTGGATAAGAGACTTAAAAACTACAAGATGGCTGAAAGCAGTCCATCATGCTATCTTGGCTGTGGCCAGGCAAAAATCAATTTTTCAATCCATAAGTACCATTAATTTCACCATTCATTCTTCAAGCACCATTAATAGAAGCAGCAACGACCAGAAAGAAAAACACTGGAGGAGATCCAAGATGAATATTAATTCCGTTCCAGACATTGGATTTGGGACATAGAAGGTGGGGGCGTAAGAAAGAATCATATAGATTTTTGATGTAGAGTATACATACATGTACTTTTGGAAAGCAACATTGCTTTCAAGTAGTGGTTAGCAGAATAGTCTGACAGACACTTATTACTGTAGTGAGTTTGATTGTTACTATTGGAATATATTTCTTGTTAAACTCAGTAAATATCAAATAAATAAAGGGGGTATACATTAATTGTGGTGTCAAGAAAAAAACTCATTTTAACCATTTTTTGATGGGGTATGAATGTTAAACTTTGCCAATCAAAGAAAAGATCAGCATTGATTTGACAATGACTTTTGATACAGTTAACAGGGGCTTTCTGGGAAATTCTTAAAAAGCTTTGTTGTCCTGATGTCTTTATACCTTTATTGTTCCTTTTTCCTGATGACATGAGAGCATGGGCATTTATCAGTGGAAATTTATTAGAGATTATTAATGTCAAGAATGGTATCAAACAGAGACATATCTGTACCAAAACTATTTGTGGTCTATTTCATTATGTTATTTAAAATGGCATTCATGAGGTACTCATATGAGATCTATATCAGGTACTGTACAAGTGAACAATTGTGAGACACTTCAGCACTAAAATAAAAGTTTGTCATTGTTGAATAAAGAAACTTCTGTATGCATTTGTGAAGTTATAGTGCATATTTATTAGAATTTAATCTGAGAATCACTAATACAATATTTTACAAGTTCACATTCTACCCTCTTTTCAGACCTTTGCCCTGACTTTCACACCTGCTTTCAAAACTGACTCCCAAAGCCTTGATCCTTAACAGGAATAAGAATATGTTTTCTGATGAATGAGACAGATGGAAAATATAAAAAGGAATTTGACCACCTTTGCTTTGACCATTGTGCAATAAAGTCGCGGGGGGGGGGGGTAACACTCACAACTTGTCAGACCCTTGCTTCCAAAACCAGCTCCCAAACCTTTGATTCTTATCAGAGATAAGAATATATTTTTCTGATGAATGAGAGGGCTGGGAAAGTGTATAGCAATTTTGGAGGGAAAAATTCCTGATATTTCTGAGCCTTCTAATGTCAGTAAATATGGAGAATATGCACCTCTTTGGCAATGAGTATTTGACATTGTCCATTATCTGTGGAACTTGTTTCAAGGAATAAATCTACATGCTGGGCTTTAAAGACAGAATGTCGGTCCTCTACTAAAACTACACAAGACCTGATTGCTGGGACCTTGCAATTCCTGTTGTCGGTGACTACTAAGAAACTCACTTAACTACAAACTATGGATCTTCTAATTGTTTCCCTCACTCAACAAGAGCTTTGAAGAAATCTTATGTGAGTGTTAACCCCTTAAGAACAATTTACTTGCTTAAAGATCTTTCAGGTGCTCAGAGAAATATTTTGAGCAAGCCTTTATATGAACACTTTTTCTTCCTTTAGGTTAAAGAAATTTTCTTTTCCCTTTCTTTCTCTCATATTTTGTATATATCTCTTTACCTTTTGTGTATGTAAACAAACATTTTCTTCTTTTATTGTTACACCCTGAACAAGAGTTTGAGTTTTTATTCTTCCACCTAAAAGAGAATTGTCTGCTTTAAATTTTCAAATCGTTGTTGCTTTTATTGATTCTGTCACCTTTAACCATAACCCTTTGATATAGGAAATCCAGGACAAATTTCCCACAATTTAGGGTGATATGCAACACATCTTGCATTTATTATCAGAGAGTTTCTTTACTTTAGGGATTATGATCAGTGTAAACTAGACTATTGTTAAGTATCAACCTACATCAAGAAAGTAATATTCTGAACACACTATTAAGGTTTATGGTAAAAAAACCCTGCAAGTTGCATATAAGTTTATATACTTATATAGCACCTTAAGCATGATATGTACACTGGACAATGAAATCTCTTTCTGAATTGGTAAGATAAATGATGCCTTTAGCAAGCTGGAAAAATGGTTGCTGTCTTTGCATGGTATCTTTATTGAGACTGTTACAAAATGCATAGGCTGGCCCAGAACTGCAAAATACTGGTCACAAGACTCTGAACAGTGATGAATTGCCTTTGTTTAAGTTTTGATATAAGACCAAAAAGGCAGAAAGACACTCAGACGGCTGCTAGAATTAGAAGAGTCAAGATACCTCCTCTACCTAGATTCCTTAGTGAGGTAAGCCTGCATGTGGCAATGAGATTCTGGCCAACCAGTTAACATACACTCTATCTATCTCTTGCTTGCTTCCTCCTAGAGATGGTGCTATGACTACTATCCCTCATGAAATAAAGTGAGTAAAAAAGAAAGTTGCATGCCATTGATGTAGCATTGGGTTTTGAAGAATGGAATCCAGAGATGACATGAAACATAACAAGTGAAGATTTACACTGTGTTTTGACAACTTTACTGCATGTATGTAAAACCTGGATGTACAGAAAACATTTGAGGTAGTGGGATCATTTTTTTACCATTGGTGTATTAGGTATATATAATTATACTAAACTTAGCTTCTTGTATAAATTTATTATATAAGTGCTTTTGGTGAGGTACTGTTCATTGTTTCACTAAGTTTAGTTTAAGTCTGACACATAATCATAAAAGTGAAGATACAATGCTTGACATGAACAAAGGTCTGCTCCATGGCAGGTGCCTCATTCCTGACTGGGTATAAATTTACCCAGGTATCTACAATTGCAAATTCATGGCAACATAATATCTCTTATAGAATATAATATACAGCATTATATAGAATGTTACATAGTTAATGTTGTGGTTATTAGATGATCAAATAAAAATTTGACATATCAATGATTTTATTTATTTCTGTTTTGGCTCAACAATTTGGGGAAAATAAATCATAAATCTTTGACAGGAGTTAGAGAAAAAAGTTCTTATTGGAAGAGGACAATATCAAAGACTTAATTACTAAACTCAGTTTATTTTTTACATTCTGTTACATAATACCAGTCCTCCTATATGGTAGTGAATGCTGAACAATCTCCTCACAGAAGAAGAGACTTGAAGTAACAGAAATTCAATTCTACAGAAGGCTGCTGAGAATATCATGGACCTAAAATGTGAACAAGAACAAAGTTTTTGAGAAATTGGAAACAAAAAGGGAAACTTATACTTAACATCAGAAAGAAACAATTGAAATTTCTAGGGCATATAATGAGGAAAGAGGGTTTGGAAAATTTGATTCTCATAGGACATATTGATGCAAGAGGGACAGAAGAAAATAATGCATAACCTACCTAGTAAGCTTGTGTAAATGGATGACAGAACAGGGTTTAAGAAATTTTTTAAGTGCTACAAAGGGCTGGAAAATGTGGAGAGCCATGATCTCCAATGTATTAAAGGGATACAGCACATAGAAAAAGAAGAATTTACAGAGGTATTAGTGTCCTTATGTTTGTCATTATTCTCACTACATTTTGGCCATAGTACAAACTCAGTGGAAACTGGTAAATGCTAAAAAGAAAACAAAACCTGATATACCTAGACATGAAAATTGAGCAAAAACAATCTACCCTTGTATATTAAATAAAGGGTTCTGCTTGAAATTTCCAGGATTGGTAGACATTTGAAGAGACCCAGAAAGCACATTGTGATAATAAAGATGAAGACAGTAGTTTGACTGTAAATAATGATAACTCCACATTCTAGAAATTCAGACAGAAATAAACTTAGTTTGTCATAAGATTACAAGTGCATGGCACTAATATTAGGTCTGAATTCAGATATTGCAAGATGAGCTTGTAAGCCACTAGTCTCTGGCAAGGTTTATAAAAAATGTGTTAATATCAATAACTGAATATTAATAACAAGAAATAAATAAAAATGAAATTCTTTAAAAAAAAAAAAGAAAAGAATGTTGAGTCATCTATCATTTTGTTGTTCAGCTTTCAATTAACATCATACTTTAATGCTGGTGTTTTCAAAATCTGGCATTGCTAGATAAATTGATTGACAGGGTTAATGAAACTGGAGTTAAGCAATATTAGACTTGGTTTGTATAAAGAGATGATCATTTGAGCAGCACAGAATTGTAAACAAAAGGAAATAATATGAATTTTTTTCTGAAGTGATAAGTGCAATACTTAGAAAATCTACAATAACCATGGAGTATAAATGGCTTGTTCTGGAATGAAATTATGATAAAAGATTTTTTTTTTGTTTCATTCTCAGAGTCTAGGTTTTTTTCTTGGTTGAAAAAAGAGGGAGAGATATTTTGGCCTGTATTTAGGTATTCTTAAGTTTGGAATAAAGGGTAGGTTGAAAAATTCATTCAAAATTAATTTGTTTTAAGAACAAAAAAGGAGGCAGAGGAGTTTGGAATAAAGGAATTGATTGGAAAATAAAATAAACAGGGGATCTGGAATAACAATAGGTAGGTTGAAGAGAAAAAAAAAGAATCCAAAATTTAAAAAGCCAATTAGGACCATTTAATTTGAACTTGAGAGTATGAGGTAATGCAGCTTTTGATGTTTAATCTATTCATTGCATATAGAAAACAATGATAAGTTGACTAAAAATGAAAAAGATTGTATAAAACTTGAAAATGTCCTGCATTGGAAGTCTATGAATTGTTGATTAAATAAAAGAAAGTGTGTGATAATGATGATTGACATTTAAAGTCATTATAAACGTCTATATAATTATGGAATTAAACATTCACTATTAATAGCTGGGAAACTTGTCTACTGACTGAAAAGCAATAATTGGGATTGATAATTACTTGTGAGAATTGTAGAAAATCACAGATAATGAATACTTCTTGCAGAGTATTGTGCTGAGGAGGGGAAAGGAATTTACCTTTGCCTACCTCTCTTTCATACACAGAAGGTACTGAGATAAGCAAAGGTAGAAGAAACTGGTGAATGAAGTTGGCAAAGACAGCCTTCCAAGAAATACACTTTAATTTGGAAACCTTACTTGATCTGTTCATGATTTATTCTGACCAGCAACTTTATCATTGTTGTTTTGATCACACTTCTGCCAGTGAATTCAGAACTTCACACAATATGTAATATTTAATAAGTTTGCCTTAATATGGTAAAAGTAGGGTTCAGAAAACTGTGCTGCATGAATAATTCAATTGGAGATGACTTGTCTGATTTGATGATCAGTATTTGAAATCCAGAATTTTATTTATTTTTTAACATCAGTTTCTGTTACTGGCAAGGAAATACACAATTTTCTCAACTTATAAGACAAGCTTTTATTTTTAATGGATACCTTCAGTGAGGATTGAAGTCATTACACTTGTGACTATGTGAAACATGTCTATTTCCAATTATACTATAGCTGATTCACAACCCCATGATAAGATGTTTATTTACTTAGCTCATTTGGAACAAGGACACAATAATGGGGCACCTAATGAAGTTCTGAATTGTTACAGAAGCAAACTGTGCTTGCTAACTATAACTGTTATGGTAAACTGTTATTCTTGAGTCCAGAATATGGAGTGGGGTGGATTGGAATAGTAGGAAGGTTGCCAGAAATGCTAAAATATAAGCAGAGGGTTGGAAGAAAGAATGTGAATGAGTTAAAAGTGTTTATCTTTTGATCAATATTCAATTGCAGTGCAGGGTCATTTCATTAAGAATAAATATAATCTATTCACACAGTTGTTATTTTCCTTAAAATAAAATTGCTGATAAAGCCTTCCATTCATACAACAGAAAAAATCAATAAATCACAAGCTTATCTCATATTCTTTGATAAACATTTTCAACAATAATGCATTGCAAAAATATTTAAAACTGGCCCATGTTAAGCTTAACAATGATCATAACAGCTTTTTAGTTTCACAACCGTAACCATCTATATATAAAATTCTGTGATTTCCATTAGTCTGTCCTTCACACTCTCTAAAATAGCCATACACTGATCAATCAAAACCAAATTTTGGAGAGAAGTGCAAACAGGTAAGGTGGTACAAGGTACAGTTGGTTTTACCAGGGTGTATAGCTTCATACAATAAATTTTCATTCATTTTTTTGGAAAAATTAAGTTTTATTATTTAACATACAAAATACTCCCACTATTTTAAAAACAATGATTAAAATAACAAATACTTATTTAACAAAAATGCAATATTGTTTTTTGCATATCTTTTCTTTTTTTATATATAGTTTTATATACATACAGATTTTATATATACAATAATTCAGTTCACAATGCATTTGTGAGAACTATAAACAAATCACAAGGCCAAATGCGTCAAAAAGTTGGAATTTGGCTCCAGAAAGAAATATTTATGCATGGCCAGTTGTATGTTCAAGAGTAAGAAATACTAAGAATTTATTCTTTGCTATTAAAAAGGAAAAAGAGAAATTTTCTCAAAAAATAGTTTATCATGAAGTCCTATAAAATTAAATAAATTAATGAAGTAAGGTTTATGTCAAAGTATTTTTCCAAACAAATCACCTTATTCAAATTTCATCAATTGGTTTGCAAAATTGAATGAAATGTAGAGTTTGTAAATCTCAACAAAAAAATGCTAGCTATAACTTCAATTTATACTTAATACTGTGAGTATTTCAACATGCATCAGTATGTTGCAAAAAAATTCTAGTAAGCTATAATACAGGCTGTGGCAGAAATACCTCCCACATTTTCATCTGTCACCTGTATGGTGCTAGTGAACTTAGGCAAGTGGCAATAGTGTCTTCATCTAGCTAATATATTAACATTTTTTTTCAGTTACTATCATGACTTGAACCAGTGCACACTGTTTGTTTGCTGTTGAAACATTTTTTAAGACTGGTGAATCTGTAATTGCAACACAGAACTTTTTATGTTCATTTCATTTTATATCAGAATGATGCTGTTCTGGATAGAAAATCGATACTGTTATGGGTTGGAAATTTCAGTCCTTAAAAGAAAGCCATGTAGAAGACCTCGAACTCCTGAGTGATGGAAAACTTTAGAAATTGTCTATACCAGTGTATGGCAAATAGAGACCACCATTTGGAAGATGTCATTTTTAAAACCAAATGAATAAAAACTGTAGCCCTTTGTTTAAACAGTGAAATAAATTTTTAATAGCAATTACCTTGGTCCTTTTGTAAACCTTTGAAAGCAGAATGTATTTCAGCCACACTGTATCATAGTTTTTATCCAATCTTGAACACTGATCTCTGATATTGATGGAAAATAAACAATGCTTTCACTCATGAAAAAAGCTCCAAATATTGTTATTATTCAATATCTTAGGCATGCTTCTAGCACAGAGTTGGTTTCAATCTGATAGTTTTCTTCAAGGTTTAAGATGAAGTATTGTCATTACACAAAAAATTATTCACACAATTATTCTCATATATTGTTTGGATAACTGCTTTTGATCAATGCATGTTAACCTTTTTTCTTGTATCATTTTCTGTTCTTATTGAATTTTGATGAATATTGTTGGAAATGTAACTGTACACTCAAGACCAAGTGATTATTTTTTAAAATATTTCTAGACAGGGCATTTTTATTTCAACCTAATCACTTATTCTCAAGTAGTTCCAAATTGGAAAATTCCATGTCTTCTAAAACATTCTTTCAGCATTTGTGTTTGTTGGTAAAAACCAAGATGGCTTTGCATTTTAATTTTAAACTGTATTTTTTTTTAAGAAAATGTTTATAAAATTGAAACCAACTTAAAATAATGCCAGAAGCATGCATAGGAATACTGAAGAAAATATTGATTTGAATAACAATATCTAGAACTTGCTTGATCAGTAAAAGAGTTGTATATTTTCCAACATTAGGGGTCAGTGTTCATTTATTTGTTTGTTTGTTTTTTTTTACAGCTTATCAACCCTTTGTGGGTTATTTAGAGCCAAAACATATTTTGGATTATAAGATTAATTCTTTTTTTGGTGGAGGTGGAGGGGTGAATATTGCATTAACAATTTTTTTTGAGAATAACAATGATTGTCCCAGATACAAGTCCTACTATTCAACCAATAACTGAACGGAGAAAATAGATTCATAGTTTTCCCTAGGGTATTTTGCACATGAATAAATATAACAAACCTGAGTCTCTGATTTCTCATTCTAAGTCACTCTCCATTGCATCACCTGCACATCTATGAGGTCAGTGTTCAAACCTAGATAAAAGCTATTATAATATAGTTTATAGTTACAGATAATAGCAGGAAAAAGCTGTTATAATCATTGTTACCCTTGACAAGGGACAATTTTATAATTTCTTTTTTCATCTGAGATGAATTTTGATTCACTAATTTTTTTGTTTTGTTGCTTGGATGGAGGGAATTATCAGCAATTTTATTTTAAGTGTAGACAACAAACATGAGACTGGCAAAAAAGAGCTAAGAACCCATGAGAATTGAACTCAGTACACATCTGCTTGACAACCTCCTTAACCATTACCTGACAATAAAATGTTTTAGTATTACAACCTACTGATACAGAAGCAGGTAACATGATACGTCAGGCAAAAAAATATTACTTATTAATCTTAGTTTGGCACAAGGTCCCAATAATAGTCAAGAGTTCAGATTAATGAAATGATCTGCAAGACTTGTTATCTACTGACGAAGCTTAACAACCCCAAATGGAAATTAAGTATTACCATATTATTATTATTATATCTTATTTTTAATATAATTATTAAGTTGCATTATAGATATTTATTAAGTTTAAATTGGCACAAAACTAAATGGAGGAAGATTGAAATTAGAAAGAATGTGTTGCACCAATCTTCCAAAAGAAGACCTATATAACTTGAAAAATCAGCATTCAAAATCCTACCTTTTTAACATGGCTTAACCACTGATCATGATTGATCTTTTATGGCTTATCAACCTTTTGTAGGTTATTTAAAGCTGGAAAACATTTTAGGTTGTAAGAAATTTTACTGATACAAATTGTATTAATTAACCCTTAGCTGAGGAGAGAAGAGGTGAATCCATACCTTCTCCAAGGATATTTGCATGTAAGTAAATTTAACAAACCTGACTGGAGTTGGAACTTGGCTCTCCATTTTCTAATTCTGAGCCATTATCATTTACACCACCTGTGCATCCAAGTTCACAGCACCTGATATTCCTCAGTGGTCACCCATCTAGGTACTGACCAAGCTCAATGTTGTTTAACTTCAGTGTGAATATTGATCAATTGCACATAAGTAGACTTTCAGTTTAACTTTGCTTGACATATAGTCCCAAATGTAAAGCACCTAATGAATAGGGCAGGTTGATTTTTCCCTTTTATTTTCTTTTTTGAGAAAATCAACATTGCACCTGGTGTGAAAGCTGGAGGTTCATGTGAAAAAAATTAGATTCATAGATTTTACCAATTTTTGAGCATTTAATTTTAAAGATTGTCTGAAAAATGTACAAAAATACCTGATTTCTGCAGGTTTTTGCTTACAGACTTCAAAATTTTACTATTTCAAGAATAAATCCAAATAAAGTTGATATATATTGTATTAGGTACACTGAATGGAAAATATATTCAAACCAAAATTCTAATTATGAATTGCCACAAGCAAAATATGCAATTTTTTTACTGTATTCAATAAGTAAAAAAAATTGTAAAAGATTACAAAAAAGACTACTCAATGAATAAGATTTGTTAGATCATAATTAATAAAAATGAAAAATAGATAAAAGTGTATCTAACACCATAATACTGCTGGGCACAAATTTCAAGGGAAAATGTTTTAAATTTGCATTGTTTATTGAAAATTGCACTAAAACTACTGAACTGTATAACATGTAGCTAAATTGTTCAGTATAATTTCCCTATGAAGTAAATGGTCATATTTGATGACACAATGATTTAGTAATAATGTCCTTGTGCCATGCATCTTGTCCATATACAATTTGTAAAGCTTCAGTAGATTATAAATTTTTTAAGGCCATGCTATAAGGCTTTTGATTGCCAGAATGAAATTCCAATGCTACAATTTTGAACGTAAACTTAATTTTTTAAACTCATTTCCTCAAAAATGTGTAATGATTTAAATAAAAATATTTTGTGATTACTTATCATGTCAAACCCCAACTTTCAAGTTTAGTGCAATATCACAGTTCCAAAATCAACCTGCCCTACTAATGAATGCAAATCAAAGTCTGTACAGTATTTTGTGGAGAAGTTGTCTATCAAATCAGAGTATTGCCATAGACAAGATAATTTGTGTGACAAGTGTTCTTTTGCAAGATACAAACATCTCTTTTGTGCAATCAAGAAGAGATTAAAAAAGAAAAATTTATTGATGTTTGGTCAGATATTGCAGTGGGTCATGTCGGGAACTTTCAGCCTGGTTTTGTATACCGTTGATTCATGTTTTGAGATATGGATAGATATCCTGTTGTACACAATAGTTGATTTATGTGCAAATACAACTCTTTTAAAGAAATAATGAAAAAAAATTTCTATTTTCATTAAGAAAACCCAACCAGGAATTATAATGCTAGAAACATACTTAGCAATAAATAAATAAAATGGTCAGAATTTAGCACTTTAACCTTTGCTCCACAATTTTTTTCTTTAAATACTGTCTCTTCAATATTAGATAATCATTACTTTTCTTTATTATCTGTAAATTACCATTTCTTCTAAGGAAAACTAGTAGAGTGGTTTCCTGTTGCCTTCTCTACAGCTTTAAATTCAGGGTAGACCTTTTCCTAGACTGGCTGCTACTGAACCCAGTCCACTGTTATTTAACCTCTATCTTTGCTGGGGGAGAGAAAAGATGTAGATTCATTCTTTTCCGAAAAGCATTAAAGCAAAATGCAACAGACGAAGCTGAAATTTAAACTAGGCTTGAGGATGCCACTTTCTCTATGAATAACTATTACACTATTGCTCCATAATGAAGTACTGAAATAAAGTGATTTTTTTTTTATGGCCTACTAACCTGTTGCAGGTTATTTAATGCCAGAAAATATTTTTGATTGTAAGAATTTTTTTTTGAGATAATGATTTTACTGATACAAGTCCTATTAATTAAATAATAGTTGGAGGGAGAAAAGGTGCATTCATATCTTTCCCAAGGGTATTTTTGTGTAAGTGAATATAAACCCATCTAGATTTTGAACTCTACTCTCCAATTTCCAATTCCAGTCTTTATCCATTATACCAACTCCAACATCCAAGCTTACACCTGGTATTACCAAACAATCATCCGTCTATGTACTGACCTGGCTCAATGTTGCTTAACTGGTGATTATACGGCAACCTGTGCTTCAACATATTGCTGAGTCCCCAAATAGAAATATGGAAAATGAGAAAGGCAAAGTAAAACAGAACTTTCGAGTTAGAATTTATGTATATAAGTCAGTTGGACACATTTACCAAATTAGCTGATTAAATAATAAAAGGGCTTATATTTTACTTTAAAGTAGAATATATATATATATATATATATATATAATGTTGGAGATTACTGTAAATTTTACAAGCATCTTACATCATTGTTCAATATACCAAAAAATTATTTGCTCTATGGTTAATAAGTTTTGATACTTGTACTCTGCCTCCATTAATGACCTATCACCACAAAGTGGGTGGGGAGATCATTTCTTTGTTGGTCAAATTTTATTTAATACTTACATTTTTGTGCACAGTAGACCAAATATTAACCAGTTAGCTTTTATTTTGGCACCTACCTTGCAAGAAATTACTCAAGTTAAAGCTGTCAGTGCTTGATGTTCCATAACTATGGCCTTGTGTCAGACTATTCTAAACATAGTAATTTATACTGATAAGCAATAACCAGTAAACTAGTCTCAAAATATTGTTAAAGTGGTGATTTTGACTCACTAGTGCTCTACTAAAATGAACACATGCCAGACTAAGCTAGAGCTTATGGCTAAGATAGTTGCTTATTCTTTCTTGGTGTTCAAGGTGAGCATTTAAGTTCAGTTATTTCAAATGTTGAATTTCAGACCAGTCAGACCCTTCTTACTAGGAAAATTGGCAACACAATTTTCACATCTGTATTTGGCCTTTTATCAAATTATGCCAAGTTTACTAAAACTCAAGTGAATAATTAAGGGAGATTTACATGATTGATAGGAAACTAATTTTGCAGATAACTGTTAATGTTGTTCTTATAACAGGTTCTGCTATTGTAGTCTTGTACCAAACTTAGTAAATATTAACCATGCAAAAGTATGAAGAAACCTTGAGCATACCTTTTATATTGTGTTGGTTATCAATTCGGTATTGTGTTTGATACTCAATGGATGTTCTATATTTATTACCAAAATTGAGCTAAGTAAAAACCATACAAAACCTGAATGGCTAGTCCTCTGCTTTTGTTGTGCAAATATACAAGTAAAAAGATATTCACTTTCTAAAGATGAAGTAAAAAATTCAAATTCTGATTGCAAAAACTTTTGGAAAAGACAAGAGATCAACTCTTCCAGTCATTATTATATTCATTAGCAGTTATGAAAGAGACAAACATTGATTAATGTCTGAAAAGTAATATGCAGATAAGCATAAATAAACCAAATTAAAGCATTTAGTGCAGTTGTACAATAGGCACTGTGATCAAAAAAGTCATTTTTTAAAAATATTATTATAGATAAAAGCAAGAAGCAAAACTGTTTAGTAAATTAATGACAAGTAGACTTGGAGGGTGAATGAATAAGAATTTTAGTGATATCCCCTTCCTATGAGTAAAGAAACTTGGGTTTGACTAAATCCAAAAGACTGGGGTGGTTAAAAAAAAAAAAAAAAAATTCATGTTATTATTTGGAATAGCTTTTTCATCTTTCAATCACTTGTGCACATTCTAGCTTCTTGCATTTTCTCTGAAATAAATGCATTTCTAACAGAAAAGCTCAAGTCAGTCTTATAAAACAACAGTTTGATCAGACACTTTTTGGAATGGTATAACAATGTTGTATGTCACTCAGCTCGAAAAAGTAAGAATTTCCTTGGACATTCAACCTCTTGAAAGCTTCTGCGGCTACCGTGTGAAAAAATTGGTTGTTGGCCCAAATGTCATTGAACTGCTTGAAGATACAAGTATATTTTAGGAAAAATTTTGTAGAAGCAGATATGAGAAAAAAAAAAAAAAAAAATTATTATCCCGACATTACTCAGTTTTAAAATTAAATTTATTTCTGGTTAACCTAACAGAATTTAGTAAATGTTGATAAATAGCTTTCATTATTCAGAATATTAAAAAAAAAAAAATTTTTGTTTTAAAAAAAATATATAATCTAACACTGATGTTTCCCCAAAACATTTTAATATTTTCAAAGTTGAGAACATTATGTAGAAGTTAATATGCTAGTTTTCCAAGTCATTCATAATGAATTTAAAACTGAGTATTTCATGTATTTGGCCTTGTACTTGATTCAGTCTTACTTAATTTAAAACTCAAATGGTTGTTGAGACTCAATAAGTATTGTGTGGCAATGCTGATTTAGGCTTAATTCATGGTAATAATGCATTTGCCAATCTATTTTATTGTATAAAACATGATTATATCTCAATCAGTAAATTAGCCTTGTCAGTCCAACTGTTCTGTTTTAGGAAGATGGTTGATTTGTTTATTTTTTTTGTGAAAAAAAAAAACAACAAAAAAACAAAAAAAAAACAAACACATATCAACCCTTTGTGGGTTATTTAAAGCCAAAATATTTTTTGGATTGCAAGAATTTTTTCTTTTTGGAAAATGAATATTGCACTAAACAATTTTTGAGACTAACAATGATTTTTCCAGAAAAAAGCCCTACTATTTAAACGATAACTAGAGGGAGGAAATGGATTCATAGCTTTTTGAAGGGTACTTTCAGATAAGTGAATATAATGAAGCTGAATGGTTGGCAACAAGAAGCATCACTCAGTACCAATAAGCTAACATGCCCTGTGTTACCATAGTAGAATATATAATT
Source organism: Acanthosepion lycidas (assembly GCA_963932145.1). Taxonomy (NCBI): domain Eukaryota; kingdom Metazoa; phylum Mollusca; class Cephalopoda; order Sepiida; family Sepiidae; genus Acanthosepion; species Acanthosepion lycidas. Next base: position 112,789,753 of record OZ010572.1, on the reverse strand, counting down.
TTGTAATTAATGACAACAGATTGCTAATAAATTATTTCTTTTGTGTTGTGTTGAATTTCTTTTGATATTTTTACTTTTAATGATTTAAAAAGCTAAATTCTTTCTTACAAGTGACACAGTTAATAGCAAAGTTAAAATCCAAGATAACTCATGCAGAAATATTAGGTTGGTGCAAAAATGACGTAATAATGTCGTTTTTTGACGTTAAAAATACGTCAAAAAACGACATTATTTTTGCACCAACCTTACAATAACATTTATTTTATATTTTGATGGTTCAGATAAATTAAATTTGTATATGAATGCTGTGTAAGTTGTTATGTGGGGGCAGAAATATCAACTTGCTATGGATTAATTTTGCATAACTATAAAACAAATTCATGGTAAAGCATTCAAACCAGTTTCAAATGATTACAGACATGTTATGATCATCAAATTGCCTTGGCTAAAAATAGAAGTTTTTTTTTTTTTTTTTTTTTTTAAAAACAAATGAAAATGATAAAATTACAATAAGAAACAGTAACTAGATGAAGAGATTTATCAGTTTTGATAGTGTATTTCAGCGGCAAATACCATTAAAAACGCTTGACAGTTTGTACCAATTTTAATTATCAACTTTTCCAAAATACAAATAATCCTTCTAAAACCAGGATGAAATTCCACAAGAAGAGTAGAAGAAATAGGGTTCAACTTTGAGTGTCTTAAATCATTATCAGGGTAGTTAGAGACAATTGGGGAGTTTAGGAAAATTCTGAAATGGTGAAATGCTATCTTTTAAAATAAGCTGTTAGAAGTATGTGATGACAGTGGGTAGAACACCTCTTGGCTTCTAATGTTGTAGAACATGTAAAACTTAAAGCATAAATATATACAATAAAAGCTGTTAAAAATATGTCATGAAGGCATGTGGGGTTCATTGTCACACCATTTTAAAAAAAACTTTACTACTCACCAATTGTCTACCTACGCTGAAGATGATTTAATAGTCAAAAGCTTGGACTATATTTTCTGTAATTTTTTTTTTTATCAAAGCAAAGTTAGAAAGTCATTCTGACAATTTCCTGCTCATCTTAAAAGCATTATTCATAATTTGGATAAGTCAATCATTAAAATTAAATTGATAAAATGTTTGTCAATTTTAATAGTATTTGCATGCATATATGTGTGGGCATTTTATATATATATATATACACACACACACACACAGATTTACCTGCACCTTGCTGTGTGTCACACTTTTTGTTTGTAGGAAAATGATGATTGGTTTTAAATCATTGTTATAATTTGTGGAGAAAAATGATGCATTTCAATATTACTCAATGCTCTTGCCAATGTGACCTCCATCTACCGGCATTCTCTATATTTTTGATAGGAGTCATTCTCTTGTTCAAATTTAAATCAAAAGGGAAAAAAATTCAGTGAGAGGTTTGTGCAAAAACAGCTTGATCTGACCCCTTTGATATGTATTTGATGCAATACTTGAATGAATTGTTGCAACAAATATGTATTGTAAGGCACTATCCACTGATTGATGATTTCTTACTCAACTTGATGGCCATATTGTCTCATTTTGATATTTCTGATGTGACCTCTATCTTCTGGCTTTCTCCTTGTACATTTTGGATAGGAGTCACTCCCTTGTTCAAAATGTAATATACTTATCCAAGTACTCTGGGTAATGCAGTTTCAGAATATATATGGTTATGGAAGAGGAGTTTGACAGCCTGGTGATATCAATTTTCTAAAAGTGTTTATGTTCTCTGAAATAAGGCTAATTAACTTTTGTGTATGTGTGTGTTTGTAATAAGTAATCCAGGTTCCATCATTTGACAAATTGGTCTCCTCTCTCCAATAACAGTACATTGAATGTAATATTTTGAACACCATAAAAAAAAAAAAAAAAAAAAAAAAAAAAAGAAAGAGAGAGAGAGAGAGAGAGAAAATCTTAAGTGCTTAATAATAAAAGAAAGTTTCTCTAATAATAAAATTAACATTTTTACATTTTGTGGCAGTTCTGGAAATTCCAAAGCTTGAATGTACAGAAACATTGTCATTTTGTGGTTATAACTTCTGTAATTGGTAGGGATGGTGGTTCAGTACATTAAATGATCATGAAAACTATAGAATTCATCCTAGACATACACACAAACATGTTCTTTAAGAAATCAGTGCATTGATGGGTTTATAAAATGTAATAACCAAGTGCTGACCATGCAGGTTTTTTTGCAGGAATGGGTTTATCTTTTAGTAGAATGATGGCCGAATAATTGAGTGGGGTCAAGGCTCCATTAGTAGTAGTCATGCCAGTAAAGAATTTCATTAAAAAGAAAGGAAACATTTTAAAATCGAACCCTAGTAAACAATCTTCTACAAGTTAACTTTGTGATATGTGAGATGCAAATGATGACATCACTGCTGGCAACAAACCAAACCATAAAATCCTAATTCCTGAAATGATTAATTGTGGAGATTCAGTTTTGTGATCTTGGGCTTAGCTGTATGCATATATTTTAATTGATAAATTCTGACTTAAATTTGTATGTTTTTCTCAAATACTTAACAGGCAATGTTAAATAAAAGTGGAAGGTGGGAGGGAACTTCTATTGTGCTATATTAAATTGATTCATGATTGGATCCTATGATGATTATGTGAGTAACAGCTTTTGACTGAGCTGCTATTGCTGGGGCAGTTAAGTTAGATGTTTGCCCAGCAAGTTCTTTCATCTACTATATTTTCTTGTGTATAATATGAATTTCTAAATTTGAACAAAAATTAAAAGTGAAAAAAAAGGTATTATACAAAAGTACACATTTTCAGAAATGTTTACACAGTTTAAAAAATCTCTTATTTGAAAGAGCAAGATTGGAAATAAACTTGGCATAATAGATAATAAAATACAAAGTAGTCAGGCATTGATAATAATCATTTACAAAAGGTATTTGATATATTGGCAATATTTGTTCTTTGGGAATCAGTGTAATTGAACATCTTTGATTTTTTTTTTTTTAAATAAACATTTGTCATCATAACTTGATGAAATGAATAAAACTATTTCCAGTCAGACTTTTAAATAATTTACTGATAACTATTAGGTCACTCTGCAATCAATACTAAAGTGTTGAAAGTGCACATGCAAGATGTGCACAGTTAATAAGAGAATATGAAATTGCACAATCACTAAGTTGTTATCCTGACAATATTATGCTTGATTGATGATATTACTCTTTATAGTGTGTGTATATGTGTGTGTCAAAAAAAACAAAAAAAAACAAAAAAAAAAACGGAGTCCAATAAATCTTTAGCTACATTAGAACCTTGGAATCAGAATAAGTAACCATTACTTAGCATGTATTAGTTTATAAAAGCAACAAAAATAGAAAGAACAAAGAGCTAAATAATTAAAAATGTTTTCAAGTGTAGAACCTAATAAGATTACAGATGGGATATTTTTTATTTCTTTTTTTAGTTTCTTAATGAATGTTTTTTCAAGAAAGCATGTGGAAATTTGAAAGAGAGGAGTGGATAAATCTCAATTTAAATCAGAGCTTTCCCCAAGATTAAGTGTTCCATCAAACTTTCACATCCTGCTGTATGTTGAGAAATGTAGGCTACCATTAAAAGAGCATTTCCCAAACACTTAAAAAACAAAAAAAACAAAACATTATTATTTGAGTATGCTTTCATATGACTACCACAAACCAATACCAGATTATGAAATTTTGCTAAACCTTAATTTTTATCAATCTGATAAAACTGGTAAAAATCCATATTGCATCTCTATTAATCTTTCTAGAGTTTTATAACATAAAATTAGTAGATATAACTTAAAAATATATCTTTTTAAAGATTCCTTTATTTTTTTTCTCTAAGATTAGAGAACACTCGTACAGGAACTGAGCATTTAAGATAAAAATTTTGTTACAATGAAATCTGTGCATGATGTGAAGGGGTGAAGAAGGACTTAAATTCGGGGATGGAAAAAGATTTGCTAGTAAAAATCAGACAAAATATAAAACAATAATGAAAAGTTATGCTGCGTCTTTCATTGATGAGGCTAACCCATGTAAAAGATAAGCTGGTCATCTGTCAGAGTAATACCAAACTTGTTTTGTAAAGTATTGTTTCTGTAATGAGATCAATTTTTTGCGCTACTATTGTGGACTAAGCTGCAATAAATATTAAATTTCCATTAACTATTGTCAAACTGCAATGGGTGTATTTCTTGTCATATAATGGGACCCTATCCTGCCACTGTTTACCATGACGATTATGATTTGGAGTATAGTTGATTTGAGGCAACTGGTAGCCACAGAGCTGTTCACCTGAATATTTCTTGACTAAATGAGTCTTAGTTTTATTGTAAGCAACAGAACAAGCTATTATCAAAACTTACACATTGGGAAGAGTACAGGTACAAATTAAAAGAAAATATTTTCTTTAAGTACAACTTGTCATTTCATGGGTAGAAAATACAGTACATGCTAAGAAATCATTAAATGTATTCTATGACTTAATAGAAACTTGCACAGCTACACCCTTACTATTCTAAGCCCATGACTGACAGCACTATAGTCAAATTGATGGTTACTGAAACAGAGCATGTCTTTTTGGAAAAGTGATAGACAAATTTTTAACTTCAATGTTTAGAGGTAGCATAATAATTATTTGTATAGAAAACAAAATTGGTGACCCAAATCCAAATGCTGGTTAGGGTTGTGCATATTTACTTTTCACTAATGTCTCTAGGGAAGGAATGAGTTTATATCTCCTTGCATAAAAGTCCCATTTATTAGATCTCAAATTGTGTCAAGGGTGTGCTATGATAATTGACAAAGAATGCAGCCAGGTCAGGAATTTTCACTTACTATGCAACTCAGTCTTGTATTGAGTTAGTTGAGAAGGAGACACATACGCACACAACTAAGTAATCAAACCTCATTTTGTTCTATAATTGCTGCAAAAAATTCCATCATGATAACAGAGATGGTCCCTTAGATCATAAGGTTAAGCAACCAACTATGAATTCTTTAAATTTATTTTTAAGTGTTATTTGGGGGGGGGGAAGGAAGTGTCTGTGTTTTGAAAGAAAATGAAGGACTCAGAGTTAGGTCAAAATAGTCATGGGATCAGACTGAAAAAGGGAGGTGCTAAAATCTGTATACAAGATTATCAGAAGTGTATAAAAACTGGACTAATACTATACAGAGGAGCTAGAAAATTCAAATATTTATTAAAGCCTTCCATATTAATAATTAGCACACATACATGTAGGTTTCTTTAATACGCATATTTGAATTTAGTGCAAAGCGATTATTATTCAGTGAATAGAGCTCTTATGAGATGCTCAGCTCTTGATGTGACCATGTGCAAGATTATCATTATTTTACTACTAATTATACTTGTGCCCCATAATAGTTGTTAAATTTAGTATATGAAATATGGAAGCAAATTAAGCAGCTATTATAGAACAAAGGTAGTACATTTTTATTCTAGCACCAGGTTGATGATACTATGATTAATAAATTGCTTGTGTGCAATATATGTTACTCCATATTGTTATTATAGTGGATACTTCTATTTAAAAGCAGTATGTATTACAGCCTGTATATTTGAGAAATCTTGAAGAAAATGTGCTCTTTTGTAGGAACCTACACTGCATCCCCCTTTGTAGGAGAAACCACCATTTTATCTGCAGTGCTTTACCACTTAGCTATGAAGGAATTTCAGTTTAGCAAGGCTCTATTTACCTTTTCTAATTGTTTTCCCTACAAAGGGGGGTGCAAGTTTGATTTTCTGAAGAACAAATTGATTTCTTGAACATGCAGACCAGTAGTCCTAATACACAGTTTAAAGTAAAAATAAAAATTGAGCATCTATTCCAAATACAAATATCCAGCAATAATTATTTTTAAAGCAAAATTTCATATATAAATAAAAGAATTAATGACATTTCTAATCTTACATTTATATTACTTCAAATGTTATTTTTTTTAGTAGATATCCATATTTGAGAAGACACTCAGTTTTATTTAAACAGTATTTATTTTGTCTACCAGTCTACTCAAGAAAATTTATTTACAAACAAAAGTGCACATACATACATATACACACAATTGGGAAAGTTGGAGATGGTAAAGAAAACAATGGTACTAGTTTTAAAAATTCATTGAATAATAGAACCTTAAAACTGACATAAAAATTTTAATGGCAATCAGGAAGCATGTGACTTAGAAGAAAAAAAAAAAAAAAAAAAAAAAAAAAAATCCCCAAACCAATATATATATATATATATATTTTAGACAGGGAAAGGATAACCGTAACAAAGCAAGCTCGTCTTATTTGGGTGCCTCATTAGATAGGTGACCATTTAGTAATACCAGATGCTAAAAGGAATAAGTAATGTTCTGTCATTCTAATCATATTTAGTACAAAACTTCATCTTTGGGGTAATAGTTAACATACTTGTCTATCTGCCCATTACTGATCTATTAATAAGTTTAAGTTTTCATTATTGAAAGTCATCTGTGGTTAACCTCAGTCATAAATAGGTTTTACTGAACAAAAGAGTAATTCAGATATGCCAGAGAAGCTGTAAAGCAATGCCTTTAATTGAAATGGTGAAAATTCTCTGTTTAACAAGGACAGAAGGAAAAATCAGAATCTGTGTTTGCTAAGATCTACATTAAAAATTAATCTTCTATCCATCACATAACTTCTACATATATTAGAAATGCAACAATCAATTTCATTTTTTGTTAATGTCTGCATTGTGTCAAATTTTAAAATTAGGCTATCATAGATATACATAAATACATGCATGTATATGTATTTAGTACTATCCAGTTGCAGACATCTGCTGGGTCAGGGTTCTTGAAATATATATTCACATCTTTGTGTTTTGCCCTCCTCTAAGGATACATTACGAAAATACATTGAAAATAAACATTGTAACTTTAAATGCCATTGTGTTTCTTAGCTGAAGATTCTATTTCAGCCGAGAACAGCAATAGAAGTTTTGCACAGAGAGAGAAAGATCCAGTGCAAGAGATAACAGAAAAATTGTTAATACGATAACCCAGTTCGATCTAAGGACCTAAAGAAAAAAGAAAGCCAAATCAGTTTTTCCATCAACACCACTCTTTTAACTACCATCCCTTCTTGGCAATGTGTTTTAAAAAATATTAAAATTATAATAAAACCTAAAACATATGAAAATGAATTTACATATTTTTATGTTCTTGAAGATTTGAATATAGGCACCTACACTTAAAAACCATGAGAAACATGTATTTACTTCATGCAGACATAAAAAAAACAACATTAAAACATTGTGGTTTTGTGCCATACTGAGTTGAGTGAATAGCTTCTAAAATAAATCACTTAACTACCTGTACAGATCATACCAATAAATATTTAGTGCAATTTTAATCCAAATAAAAAATTTCCAAGCAATCACAAATACATTGCTTTCTTAAGGTCATATATATATATATATATATATATATATATATATATATATATATATATATATATATATACACACACACATACATGTATATATTATAAATAAAATGCACCTAGTCAGGAACAAAGTCACTGCTGTAGCAATGGCCTATCAGATTAACTTGTGAAGAATGGTTATCACAATCAAAAGCAAAGTAATTAGCATAAACATATTAAGTGCAATCACATTTTTTCCAAAGTTACCTTTAAAGAGATATATGAAAACATTTTACATTTGGGAAGTAATTCTTTTCTACAGATTTCATTGAATATAACAGACAAGGAACATTTTGTAAGTTTTTTTTTTTCTCCCTCTAGTATTCTTGTAGTTTTCCTTTTATAAGGACTAAGGTGATGTAGAAACTTCTCATAGTGATTGGAACAGCAATCAGTTAGGCTTATATAAAAGAAATTGTAAGAATGCTGGAAAAACTTAAATATTCCTTGCCTATCACTTTCAATGAAATATATAAGAAATCTACAATAATATATATTTATTTCTTACACTATACAGTATTCATATATGATTGCTTGCTCATATACCTACCTATATTTACCCATTCGGTTATATTAGGTTGGTGCAAAAATAATATCGTTTTCTCACATATGTTACTATGTGAGAAACCGACATTATTTTTGCACCAATTAATATATATCTCACAATGCAATGAATGCAAATGTAATGTAAAAATAGAACACATTTGGAAACGAGCAAGTTCTGGCTTTTTGGCTGGGATCAATGTGTAGTATCTGCTTTCAGGCAAATAAAGCAAATTTCATCTCGGTGGTGTTTGCAAACAGAGCCTAACTGAGAATATTATAGAGAGGTGCCCAGTCTTGGGAAACAGTTGCTTGCAGAAATACCTCTCATATTGGTTGTGATTTGTAGTAATACTGATGTCAGTGCAAATGAATCGTGTGGGCTGGGCTATCTTTGTGCTAGGTTTAAGTACATGCACTTGGGCTCTCCACATTAAACTGAACTTGTGTCACATCCTGTCAGCATGAGACAGCAAGAAAAATGACCAATATAACTGATTTTATAGGATTTCATATGCCCAACTCCCCGGGAGAAAGTTACCCAAGCCAAATTACTATGGGTAAAAAATTGATATGGTGTATCAAGAGAAGACAGCAGAGGACAACTGAACATTTAAGCAGCAAAGTGCCAAGCTTTGGAATAAATAAGCGAACCTACTCCAGCAGTGCAATGGAGGGATGTGTGTGTATTGAGGGAGAATCACTTTCTTGCTAAGTAATCATGAGCTCAAATACCAAATATCTAACCAATGGGTGATTCTAAAGTTTGATTCTGGGAAATGTCATTACTACTCTCAATTCCCTTAATACAAAATATTGGAATAAGATACTCTCCCAGATAAAGTATTTGAAATGAAGTGAATTTTTTTTTCTCTTACTTTACTCAACATTAAATGTGGATGATTAAGCCTTGTAGTTTGTTGCTGAAGCATTTATATCTACTTTAGGATCATAGTTAACAAGCTCATTTCAAGGTTGGTTGGTTTATTTATTTTGCTCATTTAATTCTCAGTGAGTGCACTTTTAGTGCTAACTTATCTATTACAAACAACTTGAACACATTTGGCCAAGGAAACAAATCTGTCATAATTGGGGACCAAGGAAAGAGTGATTTAGCTTCTGTAAAGCACGAATAGTCCAAAGGTAAAGAGCTTAACAACCTACTAAATGAATAAATTTTACCAATTATGAACACACAAGGTATGGTTAAATTTTCATTAGATAATAAAACACACACACATATATATATATATATATATATATATGTGTGTGTGTGTGCACGACAAAAGGACATGTTTTATACTGAGGAACTTTACCAAGGTAAATGTGGAGATTTTATTTTGTAACTTGCATTTACACACAGAGGCATCAGCAAATTATCATTTAAGTTTTCAAATTGTAAATTTGAGAGTGGGGTGTGTGTGTGTGTGTGTGTGTGTGTGTGTGTGTGTGTGTGTGTGAGAGAGAGAGATTCATGAAGAGGTTATCTACATTAAGTGATGCTAAAATGCCAGTTTCATGTTTTAAGCAAATGGAGGAATTTATATAACAAAAACAAATGTATCCTTGGTACAAGATATTGGAATACATAGTTTAAGAATCACTTAGTTTTAAAAAGATTTTAGAAGACAACAATGATTAATATTAATGAAAACATTTTCAGATATGAACAAAGGATTTTAAAAAGGGGAAAGATTGCAAAATTGTGTGTGTGTGTGTGTGTGTGGAGGGGAGGTCCCTATTTACAATCTTATGAGTTGAACAAGTGTATTCTCTCAGCAAAAAGTTCTACAAAGACAGGAGAAAATAAATATACATGCCCAATCTGTAGCAACAGATACTTCAAAGCAGCAAGTTGAAAGTGATATTTAACCATTAAAATAAATGTGTGGGTGGAGGAACTTTAACAACTGTGGGAAGGTGGTCAATCTTAGAGCAGGCATCATTTCCAACTTTGAAAATACTGTTTAGTGTTAACAGATTTCATTTTTATGTATACACTTGTAAATACTATAAATTTACAAACTGCTCTAGTTACATTTACTATCAAGTATTTGTTTGATCATATCACAGGGTCATTAGATTTAAATAAGTTATTACTTGGGTTGATATCAAAATATGACATCACATGGATTGGGATTTGGGGCAATATTTAATTTTGATTTCTGCATTGGCCATTTAAATTACTCTTAGAGCAAAATACATATTCATATGAAACATCTTTCTATAGAATAATGGTCAAGAAGCTAATCTTGCAGACTATTACTACTGTTATAGTAATGTATGTCTCACTGATTTTGGACCTGCCTCATAGTTACATATTTCATAATGGTACCAGAGATTTGTGCTCAAGCAAACAGGATTTCTTCAGTTAGAAGATAGTTTTGTTCAGTAGTTAAACCAAACTTATTAAATCTCAATGTACATGTTTAAAACAACATTCAAAACTAATCTAGAAATACGGCCGTATTTTCTTGTGCATAATACAAGAAATTTTGAATGAAAACTAAAGGCAAAAAGAAATGGAAGGGTCATATTATACACAAGTACATATTTTCAGAATTTTTTTTTTTTCTTACTTGGCTTAAAACATTTGAAACAGAGATTGCTGATGGATTTAGCATAATAGACAAAGTAGACAGATATTGATAACAATCGTTTACAAAAAAAGGTATTTAATATATTGGCAATATTTGCCTCTCCATTCTTAAGAGTTTTTTTTAAATTTTTTATTATTATTATCATAATTTATTATTATAGAGAAATGTAATAGTCATACCAAACAAGAGCATGATAAATTATTTAACACCTTAAAATATATTACTTGGTATGCCTAGTTAGCACTTTTCCTCAAACATAAGAAACATGCAATGGCTAAACTATCTGGTTCATTTCTTTAATATTGTGAAAAATTAAATATTTTAGTGAAATATATGTACAATATTGAGATTTTAATGGATTATATGGTACAATTTAAAAAAGTTTTACATAGTGATAGCTGTAGTATGGGGTCTTATATACTCAAAAATATAACTTATTCCATTTTTAACTTCAGAAATACGGGTTGTATTATACACAAGAAAATACAGTAACTCAAGTAGAAGAAACCTTTAAACCAACAAAACCTTATTAAGTACGCTGGAGTGCGAGAGGTTCAATGCTATGAAATCAAAGCTGAGCTCAAGCACATTATCAAATAAATATTGCGACCACCACTGCAGATGCATTTCAGCATTAGGAATCATGTACGTGCATGTACAGACATGGTGACTTTCAGTTTGAATATTCTTGACAAAAATGCTTCCTCGGGTGTTGTGGGAGCTGATTAGCCATTTTGCGTCTAGAAAGAAAGGTTGACCAATCTCCTTCATGGGCTTATTTATATAGTCATATAACTCAATCCTCTCCATTACATTTAAATTTCAGTGTATGTAAGCTATTTAGGAGGAAACTGCAGATATACATTTAGTACAGGACCATAGTTCAGTCTCACAAAACCTGGCTTAAATACAACTATAAGAATTGAGTCCTATGCACATATAAACTTGTAGGAAAAAAAAAAAAAAAAAAAAAAAAAAAAAAAAAAAAAAATCTTCGACTTATTAGATATTGTTTAAGCAACAGAACTTTAAACTCAATCTAAAACACCTTTAATCCTTACCAAAACCTTATTTAAATTTTTGCTCCCATTTTATCTGTTCTGTAAGGACACAATGTAAGAGATTAATTTATTACATACATGATGCTTGCATTTATTTTCTTGGGAGCTCATGGTGGGTAAAATAAATATAATTTCAAAAAATATTTAAATTTTGTCTTAAAACAAGAGAAAATTTGACTTAAGAAGAAGAAAAAAAAAAAAAAAAAAAAAAAAAAAAAAAAAGTAAACCAAATAAAGTTGTGTTCAGAAGCTTAGTAATATCCTTAGGAAAATAATGTTGATTTCAGTTTATATATTTAAAAAAACAAAAAAAACAAACGAAAATGAAATATAAGAGGCCATCAAATCAAGATGAAATAATCCTCATATTGTTTGCACATACTTTAGACTTAGCTTTTATAATCTTCATGTTGATAATATTATTTGAATTGGTTAAAGCCTAAAGCAAATGTTTTATAATTAGAATAACCCACTTCTAAACCAAATATGAATTTCACAAAATGTTTTCTATTTATTTTTCAAAGGACACAGAATTAAGAAAACATTCTTTTCTAAAGACAGAAAACGTTCTTGTAGTTCAGGAACAAGTAATTAGTATTTCTTTTTAATAATAACAATAATAATAGTAATAATAAAAAGCGTCAATGAACTGTCTTATGTTTACCAACATGCAAAAATATAAGAATCTCACAACTTGCTTGTGAATCATGTAAGAAATTTATTTTAGATCAAAGAGTTTCTTTAACATTATAGAAAAATCTTATGAGAATTTGTTCAGTAATAGGTGTAACTAAGGCATTTTTGGAGCATCATACACCTACATATATCCCCAATAGAAACATCATAGATCAGGGGGGGGGGAAGTTGATATCCAGATCTCTGAATTGTTCCTTTGGCAGAGACAAAATACTAAGAAACACTCAATTGGTAGATATAGACAGGCAAAGAAAGCTGGAAGGGGAAGAAGAAAAGAAAAAAAAAAAAAAAAAGCTGAAATATTGAGATACAAAGACAAAAGTCCTAAACAGTTTGTTGAATCATGATTTTTTAGTTTCATCTCAAAATTTCAGGTAACAGTTGTAAACATTATATTTTAATTTCTGCTGCTGAATGAAAAGCAATTGGTTTATATAAGTTTGAATTCAACAAAATGGGATACAAATTTCAGTGCAATGATTTTTTAGCACATGGTCTAGAAGCCTAACTTAGAATATAAAAAGAAAAAAAATGTTGATTAATATATCTGATTTTAATCACATACACTTATAGAAATGCCATAAGCAATTTGTACTCTAGAAACTTTTAAAGTTCGATTACAGTCCTTAAAACTTTGGCATGCCAGGAGCACCTACATTAAAAGTTTTGCTTCAGACTACAATTTAACTTAAGTATTTAGCTATATAAAATTGTGGCAAAAAACTCAAACATTTGATTTAAAAGTTCCCCTTTTTGGGAAGGGAAAAAAATAAAATAAAAGTAACGTTTAAAATTAACACCCAACTCGCAAGTGGGAAGGGTGACTAGAGTAAAATTATTTCAACTTTAAATAATAAAAAAAAAAAAGTAGGTTATATTTGCCACGAGAGTCAACTTTTACCAAAAATATCTACTTGTCCGCCTGCTATATTTTCCAACTTTACTCCACACGGTTCTCCTCTCCCCGCCACCTCCGTTACATACCGGAGCTGATCTATTTTGCACTTTAGAATTTGTACTAGATAATAATGGGAAAAAAAATTAAATTATTAATATATGCTACAAGATATCATAAAAGAAATGTCAATTTAGAAAGACGTCGGTTGAAAAGAAAGGGAAAATACTTCAAACGGATTATTTATAGTTATACGATCGCATACAGTCATTATTAGAAGGAACAGATAAAAGAAAACCAGATTTACTGCTACGGGAACAAATAAGCAAACTCTTCTCTTCCCATAACGACAACCGGATAAGATGTGTAAACCAATGCCATCAACATGTTGGGAGTGGCCAGGGATGGAATCGAATAAAATGCTACTACTCAGCATACATTCCAAAAAGTTACCTTAAAAAAAAAAAAAAAAAAAAAAAAAAAAAAAGAAATGAATGAGAGGAAGGGAGAGAAGAGAAGAGACCATTTTGATTTTTCAATAACTGAAATTTTAAAGCCTCGATCACAAGTTTAAAGAGAAAACAAATTCCGTAAGATTCAGATTTTTTTTTTTTTTAGAGTAAAAATAAAAACAAGATTTAATTTTAAAGAGAAAAGATATAAAGGAAGAAAAGATCCATGTGGGCAGAAATGAGATGACAACACCCTTAGTAGCGCGGGCACCAAGCCACTCCTTTTGGTTTAAAAAAAAAAAAAAAAAAAAAAGTGTTCCGAGACTCAAAGAAAGTGATCGAATCAAAATTAAAGCAGGAGAATCAGGCACGTGAGTTAGGTTATAAAAAAAAAAAAAAAAAAAAAAAAGTGCCGAAAAGACATTTTTTATAATAAAATGATCATCTTTCGTCTATGTTAAAAAGGTGCTCAGTATCGGGTATCCAAAAAAGGTCAATGTAAAGGGAAGTAATTAATAAAAGCCTGACAACATGCACAGATTATCTCCCCTTGAGAACTTTCAGTGGCGCCAAGAAAGAGGCAAGAGGAGGGAAACAAAGTCTAAAAACTCAAAATGAGGAAGAGAGGGAATGCTGCTTTAAACACACGATCCTTTATAATTCTTAGTTATTAGACATTATACCAATAAAAAAATAACGTTATGAAATTTATAAGAACAATTAAATTAATGAAATAGATCTGTCAAATTTTATCTAGATTTTATTTTTAACTTCGACAATTTTACGAAGGAAGGATCTGAAAAAAAAAAAAAAAAAAAAATCAGATCAGTATCTTTTATAATACATGTATTTATTTTTTTATAGAAAAATCCTTTACTAAGACACGGTCTTTACTCTTAACTATAAAAATTATGTAATCATAGCTAGTAGGGGAGAAAATGATTTGCTGAGAAATTCTAATGAGTACTTTCAAATTATTAAACAAGCTAAAGAGATACGAAAATAGAACCAATTTAAGAAAGGCTTATAAAATTCAAATAAAATCTTAGCGAGAAGCGATGCCTTTAAAACTTCAATGGAAAAAATATCGGAAGCGGGGGGGGGGTTGCTATTCAACAGAGATTAAAGTGGAGGGAGTAGTAGTAGAGAACGGTTATTTGAGCAAAAATATAAAAAACAGCAACATAAGAATTTGATTTAACTATAAGTAGTTAAAACTAAAAAACGAAACTAAAAAGAAATGTGATCAAGGCGGTTAGATCAAGAGAAAGAAAATCTGCATAAAGAATGCACATAGTTGTAAAAAAATAAAAAAAGTAAAACACTGCCCATTGGAGGGAGACCGTAACTGACAAAATCAAGTGGGAAGATTAAAAATCCGCCGAAGTTTAGTTGATCGACAGTAAATGACGTTAAAATACTTTAAGAGTACATTAGCAATCCACAAGCCCTTTTTTTTTTTTTTAAGTTTTCACTTTGCAGAGGTTATGGACAAGTCGATTTCAATTAAAAATGAATTATTTATAAAAATTCTAACCAGAATCGAAGAGAAAGTAGTAAAGACTAGCGGTTGGCTTGTAATAATTAAAAAAAAAAAAAAAAAGAAAAAAAGACGATCAAAATTCAAAATATTTGGGTCTTTATTTCCATAGTAATATAAATTAATCATTGTGCAGTAAAAACTAGAGTAATTCTGTGTACCAACAGAGAAACAATCGTCAATCTAAGACCTAATTTATTCCTAAAACACGGATTCTTTAAAAACAGTAATTAAAGAAACTGCTCTTAGCAGGAATGATGTAATTAAGTTGTTTTTTTTAAGTGGTTGGTTACAGGTAGAGAATTAAAATGACATTTGACATAGAAGCCGTCGGGGAAGGTAAAGAAGGCTGTTGTTATTCTTGTATCTACAACTGCCAAATAGCAGCAGTGGAGCAAGTGTTTTGGCGGTGGTGGCGGCGGAGGCAGTAGCAGAGGCACCATTTCTACAGAATGACACAGCAACCTTTGCAGACAACTACACACAGATCATAGCATAATGATAAATGAAGACAAAATAAAAACCACATCATTTTGACAATAATCATCAACATTTCAATAAAAAAAAATTAAATAAAAGAAAAAGACTATTAAAAAAAAAGAAAAAGAAAAAAACACTCTTTTTGTTGTTACTACCACTACTATGACTTGTCATGAGTCATAATTATAATAATAAATAATACTAATACACGCACTGAAGCAACTATTAAATGAATTTTCGTTTTTGTCGTAAAGCAAAAAAACAAAAACAAAAAAAAACAAAAAAAAAAAAACCCAACAAAAAACGAAACAATCCGGAATTAGTGGGAATTTTTTTTTCGGACTGGAGAAGAATTAGTAAATAGGGAAACGAGACCAATTTCAGCTGTTTAAAATAAAATAAAATAAGAGAAAGGTTGATTCTTATTCCAATGGTGTACAGACACTAGTACAGTAGTAATTTTTTTTACTAAGATGCTATACAAGCCATTTATGCTTAGCTTAATTAAATGATAAAAAAAAATGATTGGTTCAACATAATTTTAATAATAATGAAGTTAATATTGTGAACTTAGAAAATGAAATCAATGAAAATACATATTTTGAATAGAAGCAAGCTTAACATTATGTTAATAATAGTAAGAAATTAGGAGTGGTCATGAATCATAGTAGATATATTTATTACAATAATTCCTTTACTTATTACATTCATTAGTCAACCGTGACGTACAAAGAAATGAGAGAATCAACATTTTTTTTAAAGCTTTGAGTGTGGGAGACATTTAAATATCGATGACGACAAGCTCCGACGAAATGAAAAGGGAAAAAAAAAAAAAAAAAAAAAAAAAAAAAAGCTGGTTTTATTATTCGGGCCCCTTTAATATTTATGATTTTTTTTTTTTTTTTTTTTTTTTTTTTTTTAAAAAGAAATTTCTTTTTAATGTTACCGACATAATGATCGTTAATTGTTCAAGAACAGTCATAACATGATTACACAGCTCAGGAGGAAAAAAAAAAAAAAAAAAAAAAAAGACTTGTTTTATATTAAATTTTTCAACATTACACAAAATATGCATTTTTTTTCTTTTTTTTAGGAATTTGCCATTTATGGAAAAAAAGCGTAAAGAAAGTAATTAAAAAAAATTACAACTTAAGGATGAATTAAATTTTTTTAGTATTTTTATGCACCTGCCACGCCCTCATAAGACGATCTGTTCTCTCCCCGCCCGTATAAAAAAAATCCTGCAGAAAGATAGAAAGAGGGGTAGAAATAAAGTAAAAAGGTATCTTGTAATAATAAATTGCTTCATTTTGATCGTAAAATAATGAAGAGTTGACCTAGTGTAGCGGTTACATTTTGATTTACATAAACACAAGGGACCTTTTTTCTTTTAAATTTTATTTCCTGCTATAATGAGGACCCAACTGATATTTTTATGATCATTTTTTTTCTTCTGAACAAGGAAGAAAAATCCCAAGCAGGAAGAAAGAACACCGTATACTCAATCAAGAGAAATTAATAATAGTTGTACTCACAAAATCTGTTATCATCACTTGTCCTACAATGGGGCTAACATTTTACAAGAGGAATAACGGCACACATTATTGTATTTTGGTTACTTTTATACAGATAACATATATCCATTACAGAACAATACAGCAAAAACGATGAAATTATGAATTAAAGACAATACTACATTAATCCTTATTTTGTCTTTTTTTTTCTTCTTTGCTCGAGTAGCCGTGGCTTCTGATAATGGCTACGATACAGCTCAGCAACAGAAGAAATAATCAACAGCAAAGAATTTAGCTAAACTACTTTTTTTCCTTTTTACTTAACGTGTGTGGAATAATAATAATAATAATTATAGTTCAAAGTAGACTTACTACTACTTACTAATAGTAGTTGTAGTAAGAATTTTCTTTTAGAAACGACAATAAAGCGAGTGTAGACAGGAGAGAGAAAGAGAGAATAGCTTAGAGTAGGAAGGAGAATAGGAAGAAAGAAGTTAGAAGAGAATCTTAGGATTGAGCTTCGGGGGTCGGTTCTCCCCCATCTTGCTGCTCCGACTTTGGCTCGCTTTTCTGCTCAGCAGCTTCTTCGGCCTGGATGTCAGATGTCCACAGGGTGAGGTTATCCCGGAGAAGTTGCATGATGAGCGTGGAATCCTTGTAGCTCTCCTCGCTCAGTGTGTCCAGCTCTGCGATCGCGTCATCGAAGGCTGCTTTGGCTAGCCGACAGGCCCGATCTGGGTTACTAAGGGTCTCGTAGTAGAAAACGGAGAAGTTAAGTGCCAGGCCGAGTCGTATCGGGTGGGTTGGTGGCAGCTCAGTAGTGGCTATGTCACTGGCCGCCTTGTATGCCTGAAGACTACATTCGGCAGTCTGCTTCCTATCGGCACCGGTGGCGAATTCGGCCAAGTAGCGGTGGTAGTCACCCTTCATTTTGAAGTAAAACACCTTCGACTCGCCGGTGGTGGCGTTAACCAGCAGCTTTTGATCGAGGACACTAAGAACGTCATTACAGATGTCCTTCAGTTCGATCTCAATCCTTTTCCGATAGTCACGAATCACAGGGACCCGTTGTTCATTGCCTTTTGACTCCTCCTTCTGCTCCATGCTACTGATGATTCGCCAAGAGGCCCGCCGAGCCCCTATCACGTTCTTGTAAGCTACCGACAAAAGATTACGTTCTTCTACCGTTAGCTCCGAACCTTGGTCCGCAACGGTTTTCATACTTTCCACCATTTCCTCATACCTTTCGGCTTGTTCAGCCAATTTGGCCTTGTAAACTAGTTCATCCCTGTCCGCC
This sequence comes from Acanthosepion lycidas, assembly GCA_963932145.1. Classification (NCBI taxonomy): domain Eukaryota; kingdom Metazoa; phylum Mollusca; class Cephalopoda; order Sepiida; family Sepiidae; genus Acanthosepion; species Acanthosepion lycidas. The sequence continues at coordinate 112,771,174 of OZ010572.1, read as the reverse complement.
ATTTCTGATCACTGATTCGAGGAATAAATGCGCCTCTCAACGTTTTCTGGTCTCCTTTCTAGTCGCTCTTCAGTGATTATCTCCCCTTGCTTCCTGTGCTCGCCCAATTTACGCGCAAAATTTAATCTCGCGCGTTTTTGCCAGGCAACTCTCTACTACTGCATAGTTAACGGGCGACTGTTGTTTTTAAATGGCCTTTTCCCACTATATGATAGCAGCAGGAGAAAGTTCCATTCATCGTTTTCGAGTCATAAACAATGGACAAGATATTGTCGTCGAAGTTTTTAATTTTTCTACCCATTCATGTAGAGGTAAGAAGAAAACTTCAAAACAAGTAGCTGTCGGTTGGAATGCAATTGGTAATCCTCAAAATTTGTCCCTGCCTTCATTTTCTTCTCCACCCAACTGGACATTACTTGATGCCAAAAATATAACAGAAATTAACACTGGCAAAAATATCGTTTGTGCTTTACTTAGTTCTTGCCAAGAAAATCAACTTTCATTTTTTATTGTGACGATCGACTGTGATAACAAGTTAGTTCCTCTTAAGTACATTAAAGTTTGTAAACAAATTTTAGAAGCATCATCATTTCATACTTGCAAACCCCAACTGATAGATGGTCCAGGCTTAATGTGGGTGCACAATACCAATCTGCATGTAGCCACAAGTTCATATGGACCTGTATGTCGTCTTACTTTAAATAGTAAATCTTTGGAAGACCCGAGCGATGAAAAAAGTGTTAAAACTCATCTCTCCATGTTGTTTTATCATCATTTTCAAGGAATGTCACTCGTGGTTGGAACTAGAATAAATGATGACGAAAAGAATAACAACAAATCTTTTGCTGTCATCTTTTCAGTTCCTGTAGATTCTTTTAAAAACGTGGATAATTCTCGAATTATACCAGAACCCTATTTGTCGACTGTCCAACATGTAAAAGTATTGCAGTGTAGCTACACTAACATGATAGGAAGTGATAAAATTTGTGGAGAGAATTATTGTTTAAATATTCGACTTTTAACTGTTACTTCTGAAGGCTACCTAACAGAATTCCACTCCGGGAAGTTGATCAGGTGTCTGTATCTATCAAACATCAATGTTGGAATTTCCCAATTGACAGCTATTCCTACTTTTGAAGATTTATCTTCTTGGTTTCCTGTCATCATAACAAATGAACAAAAAGCTTGCATAATAACCCCACGGCTTACAAAGGTATTACTGAAGTTTTTATTATTTAACTACTAATCAATTTTTGTCTGGTGAGGCAGATTTGAAAACGTCTTGTTTGTATTTGTTTTTGCAATTACGTTTTTTTAGTTAACAAAGCAAAAAACTAAAACACATCAATACATGTTGGTAAATTATCCGATTTAAAAAAATGAGGTTCAATTTCGTCAGCAAGATTGATTTTAAAGTTTTTATTTGCATATTTATTTCAGTTAATTGGAATTCCATTAGAATTTTTGGTTTGAAAACTTCGCAATGGGTGCTTGCTTTTTAGTCTTCTGTAACAGGTAAAAAAAGGGGCTATCTCGAAACGAAATGTGAAAGTAAAATGTCCGTCCTCGCAGTGGCGTTGTACCAGAAACTTTTCATTTTTGTGTAGTTAAGAATCACTACTCGTAGATGATTCCTTTGTTTTGTTACAAAACTTTTGTAGGATGTTATTATATTTGAGTTTGTGACAGACAAGCTAAGTTTCGTGTTAAATGGTGAAAAGTTCGTTTTACTTTAGGGAGGCATAAAAATAAAATGCTATAAAAACAAATACTTGTTTTTATAGTATTTTATTTTATTTTTAATGCCTTGCTTAACTACACTCAGAAAATCACATTTGATTCGACTGTGACGGCTGTTTTTTTAGTTTTACAAGGGTTATCGTATTTTTTTTATCTATTTTTAGGGAAGTTTTCGGCATATGCTTTATTTAAGAAAGTCAAAAAATGTGACTCGAACGAAAAAAATCCAGTGTTGAATATCTTATGCATCAGCTTGGTTATGTTAGTCACTTTGATGTGTGGCTTCCTCATAAGCGAAAAGAACTTACTGGACTGTGTTTCTAAGTTTGCTACTTGAAAGTAACAAATTTTCTGTTTTTAAACAAATTATAAGGATGGGATAAGTAAACTTAACCACTGCTAACAAGGTCATATTGTGTATATAGGATTGGAGGGGAATTCTTTACTATGAACTTGTTTTGGAGAACCAGACATTTTATTTTTAATCATTTCGCCCCAAGCAAGGCAATAAAGCCACTATAGTGCAAGGGGTTACTCAATGTGAGAGAATATGAGGAAAAAAAAACATTACTAAAGAAAGTGGGAGAACAATAAAAGTAAACATCTCCTGATTGGAAAGCAAGAAGCTGGAAGAGAGTTCCACAAGTGAGAGAAGAAAAAATTGTCATAGAACTTATAGTTACCATGAAAATATTTATAGAAAAGGCACAGAGAAGGTGCGTGATATCAGTGGGGAAGGTGACTGAAGCTGAGATGCCAGGTTGTTTGATTCAAACAAATACTGCTCCCAATTAGACCAACTGAAGACAACAGTAAATGAAAAGCATCCAAAATTAAAAAGTGTAGCAGGATAATATTCCATCAGGATAATTCTAGATTGCATTTTTTTTTTTTTTTTTTTTTTTTTTGAGGACAAGGTAAAAATTGATCCAGCTTGGTTGACAAACTATCACTCATTGACTGTAGATATTGCATCTACACATATTACAATCTTTACAGAATTGTTATAATTAAATTTCTCTCGAAAAACTATAAAAGATACCTGTAGCAGTTGGTTGGTTTTTGAGAAAGATCTGGGAGGGTGGAATTATGAAGTGGCCTGAAAGATGACAGGAAACAAAAAAATGGCAAATATTATGCTTTTTGATTTGATCTAGTATACACAACATTTCTTTGTTTTTATTGAAATGTTTGTTCCTTGAAACAAAGAAGAGAACTGAATTGTTAAGTCCTCTTATGTGGCAGTGAATGCTGAAAAATCTCACAGATGAAGAAGAGACTTGAAACAACAGAAATATTATGTAGAAGGATGCTGAGAATACCATGGACTAAGTGTGAGCAACAACAGTTTTAGAGAAAATGGAAACAAAAAGGAAACTTATACTTGACATCAGGAAGAACTAGTTGAAATTTCTAGTGCACGTAATAAAGAAAGAGGGATTAGTAAATTTGATACTCACAGGGCAGATTGAACACAAAAGGAACAAAGGTAAAGAACACATAACCTACCTGGTGAATGGATGGTGGAACAGAGTTTGAAAGAGCTCTAAAGGACAGGAAATTGTGGAAAGCCATTATTGCCAATGTCTTAAGGGGACATGGCAAATAGAAAAATACATGACTTTGACTAAATCTTAACTCCACTACTGACTTCAGTTTGGCTTAAGCAATTAAAGAAAAGAAAAACAAAATTAAATGACTCGTTAATAATTACATTATTTTATACTGTATTAAAAAATTCTATCAATTCTATTAGCTTAGTTACATTAAAGTATTTTTTTTTTTTATTAGACTAAAGCATAAGAAATTTAAGCAACTTTAGTATTAATTTTTGTGCAAAAATTAAGCAATTGGTGAAAATCTAAAGTGCTTGTAAGTTGCATAAAAAAAAATCTGAACTCATTTTGTTTGTTATACTCATTATATTTTGGCTGTTGTTTTTCTTAGTCTTCAGATGTCTGTCATGTTTTATAGGTACCACCAAAATTTGAGATAAAGAACCTCGGAAAAATATTTAAATGCCTCCTTTTTAGTAAAATGTTAGTTGTATCTGAAATATAATAGCTAATCCATATGAAAGGAAAAATTAGTTTCTAAATGTAAATAAAGTTTCTAGACCTTTTTAAAACATTCTCACATTTGCTTCAATATTTGTCCTCAAGATAGGTTTCAAAGTAAATGAGTAAATTTATGAACAAGATTTTGTAAAAGTGATGCTTGCTTTTTGTTTAAAAGATGAAAATAACATTCATTTATGCATAGTAGTGTGTAATGCCATAGGTCACCAACGGTAGATTTGTACTACTATCCCTAACTCTTAAAAAGCATGTGAAAAAGTTAAAAATATTTATATATATATATATATATATATATATATATATATATATATATGGAACACCACCAGTGTAATAATCTAGAAATTGGTATTTATGTTTAAAAATTATCTTTAACCTTATGTAACCAATAATGTAAGAATATTTTTTCTATATACTTTTATGAAACTTAGAATGAATTTTGCTTTTTATACTACATTAAAAGTAAAAAAAAAAAAAATTACTTGTTTGATGTCATAAAATATTTAATTGCACGCAGTGAGGTCTTTTTGAGTGAGGTATTATTCTGACTTAAAAAATTTATTGAACTAAAGGAAGTTGGTATAAAATGGAGGGGAAACTGATGAAACTCAATACGAGGATATTAATCTTCTGAGTGGGAAGTGATGTAGAACTTTTTCATGCTTGATCTTTCATACAAAAAAATAATTTAACAATTGTGAAAATAAATGAAATAAAATTCTTTTAAAATATTTCTGATGTGAAAATGATATAAAATTTTACATTTTTTTTGTATTCTTCAAACACATCTTTATATCTTTTAGATGAAGTATTATGGTTACTTGCATTATTTACATTATTTGGACTGTTATCCTCATCTTCATTGCCACATTCATAACATGGCTTAATGGATAAAGCCATTGGTTAGATCCAGTGACTAGACCCAAAGAATTGTGAGTTCAATCCAGGCCACAGCAGTGGTGAACCAAAAACTTGGAGAACTGAGTTAAAAGGAAATAACTGAGACATCTGGAAGAGGCATGGCACTTGGAACTAGAACAATCTACCCTGGTGGATGAAATAAAGTTTGTTTCGAAATTCCAATTTCCCGAAGAAGACTGAGCATACAACAGCCAAAACATTGTGAATGTGGCAATGAAGATGAGGATAACAGTCTGAGTAATGTAAATAATGTAAGTACTGTATTTAATAAAAAAAAATTCTCCTTTGTCATCAGCAACTGGAAGAATTTCAGAATTGCACTAAAAAATTACAAGACAAATCTAAAAGAAAATAATATATTTTATTAGATTATGCAAGTACCAACTCTCAACAAAATTATTTTGAATTCTATTGAATTATTTTTGTAAAGTTTCAGAACAAATTTTCAAGATTTTCTGATCTGACATCCCAAAATAGTTTTTACTTTTATCTTCAGGAATTTTTCTTTATAAAACTATAATAAAATTTGTAATCACCCACTAATTTAAAAAAATGTTCACTATGTATCGTCCCCATATTTCTACAAAGTTTTCTATAAAATAACCTCTTCAGTATACAATTCATTCATTAATGAATAAGTGTTATAAATTTAATTTAAATTGGATAATTCCCTGGTTTTTGGTAAATTTTAAAATCTGGTTAGCATTTTTTTTTTCGTTGCTTTAATTTTTGAGAAAACTTATCCATTTTGACAGTACATAGTAATTTGAGATCACATTTGAATTTTGAACTAAACACTATTCCATCGATCAGAGCAAATTGTTCTCATTATACTTTCCATGCTTAAGGGATATTTTGCATTAGTTAATAATATTCAGCCTACCTTTCTGCCAAGATATCCCCTAAGTATTGAAAGCAAAATAAAAATAATCTATAACTGGACTGAATGATAGATGAAGGTTACTGTGTCTGACAGACAGCTGAAGAAGGCTGGTAGCTACAATAACTGAAATGTGAGTATAACGATCAAAATTAGTATACTAGTCCAAAGGAAATATAATAATAATTCCAAAGTAATTATGTTGTTCAATAAAATAAATTTCAAATTTTTACTTAATAAATCAAAGCAACTTTTTGGGCAAAGCAATAAACATCTAAACACCACATGTATTTTTAATTAAAACCACTCCATGTGATCTTTCTGAGAAAGGAGAGGTTAAAGAAAGTGTGTTTTCAGAAAATTGATTTGTTGGTCTTTCAATATTAAATGTTTTGTAAATGATTAACAGGTTTTAGTGAAAAGTTTTAATCATATATCTTCAATAATGGGATCAGAGTTGTTATGAGGCAATTGGCACAATTATTCATCTTTTTTTTTATAAAGAAAATGAACATAAGACAAGTTCTTTTAAGTTCCTGAATTGATTCACTTCCTAGAATCTAACCTAATAACCAAATATCGGATTTTTTTTAAACACTTCTTGGTTTGGCTGATGACTTTTCGTCAATGGAACTCTTTATGATTCATCACTAAAGGTGCTGGAAAATTGGCTGTACTGATCCAGCAAATACCTGTCTTCTCTGCTATCCTCTGCCTTTACAAGAACCAGAGCCGGACAAAAATGGTGTACTGCCATATATGGAGAGGAGCTGTTCAGTCTTTGCTTTCCAATCTCAATATAGTCCAAAAGTGTCTCCGCGTCCTTGTGGGTGACAAATTATTTTGTACTCTACAACTCCTTTCTTACAGATGAGACATTGCGAACCTCTCTCTCTCTGCTCTATCGCTATTTCCATGGAAAATGTTGAGATGAACTACACTCTTTAGTTCCACCAGTCCTAACCTCCACAGCTAAAACCTGTCATGCAATGCACATTGTAGTGAACTATTCCTTTTGTATTCCATTGATGAGATGTTGGTTCCATTTGAGTAGTTTCTTCCCATGAAATGCTTCCTCTGATCACTACAATCTTAATCTGTTCAAGTCTAGGGTTAACTTATCTTCCACACATATTTGCATAAGCTGTGCCTCTTACTCTGTAAACCTCTGACTCAAGTGGCCCTCGGGCTTGTACAGGGTGAACATCATTGTAAAAAAATCAAATCTGAAATGGTAGTTAGCTATAGTTAAAGCATTGTATTAATGCCTGCTGTTCCAAAAATAGAATGATGGACAGCAATATACGTAGACACCAAATTTTTTCTGAACTTATAACTGCTACTGGATTTTTTTTTTTTTTTTATAAACCTATAATAAATACAGTGTAACCCGGATATAAGAGAGATTTTCTCTGGTCCCAAATTAGAGCCTGTGTTAATGTATATAAAATAGACCAAACCTGGATATAAGAGACTTCTTCTCCGGTCCCGACAACTCTCTTATATCCGGGTTACACTGTAGAGGATATTATTTTAATTCTTATAATTAATACTGGATTTTATGTTAGGGCCAATGAAACTAATCTTTAGTTGCCTTTTATTTCACCTAGTAAATTGTGATTTACTGAGAATAAAGTGAATTTTATACACTATTCTTTTCCATTGCTAAATATGACTTACGAAAATGCTATGCTTGAACAGCTGAAAAGAACAGGAATTTTCTTTTGTATATTAAAATAATCAATGAATAGGATTTCTATTTTAAAAGCATCTGTTTTTATGCTATATTACTGACCTCATAACTCTGTAAAACAGGTATGAATTTTCACCTGGAATTTTTTTTACATGCTTGGTTGGCTGAAATAAAATAAATCTTGTTATAAATGACAACTTAACATACCCTAGATGCGATTTTTTTTATATATAATTAAAAACTAGGAAAAACGATTCTGAAAGCATTTATTTTATATTTTTTTAAGAAAAAAACTCAGATCATTAGTAAATATATATGCAAATGATACCACAGTTTATGGATGCACTTCCAAAAATCTAGATGAGCTGATGTATCCTTTGATCTAGCCCTAATAGCTCAGTGAGGCAAACAACTGGCTTGTAAGATTCAATACCTCCAAAAACAGGCTATAGTAACATTTCATCATCAACAAGCAGATTCTGGATTATCTCTAGTCATGATGAATGGTTATAATTTCAATGAGGCTTCTTGCAGTGAATGTCTATTGGGTCTTAAGTTCACCCAGACCTCAAATGGGACTTACATATATGCTCTATTTGTAAAGATGTTGCAAAAATGATTAGTTCCTTGTAACTTACTACTCCTACCATAATTTCTCTTTACAAAAGTTAGATCAGATCAAAAATGGAGTATTGCTGCTACATCTGGGCTAGAGTTGCTCTATCCTCTCTTTCCAGTTCAAATCTATTTATGCAGCCTTGTAAAGCACTTTTTTACTGCAGACAAAATGTTGCAAGCTTATTGTTACTCTATCACTATTTCCATGGCAAATGTTCAGAAAAAAAAAACAAACAAAACAACAGCATTCTTTATTTCCACCAGCTCAGACCTTTACAGCTAGGACATGCCCTGTTACATACACAGGGTTGAATCCCCTTCATTCTGTTTGTATTCCATTGATAGAAAAGAAGTTCCACAGCTTCTTCCTGACAACTGTGTTGTGGAGCAGACAACTGAGAGGATGCTTCCCAGGTCACCTTAACCTCTTCAAATTTAGTATTGACTGTAATCTATACCTTTTTTTTTTTTTTTTTTTTTTTTTTTTTTTTTTTTTTAATCATTTCACCCCAAGCAAGGTGATGCCACTAAGATACAAGGGGCTACTGGGAGTGAAAGAGAAGGAAAAAGGCGTTAGAAGGAACTGGAAACTCAATCCTAAACAGGAAATAAAACTCTACACCTGTTCAAAAGACCAGGGATGAGTATGACTCAAATGCTGGGTAAATCTATCTACTCTTATACTCATAATCTTCACTTACTTCCACCTTTTAGTCCATATGCCATTCAGTAACTCTACTTTGAATGGCTCTTGAGCCTTGTATGAATGAACATTTAGTGTAAAAAGAAATAGTTTACATTTTTTTTGATTCATCAAAAAATAGCTCAAATATAACTTTATAATAACTTTCTTACCTGGGATCATTGTTTTTAAAGAGAGTTAATTCAAATTATTAGCAGTTTAACATACATTAATATAATGTTTGTGAAGTTTTTATATAATATATATTAATTTTGGCAGCATGTCAGTTTTGAGGCATGTGTTGTTATTAAAAACTGTGAAAATTTTCCATTTAATAACCATATTTTCTGTTTTTTTTCTTGCTTTCTTGTAAGTTTTCTTTATATTTGGGTCTAAGTTGTTGAAAAACGACCCTGGTTCTTGGTGTTTTGCCAAGCACTTTCTGTTGTAATTGTCATCATGGCTGTATGTTTTGTTTTGAATCCCCCTCCCAGCTGCTAATGAATTAATCCAACAACATTGCCTAAATACCCAAAATATTATCTACAAAATAAAATAACAAACAACCTATTTCAAACAAAACACCAAGAACTAGGGTTTTTTTTTTCAACAACTTAGACCCAAATATAATAAAAACTTGCAAGAAAGCAAAAAAACAAACAGAAAAAAGATTATTAAACAGAAAAGTTCCATATTCTTTAACAACACATGCCTCAATAATATATATATATATATATTATGATACTTTGTCATTAATCTCTGTAATGTTCATAACAGGAAAGAGATTAATGTAAGTTTAGCGTATTCTGTAAAAGAATATAATCTCTGCCAAAATGTTTTGACTAAAAATATTTTAGGAGTAAGATTTGTCTACAATGCAGTCAGTAGTTATTCTAAATTATTGATTATTGCTAGAAATTGATTTATTCCTGCAAGTGAAGATTTTGAGTGATTAGAATTTGAGTTGGTCTAAATAGTTCTTTACTAGAGGTTACTTTTTACCTGAAGCATAGAAGGAAGAGTAATATTAATAAATGAAATTTTTTACCAGAGATGTTTTTACAAATAGATAATGCTTAGCAAAAAGTTGCTTGATTGATTGAATCATTTTCTATGGCTTATCAACCCATTGCAGGTTATTTAAAGTTAGAAAATATTTTTTAGATTGTAAGGTATTTATTTTTTAGATAATAATGATTTAGTGATAATTCTTTTAATTAACCCATATCTGGGGAGAGAAGAGGTGAATTCATGCCATATCTTTCCCAGGTGTATTTCCATGTAAGTGAATATAAAGAACCCAATGGGAATTTGAACTTGGATATTTGATTAACAATCCTGAGCCATTATCCATTTTATCATCTGCATGTTTAAGCTTACAGCACCTGATATTTCCAGTTCATCACCTATCTTGGTACTGACTAGGCTCGACATTGCTTAAACTTGGTAATTGTACAGGAACTGGTGTTTCAGCATAATCTCCCAAAAGTTGCGAGTTTTGAGAGGCGTTGATGTTACTGATGAACAAACATAGCTGCAATTTTTGCATTGCCTAGGTTTGGTTTCCAAATTGAGGATGAGTTTCTTTCTACTGAAATTTTTGTAATCTGAAATATATAGAGCTGAAAATTGCCATTTTCTTTGTCTTTAAGTGAAAGAGCTTTAAATGAAAAAATTTAAAAGTCTGTTATTTTATACTGTTCAAGAATCCTACCAATTCTATGAGTTTAGTTACATTAAAATGTATAGCTAAATTTCCCAGAATAATTCTGAAGATAAGACAAATTGGTTTAAAAAAAAAAATGACAACTGGAAAAATTCTTAGTTTTTGTCAATGCGTTTTGTCTTCTGACTTTATCAAAGCAAGCAATGAAAGTGAAATGTTTTGTTACATCAAATCCAAAATTTAAAACATTTTGTTTTCATTTCTTGCCTTGATAAAGTCGAAAGGTGAAACACATTGGCAAAAATTAAGAATTTTTTCCAATTTAAACCAATTTGTCTTATCTTCAAAATTATTCTGGGAAATTTAGCGATATTGTTGACATGGAAAACAAAAAACAACCTCTTGATAAAAAGGAAATTACCAATATTCAGAAAGAGGCTTATGCATGAGCGTCTCTTTTTAAAATTTTGGATTTGATGTAACTATAACAACAAAACATTTTGCTTTCATTGCTTGCCTTGATAAAGTTGGAAGCTGAAACACGTCAGCATTTTCTCCAATTTTCATTTATTAAAATGTATTCTAATAATTTCTAGTACATATTACTTCCCATGTCTAAGCACTTTGTTGGTTTTTAATTAAATATATATATATATATATATATATATATATATATATATATATATATATGTGTATATGTGTCTAGAGATTATATGCAAAAGAGGTATTGTCAAATATTTTATGTAAAATTCATAGATATGTGTTGTCCAATGAAATAATTTGTACTATTATGTATAGCGAGTAAGCATGAAAGCAATTAAGTCCCAATTTTCAATTTCAGATTGATATTTAGTATTTTTTCAGTAATTATAGCAACTTGCAGTGTCAAGAGATTACTTGCAAGAACTAGAATTTAGTATCATGGCTCGTAAAAAAGAACTAACAATGAATGAAAAGAACTATATAATCAAAGAAATTAGCAAAGGAATGTCTTCACTTCAAATTTTTAAGGATTTGAAAAGGGATCATCGAATAATCAAGAAAATATGTCAAATGGGAATTCAACCAAGGAAAAAAAAAAGTCTCAGGCTGAATTCAGGAATTTAACAAAGCGAGATCTAACACATATCCGAAGAGAATTAATAAGAAACCCAAATGCGTCAAGTGCGTTCATATCCGAGGCCACTGGAGCTCCTATGGTGTCAAGGGAAACAAGGTATAAAGCATTAAGGAAGTTTGCTGATGTAAAAAATCAAATAAAGAAACTCATTTTAACAAAAAAACATAAGGAAAGAAGATTGCAGTAGGCAAAAAAATACATGAAAACTGATTTCAGTAAAGTGCTTTTTACAGATGAATCAAGGATCACCCTCGATGTGCTTGAGGATGGGTTTGCAAGCAACATGACTCAAGAAAATTTTTTAAACACCAACAAGGCGGCAGTGGGATCATGATATGGGCTGGGATTATTGGTAATGAGCTTGTGGGTCCATTTAAACTGAAAGAGGGTTAAAATGAATTCCAAAAGTTACTGTGATTTTCTAGAGCAATATATCTTTGAATGGCTTGATAACCAGTCTTTAGCCAAGCGTAGATTTATGATCTTTATGCAAGACAATGCACCAAGTCGTGCATCAAAGTTTACTAAATCCTGATTGAAAGAAAAGGGATTTGTTGAAGATTCTTTTATGGACTGGCCTTCAAATAGCTGTGACTTGAATCCCATTGAGAACCTGTGGAGCATCCTCAAGAGAGATATTTATTCTAATGTAAGGCAATTCAACAGCAAGTGTGACCTCTGGGAGGCAGTTAAAGTTGCTGCAAACAACTTACCAGCCACTAAAATTGCAAATCTAACATCAGATGTTGACAATAGGCTGCTAAGAGTTATTGAAAAGAAAGGAGCATTTGTGCAATAAATTTTAGGAGGTTCTTATTATTTTTTGTTAATATATCTTATATTTTTAAAATAAAATGTTTTTTTTTATGTTTTTCCTTTTAAGGAATTGACGAATTTGTTCTAAAATCTTTTCATATTATTTTTTTACATTAGTTTTACAAGGTATAATAATGTAAAAGTATCAAAATAAATAGTTGCAAATAAACTACTGACAGTCAAATTAGTCTGTTTTGTTAACTTAGCAAAATTTTTTTCCAACCAAAAACAATAGTTTTCTCTTTCACTATATATTAGGTTGGTGCAAAAATAATGACGCAATAATGTCGTTTTTTGACGTTAAAAATACGTCAAAAAACGACATTATTACGTTATTATTTTTGCACCAACATAATATCTAAGTTAATAATATTGAGTAGAATCTAAACAACATCATAATAGGACTTTTAATATTAAAGACAACTCTTTATACCAATTCATAACTTGCATATAATCTTTAGATGCAGTTTATATATAATAAAATATTTATTCAAATTTCTAACATATGCATATAAGATCACAACAAAAGTTGCAATTTTGTTTCAACACTTCTGTTGTTTTATCAAGTGATGTTTTTGGTTATTGGAATTTTATTCTGTGTACTAATCCAGTACTTGGATTATATACACACACACACACACATATATATATATATATATATATATATATATATATATATGAAACAATTTCTAAAGAAAAGAATAGATTTTCTTGTTTATTACTCTGACAGATTTTTAAATGTTATTTTTAGTGGATACTTCTATTTGAGTAGACACTGTTCATTTATTAAATAGTATATTTATTTGTTTTCATCTAATGGCCTGAATATTCAAGAAATCTTAGAAAAACATATGCGCTCTCTGACAGGATGATTCTAACCTGTGTTGCCCTAGGGGGAACCATCATTTAGATTTGACACGCTTTAACCTCTTGGCTACAGAGTTTGTCGATGACAAAACCAAGTTGAGTAGTGACTTTAAACACAGATTTTTTTCTTCTCTGACTTTTGAAATAAACATATCTGCTCTCTTTTGTATCCTGAAATAAAGCAATTTGTAAAGAAGAGGATGGATTTTTTATTTATTAATTCACAAATGTTTATATCTGAATAAGCTTTGAAAGTTGCAAGAATCTCTTAATGTATTTCCTGTATGAATTTATGGTCTTGCACTGGTGCTAGAAAAAAAAAAAGAAAAACTTTATCCAATATTTCCAAAGCTCTAAAAGGTTAAAAAGATTTTTACATTAAAAATTACTTTGATCTTTCATCTTAATAATAATATAAAAATTTTGAAGATAAAATGTTATGTTTTGTCTATTTTTTTTTTTTCATCATGTATCCTCTTTTTTAGCAAAGTTATAGAGGTACATATACATACATACATACATACATACATACATACATACATATATATATATATATATATATATATATACATACATACATACATATATATATATATATATATATATATATATATATATATATATATATATATATATATATATATATATATATAACTTGAATTTTGTTGATAATTACTTCATTTACCATAGTTTGACAAATTCATTTTATAGAACTTTTCACTTGGAGTAATTAATAAAAGATGTATAAACTTTCATTATGGAAGAGTGCTAGACCAATGAACATCTCCAATTCAAATGCAAGTAAACATGAAAAAGTATGTAGTGAGATAAGGCTTCTTAGAGCCAGCTAAAAACATATTTGACTTGGAAGATGACAGATATGCTAAGGGAGAAAGATGAAGATGGAACAGAATTAGTTCAAGGAAGATATGAATGGGGTTTTGTTTCACAATTGAACTCACGGGTCAGTCAGTCATATTAAAATAATGACATTTACATATCTACATATCTATCTGTATATATGTACACACACAAACACACATGTATATAATATATATGTGTGTTAAAAACAGGTTTGTTTTAATATCCTAAAATAAATAATATTTAGCTCTACTCTGTATTGAGCCCTTTTTTGAATTAAATGTTACATATGGTGGAATTATACTCCATTTGTTCTTATTTTACCTGGATATATATATATAGACACACACACACACACACACACATTATTTTTAGTGGTTTCCCATATTTGAGTAAACCATCTGATTATTTTAAACAGTATTTATTTTGTCTAGCATCCTATGTACTTGAGAAAACTTAAATGTGCGCTCCAGCAGGATTCAAATCTGTGTCTTCCTTTGCAGGAGGAATCACCATCTGATTTGGCATGCTTTTACTGCTTGGCTACAAAGAGTATCACAATAAAATAAGGTTTTATTTTCCCTTTAAAACACACTTACTTGTTCAGAATTTTACTCAAAAAAAGTTTGAATCCTGCCTGAGAGCACATTTTCTTTATTGACTTTTCTTGAGAACACAGGCTAGTAGATGAAATAAATATTATTTAAAATAAATGGAGCTTCTCCTCAAATATACGAGTATCCACTAAAAATAATGTTTGAAGTAATAAAAATGTTAGATTAAAAAAAATAAAATCCACTAATTCTTTAAAAATATATAATATATATATATATATATATATATATATGTGTGTGTGTGTGTCATTTTGTGTCTAACAATTATCAGTATTGAAAATGGAGTTTGCAAATAGTTTGCATTTTGAATTCACTTAACAGGGAAGGCATGAATCCATTTTCCTTTGTGCTATTTTCACCTTATACTAATACTGTTATCAAGGGCAGGAATTTACTTCTCCATGTATTCTGTTTCATCACTGGCATGCCACAATATTTTTCTTGACTGTGTTCATTTGGGCAAACTGTGCTCCCACAATTAATTTTCCTGCTTAGCAGAAAAATTTATATATATATATATATATATATATATATATATCCCAGCCATATTAGTTTTATAATTATTTAGCATTTTAAATTTCAATGTGATGTTGAATAGATAGGTAGAACACGTTGATAAAGAGCATTAATTAATTAATAACGGTCAATATTCAGAAAGGCAATTTTGACAATGCATTTATTCATCTGAGTTGGTGATAACTGAGCATTTATTAAACAAGTGTCTGCGTGCTAGAATTTATAAACAAAATATGTTCTTGATACTGAGGACGGTGCACTGTGATTTTCACTGTGTCAATTTACATTAGGTCATTCCAGCCATCCCTCTGTACCTTATCTGTGATTGAGGTGTGATGAAAGAGGAATAGCAACTTGGTTAAACTTTTTTCTTTTTTGTTAATTTATTTGCTTTCTGATATTATAAACAGTAGTGTGAACTTTTTTGCTATTCTTACCTGTTGTTTTAATATATCCATTTTAACCACAATTTTTAAATTTTGTACTGTTTTAAAATGTTTAAGTGTGTGTGTTTGTATTTGTAAGTGGACATAAAAATGAGCAATACATGGTCAAAAGCTGTTTCATGTCTTAAATGATCATCAGACTTGCTGATTTCTATGTGCACAGATTATATCAATAAATTCTTTATTGAGCTCTTCCCATATAAAATTTTTTAAGCTATTTAGCATGCTGTAAAGATTACTTAAGGTGTGAAACTGCCAGTTACCATGCAGTATTGATTCTTATGTCCACGCTGTCTGTAGCTATAATGGCTCTATCTCCAATATTGGGCACTCTTCTCTCATCACCCTAACAAATTTTAACCCATATTCTTCTGACATCAGTTTAAACTGACACTTTCTCTTTTTCATATATCTAAAAAATATAGAAAGTGAAAATTTAATTTAAATATATTTGAAAATTTCCAGGTCTTCATCTAAAATCAAGAAAATAGAAACTTTTTGCAAAATGGTCACAGTAGAAAAGCATCAGTTGAAACTGATGTTAGACAGATATGAGTTAATATGTGTGATGTGTATATAATAAGAATGTATGATTAAATTGTTTTTGGTACATGTCTGCATATATACTTACATATGTAGGAATAGAAGTGAGTGTATGTTTGTCATAATGTGAGTGTTAGCAGATTTATGGGTGTAGAACTTACTCTAAACCCCACTACAGTAACTTTGTTCTAGATTAAGCAAAGATTAGTAAATAACTATATATTTATCAGTGTCAGAAAATATATGCCTATTGGACATAAGCATAGAATGAAACTGTGTGTGTGTGTCCTTGTACTGTACAAGTCTAAACAGTAAATTCCTATTTGAGTGCCTGTCTATTTTTAATCAAGTAGAGAAAATACAAGTTCAAAATTGTTGGCTAGAGGAGCAAATGTTGATATGCATGAGTAAAAGGTAACAATCATGACTTTCACCTCATCTTACCTTATTTTTTAGGTTTATTCTTTTCTAGTAGGGAAATAATTTTTGATA
The DNA here is from genome assembly GCA_963932145.1 of Acanthosepion lycidas. NCBI lineage: Eukaryota > Metazoa > Mollusca > Cephalopoda > Sepiida > Sepiidae > Acanthosepion > Acanthosepion lycidas. Next base: position 112,754,624 of record OZ010572.1, on the reverse strand, counting down.
ATCCTGTGTCCAGTGTGTAAATAATCTTTCATAAAATATTTTCAAGTTTGTTCCATCATCAAATAATTTGTCCTGAACATTATTATCAAAACATTTCTTTGAAACAAAATTTTTTTTCCTACTCTGGTCAACAAAAATATTTTAAAAAAATTTCAGAAGTCTTTTTTTTTTTTTTTTTTTTTTTTATTACATACTTATTTTGCAAATTCTTATGACTAATATTCTCATTCTTGTTGACTATTATATACAAGTGTTCCTGTGGTGTCAAAAACTATGCAATTGTTAGAAAGTTTGAATAGTGAGATGTAATGAAACAAAAGTCTTGAAATTCAATAAAACAGATAAAGAATTCATAACTAAAATAGGGGCTAATGAACTGTTTAATTAATCTGTTCCTTTATATTTTTTATATGTTTATGAGTGCCTCATGAATGGCTTGAAAAATAAAACTGTGATCTAAGAAAGTAAAGGAACTAATTAATGAGTATTAAGGAGTAAAGGAACTGATTAATTAAACAGTTAATTTTGATTGAGAACTAATTTTTGTCGAAATGCATATAAATATTTTATTTGTAAAGATTATTAAAATAACTAATCGAAGTAATCACACATATATTAAGTTGATTTATCTCCCTTCCCACTAGAAATGGGGACAAGAAATATATAAATACACATTGATAATTATTATATGGTTATATTATATTTTGGCCAATGCATTCTTTAACCTTCCTTAAATGTGTAATTAATCTAGTAAGGAGTTCCTGCTATTGATAGTTTTGATATTTGAGTATCAGAAATTATTGCAGAGATATTATCAATTACTTTAGATTTCTGAGACTGAAATATCTATAGATGGATACTCCCATCAAGAATAATGGATAAGGGTTCAGTAAATTCTATTTTTTTACTGAACAACCTACTCAGGTGAATTGTTTAAAGTGGTCAATTGCCTGTGCCCTGTAATGCACACTCTCTCCAATATAGCACCATGACCTGCACTGTATGCCACATGTCAGATAATGTTATAATTGCAGATTGTTTGAATTTTTCCATCTTCTAGCAACATGTTAGCACCTATATGAAGCTCATCTACCTCTCCAGGCTGGTTGGAATTTTTGGAGTTTTCCTTCTAGACTAGTTGCTAACCAAGGCTATAGAGCCCAGTTTGTCGTGCTATTTCCTCATAGCTGAGGATAAAGGAGATAAATTTACAACTTTCTTAAGGGCATTTGTGAGTAAGTGTATTGTGACAAAGCTGTCAGAAGTGTTTGGCCAAGGACAACAGTCCTCAGGTCTGACAACCACCATAATCCTCAGATTTCACCCCTTGCAACTTATCCACTTTCCAAAAATCAAATCCCACTTGAAAGGAACAAAATTTCAAGACATTGAGAAAATCCAAGAGAATGTTTAATTTATGGCATATACAAATATTCTGGTTAGCAAAAAGAATCTGTTTTCAAAAGTTAAGTGAAACAAGATATTTGATAATACTAAAATTTCATACACACTTTACAGCAAAAAATAACATCTGCACTTTAACAAAACTTTCATTAGATGATGACCCTAAGGTTAGACATAATATTTTTTGACTGAAACATCCTTAATATTATTAGGTTGGTGTAAAAATAATGTTGTTTTCTCACATATGTTACTATATGAGAAAATGACATTATTTTTGCACCAACCTAATACTAACCTAGGGTACCTCATTATAAGAGTATTATTGCCACACAATTATGCTTTTATATTTACTAAACATCCTAAATACTTAATAAAATTAACACCCATTGTTAGTGTTGTCTCCATCAAAAAAAATTCTCAAAATAAGAGAAAAATTATAAATCTGTCACAACCAATGTATATTAGATAGAAACCCAAGAAAGAAAACATAAAATTATCTGAAATTATAAGTTATCTTTATTTAATGAATTATTAGGACTCATATTCTCACACTTGTTGGTTGTATAGCTTTCCTGTGGAAAACCACTATGATATATAATGCTATGTTTTCTAAAACAAAACTGTTCTGCACAATCAACTTAATGAAATTTGAACTTTCATAGTTTCAAGCAAGTGAAGCATGTAGGTCTTAGAGAAGACCATGCTTCTTTGACTCTCAGACTGGTGCTACAGAACTGTACCAAATGATAGAAATCACACTACTTAAAGACTTTCAACAACAGAAACAACAGCAACAACTAAAATGGATATCTCATATCACCTAGTACAAGGACTGCTCAAAGTAGTAGTATTACTGAGTGAGATTGTTATAAGCATGTAAAGGAAAGGGAAGGAGGAAAAGGTGTATATTATGAAGACACGTAGAGTAAATATTGATTGATCTTAGACTTGGAGATATTGATAGTGTAATGATCAGGGAAAGCATTCTCTCTGAAGTCTCTTCCACAAAGTAATAGTACTGAGGAAGAAGCTGTCTTAGTGGAACTTGTATCTTACCAAAAGAATTTGAAGAGGATGAGTATGATTTGATGCCATGTATGTGGCATGGTACGTCTGAGCTGTGAAGGTCTGAACTGATAGAACTAAGGAATGAAGCTCATTTGATATAGTAATTACAATAGAATAGTAAGATGCCAGTAGGATTTCATCTGTGGTTAGGGGTTACGGAATTGAAATTAATTAATCACCCACAAATATGAAATCTTTATGAATTTAACATGTTTGATTATTTATCTTGAAAAAAAAATTATTGTATAGTATTAAGTACCAGAATTACTGGTTCTTTTTCAGGGTGGAAAAGCCTTTTGGGCAGGCAGTTTTTTGTCATAAAGTGCTTGATATCAAAAGTTAGGATAGTGTTAATCAAATTAATCTGGAGAAGTTTATCACTTAGCTGAGTGGTATTGGTTCATGCAACACCACTCAGCTAAGTGATAAATTTCTCCAGATTAATTCTAAAAAAAATTTATATAAATTATCCTATTTATTATTTGATGTTTCTGTCATTATACCATACATAATACCATTGCAAAAGCAGCAATAGCACAATGCAGTATACAAGTCAAGAGAAAAAAAACAGATTTACTTGGAATGGACTGATGTAAAATCCACCAGACATCAGTGGCGCTAATACACACACATACATATGCACATACACACGTGTGTGTGTGTGTGTGTGTGTATATATATATATATATATATATATATATATATATATATATATGTACATTTCATTGAATACAACTGACAAGATGCTTTTATTTAGTTTTTTATACAATTTCTTAAGTGATCTAATAATTTTTTCTTTTTGGATGATAAATTACATAAAAATTGGCTGAATGTTCTTTTTATCCAAGTGCTTTTGGCTATACATTTAGCCATTTTCAAGGATTAAATATTTTAACTGTTAAATAAGAAATAGTTTGTTGTATGTATGTTTTTATAAAATGTTTTAATTTATTCAAAACACAGTCAAGATATTGTGTCCATGTTCAAAGTTAATATTATTAATGTATAGCTGAAAGCGCTTGGATATAAAGAACATTCAGACAGTTTTTATATAATTTATCATCTGAAAAGAAAAAAATTATTAGATTGCATGAGAAATTGTATAAAAAACTAAATAAAAGCATCTTGTCTGTCATATTCAATAAAATGTGAATGAAGGATTACTGCCTAAATACACAAATATATATATATATATATATATATATACACTTACGTCAGCCAATGTATTTTATCCTCTGGATTTTATTTTGCAACAAGTATTTGTAGACTAAAGTAAAAATGTTAGTTTTTCAATATTTTTAAATTTAAAGGTTAACTGAAGAGTCTAGGTAAATTATGGAGGATGTTAAGTGATGTAATTTTATGTATTATGAACAAAAGTGAGTAAATGATGTTTTTTTTTTTTTTTATGCAATTAGTATTCAAATTATTCTAGTATGTGATGAATTTATGTATTATATATTTTCAAATAACAGGAGATAGGAATTTAACCATTTAAAATTTTTTTTTTAATATCTATATCTATATATATATATATATATATATATATATAATTTTTGAAAAATAAAAAATATTAAAAATTAAAATCTTCAGGCACATTGGGTTGTTTATTAATATTCTTTTGTTTTTATTATTATTTCTTGACTAGTTTTGGCCAACATGGCCATCATCAGGAGAAAAAAAAATTTCTGCTTGCTGGTAGCAGTGAACTACAGAAATGAATGTCTTGATGGAGAGAATGAACTTTTGTCTGTAGTTTTCATTTGTTTTTTTATTTTTTTAATATGAATTTTGGTCAGACCTTGTGTTGGTCAAACAGTCTCTTTTAAGTTGTTATTTGAGATAAGAGCTAGATGGATTCATGCTGCTCTGAATTCCCTTGGTCATTTTTACAGTTTTATTGATTCCTGGAAAGGGGATGTGTCTCTGTTAAGTGTGTGTGTTATTTGGTTCTTAGGGAGTGAGTGAGTATGATGTGTGTATATTTGTGTGAGGCCTCAACACCTCTTTAAGCATGTCTGTCTTGTGTGGGTGAGAAATATGGGTAGGACCTGATTTGTCGGGTTATATATTAATACTATCTATATTGTTAAATTTGTGGTTAAGCCTGGCTGGGTAGTGCGTTTTTAAACGTTGTATTCACTTATTTTCATGGAACTCTAAAATATATATATATATATATATACACACATAAAAATAAAATACTTTCTGTCTCTAGTTGTTGGAACTTGTAATCTAATTTATTTCCCCTCTTATCCTCAAAAATCCCAATGCAATTTCCTTACATACAGTTTTGTCTTTCATCCCACCTTGAAGAAGCCAAACCCAAAACACGCTGCATCAGCGAAATGCATTGTCTAAAAGCTTTTTAACTTTGTCTCATTATCATTTATATATATATATATATATATATATATATATATATATATATATATATTAATAAAAAGAAAGAACAGTAAGATATATAATCCGGTGTTCTTACAGATATTTTTATTTTTACAAAATAGTGCTCAATGTAAATTTACAGAGCATTAATATTATAAATTAATTGATTCAAAATGTTTTTTTTCGCTACACAGTTCTAACCATGTTTCAAAAATGGAAGCTAAAAGCCCCAAATTTAATTTTGTAATTAAATTAAAGACATTAGTTTCATTTCATCCTCAAGTGAATTTTTCTTTAATTTAATTACAAAATTAAATTCGGGGCTTTTAGCTTCCATTTTTGAAACATGGTTAGAACTGTGTAGCAAAAAAAAACATTTTGAATCAATTAATTTATAATATATATATGCTGAAGGTAACATCAATCAGTTAAGTTACAAACCTTTTACTTGTATTAATTCTTTCACAGTGACTTGATGGTTAGGTGATTTTTTTTTTTTTTTTTTTTTTTTTTTTGTCGTATTTTATACTCAGCATTCAACCTAGTTAAGAAATCTTCAAAATTCTAACTGCTTTTGCTCTTAGTATGGATTTTGTTAACTGAAAAACCACATTATACTGATTTCTATTTGTATTAAATTTCTTAAAAAAAAAAATGACCAGTAGTTACTGAGATTTTTGTCTCATTGATGGAAAATGTCATTTATTGATTAGTATCAAGAAAAAGATGATGAAAAACCTTTAATTTTCTGAATATTTTTTATCTTAAGGGAAATGAGAAGACCTTACAAAAGAATACATTGTAAAAGAGGTCAGAGATCTTGTGTTAATGTTAAACTCTTAGCGTCTTCTGACACTCTTCACTGGGTGAATGGATGGGTAGGTGTTCAAAATAACCCTTCTCCACTCTTGTCACATGATAGAATTTCATCCAATGGAACAGAGAGTCCTATTATATCACAATTTAGTTGCGTGGTGATATGCCTGCAAGTCCAACAGTTGAAGTGTGGAGATTTCTGGTTGATTGGCGCAAATGTTAGTCTTCTAACTATGAGAAGAGTGTAGCTTCATTACCATTGGCCAATGCAAATGTCAAACCACTCCAAGTTAAAAGAAAACACATGTGCTCTGTCTTCTACAAGAGGAGTGCTTGTTCTGAAAAGGAAGTCTT